>CANTUR010000947.1:17500-50000 GCA_947683625.1 Mallotus nudiflorus
GGGACATGCAAAAAATGATAATAAATCTCGTCGTTAATTCGTTAATCTTAATTCCTAAATAATTAATATATTAATATTTCAAATTCATATTATTAATTTAATATATTAATATAATTTAATATATTAATATTAAATAAAAATGAATATTAATATTAAATAGAAATAATTAATTATTAAATTAATTATTAAAATGAAATAGAAATAATTAATATTAAAATGAATATTAAATATTAAATAAAAAAAGATAAATAAAAAAAGAAAATTTGAATTTCATTTTATTTCATTTTAAAAGTTTAAAAGGAAAATATAGATATTTATTAGATATTTCTATTTATTAGATATTTATCGTTCATTATCATTAAAAAAAAAAAGAGGTAAATCAATCTTATGATAAATAAAAGAAAGAAAAAGGGAGATCCATATACGGAAGTATATGCTTTAGGCCAACATATATGTATGTCCACTCACAAAGCACGAAGAATAATTGATCAGATTCGTGGACGTTCTTACGAAGAAACACTTATGATACTCGAACTCATGCCTTATCGAGCATGTTATCCCATTTTCAAATTGATTTATTCTGCAGCAGCAAATGCTCGCCACAATATGGGTTTCAACGAAGCCAATTTAATCATTAGTAAAGCCGAAGTCAACGAAGGTGCTACTGTGAAAAAATTAAAACCCCAGGCTCGAGGGCGGGGTTATCTGATAAAAAGATCGACCTGTCATATAACTATCGTATTAAAAAATATATCTTTATATGAAGAATATGGAAGAATATAACATACGTTTAAAAACCCGGGGATGGATAAAAAAAGCTAAATCCAAAGATATGACATTTCATGATATGTATAGTAATTAGTGAGGGATTATGGGACAAAAAATAAATCCGCTTGGTTTCAGACTTGGTACAACCCAAAGTCATCATTCTCTTTGGTTTGCTCAACCAAAAAATTACTCTGAGGGTCTACAAGAAGATCAAAAAATAAGAAACTGTATCAAGAACTATGTAAAAAAAAATACGAAAATATCTTCTGGTGTTGAGGGAATTGCACGTATAGAGATTCAAAAACGAATCGATGTGATTCAAGTCATAATATATATAGGATTCCAAAAATTATTAATAGAAAGTAAACCTAAACGAATCGAAGAATTACAGATAAATGTACAAAAGGAACTTAATTGTGTGAACCGAAAACTCAATATTGCTATTACAAGAATTTCAAACCCTTACGGGCACCCTAATATTCTTGCAGAATTTATAGCCGGACAATTAAAGAATAGAGTGTCCTTTCGAAAAGCAATGAAAAAGGCTATTGAATTAACCGAACAGGCAGATACAAAAGGAATTCAAGTACAAATTGCGGGGCGTCTTGACGGAAAAGAAATTTCACGCGTTGAATGGATTCGAGAGGGTAGGGTTCCTCTACAAACCATTCGAGCTAAAATTGATTATTATTCGTATACGGTTAGAACTATTTATGGAGTATTAGGTATAAAAATTTGGGTATTTCTAGACAAAAAATAATAAATTCTTACTTGACTTGTCTTTAATTCTATCCATTGATAAAACAAAAATGACAAACTCTTTGATTCTTTTAAAAAAAAAAAAAAAGACTCAATTCGAATTCTATTTCTATATTCTATAGGGTTGAATAAAATAAACAATTCAATTGATAATTTGATATAATTGCTATGCTTAGTGTGTGACTCGTTGGTTTTTTAGAGTCAGGATTAAAAAAAGGACTGACCCATACTATGAACTAATAAGTATAAATATACAACTAATAACCAACTCATCGCTTTGCATTATCTGGATCCAAAGAAACATTCAAGATATGATATATTGGTCATATTATTGGAGCAAGTGAAATCCCCTTTGCACAAACAAAAGAAAAACCAATCTGATTTGATTAGGAGTTGTAAATCAAAATAAAAAATTATGCGGATAAATGGAAGGGTGAAAGAAAGAGAGAAAAAGAATATCAATGATCTATGATTCCGATATGTAAGGTCTATGAGTCATCACAGAAAAGCTAATGTATTAAAGCATCAATACCAATGGATCTATAATTAAACAAATTCGTTCAGAAAACAAAAAACCAAGAGCCTCGAGCCAATAAAGACTGAGAAGATTGACTCAAGAACAAATTTCATTAGGCTCCATTGTAAAATTAAGACCTAATCATTAATGAAGAGGCGATGGGAACGACGGAACCTGTAAATACATAAGATTTTTTTGAAAACAAATCGTAATGATTTATTGGGGGGATAGCGAAAGGAACCAGAAGACAATCCATTTATTCTGAAAGATCATGGATCATCTCTAGAAAGGAAATAAATATTGATGAAAGAGTGAATATTCGCCCGCGAAGTTTTTTAGATTATAATTATGATATCAAATATATCAAATCGCTAATTTTTAGAAATCTAATAAAAAAACTAATAAAAAAATCTAAAAAATTTGTAAAATTTGTTAGAATCTTATAACAAAAACAAGATTATCAAAATAAAATAGAAAAAATTATCTAATTATCTATATCTATAATATCTAATTATCTATATCTATAATATTATAATACTAATAAAAAAATTATAATACTATATAATACTAATAAAATAATAATAATACTAATAAAATAATAAAAATATTTAGAAATATTATTATTATTATTATTATTATTATTATAATAAAATTATAATAAAATATATTATTATAATAAAATTAAAATGAATTAATAAGATTAATTAATAAGAATTAATAACAAATAATAAAACAATATTATAATAACAATATTATATTAGAATATATAAATAATTATATAATATATAAATAATTATAAATAATTATTATATTATTATATATAAATATTATATATATTATTATATATAAATATTATATATAAATAAATATATATATAATATCATAATAATTATATAATATTATAATAATATAATATAAATAATATAACAATATAAATATATATATAAATAAATATATATATAAATAAAATAAATATATATTTATATAATATATATATTATATATATATATTATATAAATAATAATATATAAATAGATATATATATATATATATATGTATATTTATTATAAAATATATTATAAAATATATTATAAAATATATAAAACAAAATTGAAAATATATATACATAGCTTAAAATATATACATGGCTAAAAATATATACTAAAATATATAAAATATATATTATATACACATGGCTAAAGGCTAAAGTTAATAATATATATTTAATAAAAAAAAATAATATCTATATTTAATAATAATATATATTTAATAATATATATTATATATATATTAAAAAATATATAAATATAGATACAAATTGCTGTTCTAATAATCTAATAAAATAGAAAATAATCTAATTATAATAAATAGATTAGATAATAATAAATAGATTAGAAATAGATTAGATAAAAATAAATAAATAAATTTAGTGAAATCTTAAAAATCCCATGATTTAGTATATTATTCATGAAACACATATATATTATATATATATATTTTTAATCATTTCATTCGTTCATTCGCGAGGAGCTGGATGAGAAGAAACTCTCATGTTCGGTTCTGTAGTAGAGATGGAATTGAGAAACAACCATCAACTATAACCCAAAAAGAACCCGATTCCGTAAACAACATAGAGGAAGAATGAAAGGAATAGCTTTTCGAGGTAATCGTATTTGTTTCGGCAGATATGCTCTTCAAGCACTTGAACCCGCTTGGATTACATCTAGACAAATAGAAGCGGGCCGCCGAGCAATGACACGAAATGCGCGCCGCGGTGGAAAAATATGGGTACGTATATTTCCCGACAAGCCAGTTACTTTAAGACCTACGGAAACACGTATGGGTTCGGGAAAAGGATCTCCTGAATATTGGGTAGCTGTCGTTAAACCGGGTAGAATACTTTATGAAATGGGCGGAGTAGCAGAAAATATAGCAAGAAGCGCTATTTCAATAGCAGCATCCAAAATGCCTATACGAACTCAATTCATTATTTCGTGATAGGAATATAGAACTCAAAGAAAAAGACTTTTGTTTTGGGATGCTAAAAAAATCGCAAGTTTCTTTTTTTTTTTTTGGACAAACAATATATCTTTTTTTCCTTTAACAGATTAAAAAAAAAAAATGATATGATCCAATCTCAGACCCATTTGAATGTAGCGGATAACAGCGGAGCCCGAGAATTGATGTGTATTCGAATCATAGGGAATAGTAATCGCCGATATGCTCATATTGGTGACGTTATTGTTGCTGTGATCAAGGAAGCAGCACCAAATTCATCTCTAGAAAGGTCAGAAGTAATCCGAGCTGTAATTGTACGTAATTGTAAAGAACTCAAACGTGATAACGGTATGATAATACGATATGATGACAATGCTGCAGTTGTCATTGATCAAGAAGGAAATCCAAAGGGAACTCGAATTTTTGGTGCAATCGCCCGAGAATTGAGACGGTTTAATTTTACTAAAATAGTTTCATTAGCGCCTGAAGTATTATAAGAGAAAAAATTAGAAAAAAAGAAGACATACCTTTTAAGATTAAGATGAGGCCGTGATTGATATAGTTATAGTATTTGAAGAAAATGAAATCGAATTTCATTACTAAATTAATTAGTAAATTAAATTGTATTTCACGCATATACCTTTATATACCTTTAAAAATATACCTTTAAAAAAAAGAAAAATTGAATATTTATTTAAAATATTTATTTAATTAATATTTATATTTATAATATTTATTTATTATTTAATTAATATTTATTTATATTCATTTTATTTTTTATTATTTTTTATTATTTTTATTAAATTTTAATAAAAA
Organism: Mallotus nudiflorus; assembly: GCA_947683625.1. Classification (NCBI taxonomy): domain Eukaryota; kingdom Viridiplantae; phylum Streptophyta; class Magnoliopsida; order Malpighiales; family Euphorbiaceae; genus Mallotus; species Mallotus nudiflorus. The sequence continues at coordinate 22,359 of CANTUR010000947.1, forward strand.
TTTAATAAAAAATAAAATATTATTATTATTATATTAAATAATTATTATATTAAATAATTTGTTATATTAATTATTATATTAAATAATTTAATATAATAAAATACTATATATAATATATTATAATATAATATATAATAATATAATATATAATAATATAATATTAAAAATATATAATAATATAATATTAAAATACTATAACTATAATATAATATATAAAATTAAAATACTATAATAATAATATATATAATAATAATATATAAATAATAAAAAAAAGAAAAAAATAAAATAATAATATAATATTAATTAAATATAATATTAATTAAAATAATAATATTAATTAAAATAATAATATAATATTAATATTTAATAATATTAATAAAAATAATTTGAATTTTTAATTTAATAATAAATAATAATAATAAAAAAAAAAGAAAAAAAGGGGTATGTTGATTATATCAAAATTAGAGAAATCAAAATCTTAGTTTATTATGGGTAGGGATCCTATTGCTGACATAATAACCTCTATACGAAATGCTGACATGAATAGAAAAGGAACCATTCGAATAACATCCACTAACATCACCGAAAACATTATTAAAATACTTTTACGAGAGGGTTTTATTGAAAATTTCAGGAAACACCAGGAAAGTACCAAAAAATTTTTGGTTTTAACCCTACGACATAGAAGAAAGAGGAAAGGACCATATAGAACTAGTCTAAATTTAAAACGGATCAGCCAACCTGGTTTACGAATCTATTCTAACTATCAAAAAATTCCTAGAATTTTTGGCGGGATGGGTATTGTAATTCTTTCTACCTCTCGGGGTATAATGACCGACCGGGAAGCTCGAATAGAAAGAATCGGTGGAGAAATCTTGTGTTATATATGGTAATCTTTCAGATATCCGAATTGAATCCCAATTTCTTATTTGTGAAAAAAAAAAGAGAGCGAATAGGTTTCGAATATCATTCCCCTTACATTAACATTAATTGATACTTGAAGAAGATTTTAGATGGAATGAAAAAACAAAAAATGGATTCAATTCAGAAAGGTTTAATTAATGAATCACTTTTTCAATCGTATGTTCCAAGTTCCTATAAATAATGAAAATCTGGTTTTAGGTTATATTTCAGGAAAGATCTAACATAGTTTTTTATACCTATACTGCCCAGAAATAGTGTTAAATACTTATAATAAATAGTGTTAAGTACTTATAAAAATAGTGTTAAATACTTATAATTCGACCGGAACACTTCTAATTTATAGACTCCGCAACAAACAAAGATTTGAATAATTAGTCAGTTTTTTTTTTCAACTTTCAAATTTCTTTCACTTTCATAGAGATAAAATTCACGATTTCAAAGTTTAAAGAAACTTATTTTCCTCAAAAAAGTATGTATATTCAAAATTTAAGGGATGACAAATATGAAAATAAGAGCTTCGGTTCGTAAAATTTGCGAAAAATGTCGACTGATACGTCGACGGGGACGAATTATAGTAATTTGCTTTAACCCGAGACATAAACAAAGACAAGGATAATCTTGCTAAGTGAAAACACTCTAAAGGATCTGATGTACAAATAAAAAAAGGATCTATTTTGACATGAAATGGATATATCCATAGACCCCTGACTTATATTTATGAAATAATAAAATATGGCAAAACCTTTACCAAGAATTGGTTCGCGCAGAAATGGACGTATTGGTTCGCGTAAGAATGCACGTAAAATACCAAAAGGAATTATTCATGTTCAAGCAAGTTTCAACAATACTATTGTAACCGTTACAGATGTACGGGGTCGAGTAATTTCTTGGTCCTCCGCTGGCGCTTGTGGATTCCGGGGCACAAGAAGAGGAACGCCATTTGCAGCTCAAACCGCAGCAGGAAATGCTATACGAACGGTAGTAGATCAAGGTATGCAACGGGCAGAAGTCATGATAAAGGGTCCTGGTCTCGGACGAGATGCTGCATTAAGAGCTATTCGAAGAAGTGGTATACTATTAAGCTTCGTTCGAGATGTAACCCCTATGCCACATAATGGCTGCAGGCCTCCTAAAAAAAGGCGCGTGTAAAAAAAAAATATAAATATTGAAGAGATTTCAAGAGAAATAAATAATTCAATAATTTCAATATTATTATGGTTCGAGAGAAAGTAACAATATCTACTCGGACACTGCAGTGGAAATGTGTTGAATCAAGAACTGACAATAAGCGTCTTTTTTATGGACGATTTATTTTGTCGCCACTTATGAAAGGCCAAGCCGACACAATAGGCATTGCGGCGCGAAGAGCTCTGCTTGGAGAAATCGAAGGAACATATATCACACGTGCAAAATCTGAGAAAATACCACACGAATTTTCTACTATAGCAGGTATTCAAGAATCAATACATGAAATTTTAATGAATTTGAAAGAAATTGTATTGAGAAGCAATTTGTATGGAACTTGTGATGCGTCTATTTGTGTCAAGGGTCCTGGATATGTAACTGCTCAAGACATCATTTTACCACCCTTTGTGGAAATTATTGATAATACACAGCATATTGCTAGCCTAACAGAACCGATTGATTTGTGTATTGGATTACAAATCGAGAGAAATCGCGGCTATCATATAAAACCGATAAATAACTTTCAAGAGGGAAGTTTTGCTATAGATGCTGTATTTATGCCTGTTCGAAATGCGAATCATAGCGTTCATTCTTATGGAAATGGGAATGAAAAGCAAGAGATACTTTTTCTCGAAATATGGACAAATGGAAGTTTAACTCCTAAAGAAGCACTTCATGAAGCCTCCCGGAATTTGATTGATTTATTTATTCCTTTTCTACACGCAAAAGAAGAAAACTTCCATTTAGAAAAAAATCAACACAAGGCTATTTTACCCCTTTTTACTTTTTATGATAGATTGACAAAATTAAGAAAAAATCAAAACGAAATAGCATTGAAATACGTTTTTATTGACCAATCAGAATTGACCCCAAAGATCTATAATTGCCTCAAAAGATCTAATATACATACATTATCAGACCTTTTGAATAAGAGTCAAGAGGATCTTATGAAAATTGAATATTTTCACATAGACGATGTAAAACATATATTGGATGTTCTAGAAATAGAAAAACATTTCGCAATTTAACTTTTTTACCAAATTTACCAAAGAATAAAATAGAAATCCGATAGATGTTATCTAGGGAGAATTCACTTTGAAGCGACTATTCCCTAGATATACATACACGTCATGATGTTTTTTTTTTTTTACAATTGAATCAATTTAAAAAAGACCTAAAGTTAGGGATTTATCAATAGGCAATGTTGCTCCAATACCTAACCAAAGGGCTACTGCAGTACCAATCAAAAAGACGGTTGTCGCAACTGGACGACGAAATGGATTTTGGAATTTATTAACATTCTCCAAAAAGGGTACTGTTAATAATCCTGCAGGTACTGAAACCATTAAAAGAACACCCAATAACTTATTGGGTACTGTACGAAGTATTTGAAATACAGGAAAGAAATACCATTCAGGCAATATTTCCAAAGGAGTTGCAAATGGATCTGCAGGTTCACCAATCATTGATGGTTCTAGAACCGCTAATCCTACATTACACGCAATAGTACCTAGAATTACTACCGGAAAAATATATAAAAGATCATTGGGCCATGCGGGTTCTCCGTAATAATTATGACCCATTCCCTTAGCCAATTTAGCCCTTAATACAGGATCATTCAAGTCAGGTTTTTTTGTTATTGGGATAGGTGAATTCTTATAAATCCATCCTCCGAAGGAACCGGACATGATAATTTTTCATCATACGGCTCGAGCAAGAATCAAACGAATCAAACAGATCCATATAAAAAATCTTGTATGTATAGATCTTATAAAATCTATATATATATATAAAATCTATATATATATATGTTAGCCGTGGCTAAACATTTATGAATGATTTTATGTACTAAAAAATTGACTGGATTCCTTTTTCCAGAGTTGGCAATTAATTAGCTATTGCAAGGAATTCATTCTTGCAGGTAAATGCTCAATACCCAAGTAGGCCTAAAGGGTGATCATGATCAAGTGCTTTTTGGGTCGTCTCAGACCTTTCAATTGGCCTTTATCTCTAAAAAATATCGAGACTTTTTACATACAAAGGATTTACTTGTTACTAATATAGTTTAGCCTATGTCATTCTTTAGATCCCTTATTTCACTTCACTCCGATAGTATCATAAATCGAATCAATGCAGAGGAAATGACTGCATTTCCATACTATAAAAGTATTCAAAAAGTATTAAGCAATTAAATAACCGAAAGAAATAAAAAATAAAACATATAAATAAAATAAAATAAAACATATAAATAAAATAGGTAAAATAGAATATAGATTCTACCATATTCCTTATTCTACTGCTACTGGGTTTTACGGAGCCCGTTCGTGTACAACATGATTGGATCTGATCATAGAAAAGATTCTCTTCAAGTGAACCAGCCTATCCTCTGTATGGGGCTTACGCAGTGGTTGGAACAAAGACACATTTGGTTATTAATTTCAATGTGGCGGATAAAGGTATATATCTGCGTGGCCAAATCAATAGTTCAAGTCACACACTCCCATAATCCATTTTTTTCGTAGGAGAATTCGCTTCAACTATTCATGTAAAATAAAAAACCTTTTTTTGAAGTTGAAGGGAAATATCCAAATACATGTCTTATTCTTCAATAATCCATATTTGTAGCAATGAAATACTATTTTTCCTCCCCCAAGCGATCAATGATTGATTACAAATATTTAGAATCTATATTCTCTATACTATATACTATGATAATCTATATTCTCTATACTATAAAGGGCCTGAAATCCCTTGCTTACGTATCATTGGAAAGTGCATTAACATAAATACGGCAGTAAGAAGAGGTAATACAAAAGTGTGTAAACTATAAAAACGAGTCAAAGTGGATTGTCCTACACTAGCACTTCCACGTAATAACTCTACCAAAGGCGATCCTATTACAGGAATCGCTTCCGGCACGCCTGTTACAATTTTTACTGCCCAATAACCGATTTGGTCCCAAGGTAAGGAATAACCAGTTACGCCAAAAGATGCGGTCAATACAGCAAGAACCACACCAGTAACCCAAGTCAATTCGCGGGGTTTTTTAAAGCCACCAGTGAGATACACACGAAATACGTGCAGGATCATCATTAAAACCATCATACTTGCCGACCATCGATGAACTGATCGGATTAACCAACCAAAGTTAGCCTCAGTCATTATGTATTGAACCGAAGCAAAAGCCTCAGTAACGGTCGGACGGTAGTAAAAAGTCATAGCAAACCCCGTAGCTACTTGTACTAAAAAACAAGTAAGTGTAATTCCTCCTAAACAATAAAATATGTTGACATGGGGAGGAACATATTTACTAGTTATATCATCTGCAATCGCCTGAATCTCGAGACGTTCTTCGAACCAATCATAGACTTTATTGAGATAGGTAAACCAGAAGGACCCCCCCCCCGAGAACCGTATATGAGAATTTCATCTTGTACGGCTCAAACAAAACCACCCCAATACTAGTTGAAACGGATATGTGTAATAGAATAGAAACGTCCCAATCCTATGATTCAACAGTTTTCTCTGAAGATGCCAATACGAAAAAAGAAAAATCCGAAAACTCTTCTCTTCTTTCTTCTCTTCTTTGTGGTTATAATGCCAAAATATCAAGTCGGCTCATTCATCTCTTGGTGTTGATTGTTACAGGCCTCTTGAATCTTCTATTTCCTTCCCCATTTTTTTCGTATTTTTTTTGTATGTAATGCAACCTTACTGTCGTTTTCGTTATTATTGATAGGAATTTTCTTGTTAAGATCCTATAAATCGATTGAAACCGCAGATTCATATTAGAACCGCGATGATTTAATAAAAACTTCAAACTAAATCCAAAGATTCCCCGAGTAAGAACCATTGTATCATCACTTATTCACTGAATAAATATAATGAGTAAAAAGTCAAAGAAGGGTTTGTCCTTTGATCAAACATAGATAAAGAGGAAGAAAAATCTTTCAATTTATACCTTCTATCTAATTCTTTGAAATTTTTGGAAATCCGGTCACGGGATCTGAATATTAAGTATGAATCATAGTTCTAATACTGCATAATCTATTTCACTGCATAATCTATTTCATATATTCCGTGCTCCAGATATTAAAAAAAATACCTGACGGGGTAAAAAATCATCTCTATCAAGACGACAGGCCCACTCTCTGTACTATCAATAGGATCAATTATAACAAGTCGCACACTCATAATTCCAGAAATACAGAAAGAAAGAAATTTCACGATCGAACTACCAAAATAGAATAAAAAATCCGAGACCAAAATGCTTCGTTTTGTATTGAAAAACTAGGACTTAGCGGTTCTTGTAAATCTAATTCATTGAGATTCCGTCTAGTAAAACGGAAGAATTATAAATCTCCAAAATAATAGATAGGAATACCGCAAATAGAGCCATTGCGACACCCATCAAAGGGGTAGTTCCCCACCCAGGAGCTACTTTACCATATTCTGAATTCAATGGTTTCAATAAATCTCCTACAACAGTTCGCCTTGGACCAGATCTGGAACTACCCTCCACGCTTTGTGTAGCCATAAATCCTATTTGTATTAATTGAGATTTGTTGACTTTGTATACCATTCCGTTGTAAATAAATAATCTTATCATAGATCCATCGCGGTCTTGAAATTATATAATAATGGAAACAGCAACCCTAGTCGCCATCTTTATATCTGGTTTACTTGTAAGTTTTACTGGGTATGCCTTATATACTGCTTTTGGGCAACCCTCTCAACAACTAAGAGATCCATTCGAAGAACATGGGGACTAGTTGAAGTAAAGAGCCTCCCAATATTGGGAGGCTCTTTACTTCAATTAAGATAACGAAAAGTCATTTTATCTTTTTAGTTGGAACTTTAGGTGGTTCCCGAAAAAAGATAGCGAAAAAAAGGATTCCTAAAGTTGAGACTAAAAGGAATGTATAAACCAATGCTTCCATAAATTCAAATTCAATTGTGGTTTACAATTATAGCTTCCATACCTATTTATTGGGGGTCGTCTCCCGGATAAAAAAAGAACAAGATTCAAAGAAACGACGGCAATTGAAATTCAGATATCTTCAGTACCCTATAGTCAAATTTCAAAAATAAAATAGAATAGAGGTGAAAAGTAAGAGATATCAAATATTGTATCAGACTGCCTGTCTTCTTGTAGTTGGATCTCCAATTTTTTGGAATGCTCCAAATTCCACTTGAACGTCTAAATCCGGATCAATACCAGCAAAAACGTCTCTGAACAAAGTTCGAGCACCATGCCAAATGTGTCCGAAGAAAAAGAGCAGAGCAAACGAAGCATGTCCAAAAGTAAACCAACCCCTTGGACTGCTACGAAAAACGCCATCGGATTTCAAAGTAGCACGATCTAATTCAAAAACTTCCCCCAATTGAGCGCGTCTAGCATATTTTTTCACAGCAGCGGGATCACTATAACTGACTCCATTTAGTTCGCCGCCATAGAACTCAACGGTTACGCCTACTTGTTCGACACTATACTTTGACTCTGCCCTTCGAAAAGGAACATCAGCTCTAACAATTCCATCTCCGTCTACCAAAACAACCGGAAATGTTTCAAAAAAAGTAGGCATACGACGTACAAAAAGTTCACGCCCCTCTTTATCTCGAAAGATAGGATGCCCTAACCACCCAACAGCTATTCCATCTCCGTTGTCCATTGAGCCCGCTCTGAACAATCCACCTTTTGCCGGATTATTGCCGATATAATCATAAAAAGCTAATTTTTCGGGAATTTTAGACCAAGCTTCGGATAAACTTTGATTTTCGGCCAGCCCAGCACTAACTCTTCGATATATTTCTTGCTGGAAGTATCCTTGATCCCATTGATAACGAGTGGGACCGAATAATTCAATCGGAGTAGTTGCTGAACCATACCACATAGTTCCAGCAACAACAAAAGCTGCAAAAAAGACAGCAGCGATACTACTGGAAAGGACAGTTTCAATATTTCCCATACGTAATCCTTTGTATAAACGTTGAGGTGGACGCACACTAAGATGGAATAGGCCCGCTAATATACCCAACGTGCCCGCTGCAATATGATGAGAGGCTATTCCTCCCGGAACAAAAGGATCAAAACCCTCCACACCCCATGCTGGACTTACAGGTTGTACCTTTCCAGTTAGGCCATAAGGATCGGACACCCATATTCCAGGACCATACAACCCGGTTACATGAAAAGCGCCAAACCCAAAGCAAGCCACCCCTGAGAGAAATAAATGAATTCCAAAGATCTTGGGCAAATCCAAAGAAGGTTTTCCTGTACGTTCATCGCAAAATATTTCTAGATCCCAATACACCCAATGCCAAATAGCTGCCAAGAAGCACAAGCCAGAAAACACAATATGTGCCCCAGCCACGCCTTCATAACTCCAAATACCTGGATTCGTTATAGTTCCTCCGGTGATACTCCAGCCACCCCATGAATTGGTTATTCCTAAACGAGTCATGAAGGGTATAACGAACATACCTTGTCTCCACATTGGATCGAGAACGGGGTCAGAGGGATCAAAAACTGCTAATTCATAAAGAGCCATCGAACCGGCCCAACCAGCAACTAAAGCTGTATGCATTATATGGACAGACAGCAAACGACCGGGATCATTTAATACGACGGTATGAACACGATACCAAGGCAAACCCATGGAAATACCCCTTTATTAACGAAAAATAGACACTATGTAACTTTATTGCACTGGAAAAACTATGTTATGGATCTCCCTTTTTTATTTTTAAGTTTAAGTGGATTATCTCGGAGAAAGAATTAATATTTTTTCTATTCTTTTTTTTTTAGTAATAATGTAACAATTCCGTTTGTAGAAACAAAGAAAAGAGAATCAGATCTATTCTATATCCGATAAGTACCAATACGCAATGGGGGGTTGACTCCGTTTTATATGAGCGAATGCATAGAGAGTTTTTCATCATTCACAGTACCTATTCGTAAGAATTGGACTCTATTCGTTTTGTCTTCCTTTATTTTTTTTTTTTTTTTTTATATAAATCTAAACTTATCGAATCCATGCATAAAATATTCTAAAGGCTATTATATTATTAAGACAATAAATTCATTGTTACGTTTTCACATCAAAGTGAAATAGAGTACTTAATTTTTTTCTTTCATTGAATGCCTATTGGTGTTCCAAAAGTTCCTTTTCGAAATCCTGGTGAAGACGATTCCATTTGGATTGACGTATAGTGCGACTTGTCAGATATATTGGGTCATACGGGATTCCCCCGTTCTCTCCCCCGATTGAGATATCCTCTGTTTCGCCCAAGAAAGATTGCTTAAATCATCCAAAATTTGGAGCGTGAAGTGCAATGAAATCCAATTAGATCTTACTTTTGAGATACTCAGATTAATATTTTATCAATTAGAATAATTTATGGTTGGCTTGTTTGGACCAAAAAAATGAAGTATCCAGGCTCCGTTTAGAAGAACCCAATTGGTAATATATCCATTATGATTACTACTTGTATCATATTCTATTTATGAAGTAGAGAGAATTTCAAACTGCTAATCAGACTCAATCAAATAATAATAATATAATAACGAATATGTCAAATATTTGACAGAAGGTGTGAAATGAATTAAAAAAAAAAGAAAAAACGCGGTATTGGGGCATTTGCTCTATATGTGCAAATAAAAATCGGGCAAATCCTTACTCGGAGTAGAGCACAAACCTAAAAGAATTGAAGAAGCCCATTCGGGAACAAGAGAATGCCATCGTGATTTGAATTGAATCTCGATGAAAAAATACATCAATGATAAGTTTGTTTGATAAGTTTCATAATTTTTTTATAGGGTTAAAACTTATCTTTCTTGAAAACTGGAAGAAAATCCCTTTCATTTCATCAGAAAAAAAAAAAAAAAGAGTTAAGTTAAAAAGTACTTACTATCAAAAAAAGGAAGGTTCGAATCTACACATTGATTCTTTATTTTATTTTATTTTCGCGATTTTTGTTGAACTGTATGCATCAAAAGGTGCACGTACGGTTCCTATAGGATAGAATTTTATCCTAATCAACCGACTTTATCGAGAAAGATTACTTTTTTTAGGTCAAGATGTTGATAGCGAGATCTCGAATCAACTTATTGGTCTTATGGTATATCTTAGTATCGAGAGCGAGACCAAAGATTTGTATTTGTTTATAAACTCTCCCGGCGGATGGGTAATACCCGGAATAGCTATTTATGATACTATGCAATTTGTGCGACCAGATGTACAAACAGTGTGCATGGGATTAGCTGCTTCAATGGGGTCCTTTATCCTAGTCGGAGGAAAAATTACCAAACGTTTAGCATTCCCGCATGCTTGGCGCCAATGGGTTTTTATTTGAAAGAAAAAAGAAAACTATGCCTTCGCCATATGAAATATTGAAATATAAATATTAAGAAATAAAATATAAATATTAAGTATATAAATATTTAAGTAATAATAGCATGGCATTTCGAATTCGATATAGATATAAGAATTTTTTTTAAAAACATTAGATTATGTATCGAAAGAGTAGTATGAGATATTAAGGGCATTTCTGATTTTATTCTATCAGGGGGCCTATTTTTTTTTATTTAAGCATCACAAACTTTTTTGTTGTCGCACCGAAGGGCTCTTAACATTATTTATGTTATAAAAATAACAGAGTCCAAAAAAGGGTTGTATTTTTGAAATAAAAAAAAACTTTGGGATTGCTAAATCATTGATGAAATAAAGCAACGGGACCACCATAGTATTTTTGTTTTGTTTTTTTCACTTTTACAAAGACAAGGAAAGGGTGGTTTTTGGATCATTTGTTGATTTAAGCCAAATAAACTCTATATTTTTCTTCAATATCAATAAAGGAAGGGGTAAGTAAAAGTGAATTCCATTCTGGAGCCGTATGCAATGCACAAACAATGCCTGTACGGTTGTTCAATTCTATCTTTTTTTTTTTTCTTATTATTCTTTATCTCTTCTCGTCACCTTATTATGCGAGATAGAATAGCCATTTTTTTCTTATATCATCAGGGTAATGATTCATCAACCTATTGCCGGTTTTTATGAGGCACAAATAGGAGAATTTGTCCTGGAAGCAGAAGAACTACTGAAACTGCGCGAAATCCTCACAAGGATTTATGCGCAAAGAACGGGAAAACCCTTATGGGTTGTATCCGAAGACATGGAAAGAGATGTTTTTATGTCAGCAGCAGAAGCCCAAGCTCATGGAATTGTTGATCTTGTAGCAGTTGCATAAGAAATAACAGAAATTTCACGTAAATCGCGATTGGAGATTTTTTTCTTACTGTACTTTCAATTTGAATTTAATATTCTATTAATTTTTTAATAATCGAATAAAATAAATATTAATATAGAAAAAATTCATAATCATTCGGTTAGGATCGATCTAAACCAGCCCATTATGCATACGATTCAACATGCCAACTGTTAAACAACTTATTAGAAATACAAGACAGCCGATCAGAAATATCACCAAATCCCCCGCTCTTGGGGGATGCCCTCAGCGACGAGGAACATGTACTAGGGTGTATGTGCGACTTGTTCAGATCGTGAACTTGGACAAAAGAAAACTTTTCCACTATCTATGATCAGTACGGATGAATAAGATAGAATGAAAAATCCCCTTCATTATCTAAATTATCTAAAAAAAAGATCTATCATATTCGTCTATTGTGTATCAAATTTATGGTTTCATTGGTGTAAATCCCATCACCTCAATTTTCAATTTAAAACTAAAACGAGAAAGAATTTCCCATTGGTAGCAAAGCATTATCCGTTAAGCAGGAGAAATCTTATTTAAATCAAAATCAAAAGGACAAAAATTATATCTCTACTCTTGCAAGAACAGACTAACAGGGTCAACTAAGTAACTAATCCTCATAATTAAATACCGTTACTGTATAGATAGATCTCCTTGTGAAAGACCTATTACTGGATAATTCATAGGTAGAGCCAAAAAGTGTAAACTGTACACGTTAACAATAGCATTGATTAAATGATTCAATAATGATTAAATAAAGGAGGGGCTCCGGTGTATAGAGAAGACCCCACCCGTTTAAGATTTAAGAAATAACCATAGAAACGATGGAACCCACTATTTATTTCTCTATTTCTATATTTAATTTATCTATTTCTATTATTTTTATACTTTATTTATCTATTTCTCTATTTTAATTTACTATACTTTTTTTTTTTATTTTTGTTTGATACCTAGTATCAATAAAGTTTCTTATTTCGGGGTAAAATACCTCGAAAAAAAGAAAAATCGTGGTTGGGAAGGTTATAGTAGCAAAAGCCGTTGGAATTATTATTTTATACATTGGAAAAATCCGTTTTGTTATTATAGAAAGGGGAAAAGAATAACTGAAAGAAAGGAAATCAATTAGTTATTTATCAAAGTTTTGCTTATTTTATTCAATGACCAGAATTAGACGAGGATATATAGCTCGGAGGCGTCGAACAAAAATTCGTTTACTCGCATCAAGCTTTCGCGGGGCTCATTCAAGACTTACTCGAACTATTATTCAACAAAAAATAAGAGCTTTGGGTTCGGCTCATCAGGATAGAGGTAGGCAAAAAAGAAATTTTCGCCGTTTGTGGGTCATTCGGATAAATGCAGTAATTCGCGGGAATATGGTATCCTATAGTTATAGTAGATTAATAAATAATCTGTACAAGAGACAGTTGCTTCTAAATCGTAAAATACTTGCACAAATTGCTATATTAAATAGGAATTGCCTTTATATGATTTCCAATGACATTATAAAATAAGGAAATTGGAAAAAATCCATGAAATCTTTTACATGGAATTCCCTGAAGAATGAATTCCGGGAGGGTAGAATAGAAATTAGTATGATAAAATATGATATGATCATAATATCATCAAGGAAATTAGTCAAACTGAGCAAAAACGTTCAATAAAAAAAATTTCTTCTTCCCCAATTCGTTTTTTTCTTACGACACGACACTCAAATTTGGATTTTCGGATTTTTTGAACAAAACATTAATCTAGGTTTATTGACTTTTGATTCAATTGAGGAATAAGCAGCCCTCTTTTTTCTGGTTCTAAGATCAGTAGTTATAGTGACCAATTCGCTTTTTTTTTCAAATTGTTTTTCGTTATTAAGAAAAGGTAACGAAGATAAAATACGAGCTTGTTTTATAGCAATAGTAACTAATCTTTGTTGTTTTAAACTCAATCTATTCACCCGTCTAGATAATATTTTTCCTTGTTCACTAATAAATCGACTAATTAAACTCATGTTTCTATAATCAATTCGATCCCCCGATTGGATCGGGGGCAAACGCCTACGAAAAGATCGCTTGGACTTAAGAAAAAGCCGTTTGGATTTATCCATGGTTTGTTTATTCTTTATTTCGAAAAGCCTATTTCGTTCAACCTATTTCGTTCAATTGGATCAAAAATGATTTAGAATTAAGAAATAGGATTTTGCTTGTTTGTTTTATATTTAATTATTATATATTATTATTTTATTAATTTTATATTTATTGATTTTATATTATATATTTTTAATATTTTATATTATTAAAATTATTTATATTATTTATTAATATTTAAATATATTATTTAAATATTATATTTATTTAAATATTATATTATAATATTATATTATTTTTATTAAATATTATATTAATAATATATAATTATTAATAATATATAATTTAATATATAATTTATAATTAATATATAATTATATAATTAATATATAATTAATATAATATAAATTAATATAATATAAATTTATGATTAATATTTATGATTAATAATTAATATATAATTCTAATTTCATTAATATATTTCAATATTTAATATATATTAACAATATATTAACATAACATATTCTATATTAATATGTATTAATATGTCATTTATGTCATTTTTCATGTACTTGTAAAGGTAACACGTAGGCGATCGGCTCCATCTATTTCTTGATCTCTCCGTGAATTGTATGTTTGTAACAATAGGGACAGAATTTTCTCAATTCCAATCGACTAGGCGTATTATGTCGATTCTTTTGAGTAATATATCTGGAAATGCCTGTTGATTTTTTATTAACACTGTTTCGAACACAACCGGTACATTCTAAAATAACCCTTACTCGGATATCTTTACCCTTGGCCATGAACCTCCGTGGGGTTTTTTATTCACTCAACTCTTCCATTTTCCGATCTGAAGTGAAGAGGAAAGGAACAAAAAAAAAATAGAAGTTGCTAACTCGAAATCCAATTTTGAAAGATTTCATTGCAACTAATATACTAATATAGTAAGTAATAGTAAGTAATACAAAAATAATAAGTAATACAAAGATTCTAAATTATATTTAGATTATAAGTTTAAATTAGAATCACAGTACAATATTTCATTTAAGCATCTTGTATAATACTGTTGCACTAATCAAATTTATACTTCCCTTCTCTTAATTTAATTGAAGTTAACTTACTTTACTTGAAGCTGGGGTCCCGAATTCCAAGTTTTGCTGTGATTGAATCTGCTTTTATTCTTTTTTTTTCTAACTTATTCTAATAAAAAAAAAGAGGAGGGGGTAGTAGGCACAGATATTAAATTGGATCTATAATCTTCTTCACCCCCGCACGTTGATAACTAAAATGAAAAAAAGGGGAATGTCAGCGCATCCGGGAAAAAACGATTGATCTCGATCAATAGACCTGCTAAAGACGCAAACCATAGAGTACTTATTACCGGCGCCACAGATAGATATGTTTTTAGATCTCGCATTTAAAATCCTCCCTCATTGTATTCTTTATTTTTTTGTAATAAATAATGTTTATTTTTTGTAATATATAATGATTATACAGATATAATTATACAGATATAATCAGACGTATATGTAGTTAAAGGACGCTTGCATTTGTTTTGTAAGCGGAATCTCTAATTCAAACTAAAATGTACAACAATTTGCTAGATAAGATTTTCCTTTTCTTAAAAAAATAAAATATGTCCCTTTTCCCGAGTATTCACGAAATTTACGTAAGATTATTATTACGTAAGTTTACCATTATATTAAGATATAATAAAGCGATATTTTCATTATTATCATATAATATATGAATCTAATATGAATATAATATATGATATGAGATCAAAAAGAAAAAATGGCAATGTATATCAATGGAGAAAATGAAATAAGTATGTGGAAAACAAAATGGGTATTCTTTACAATAACATTGTAAACCAATTGAAAGGGATGTTGAAAGGGATGTAGCGCAGCTTGGTAGCGCGTTTGTTTTGGGTACAAAATGTCACGGGTTCAAATCCTGTCATCCCTACCTATTACTTCGTCTCTGAGTAATAACGAGGGGGCTCAATTGAGATCAATTAAACTTGGCCATACCTAACCTTTCGTTTTTATCATATATAATATGTGATAGTTTTATCATATTATATATGATAGTATAGGCATTCAAGATATATTGGAGTAGTTAAAAAAAGAATCTTTTTACTTACAGTCTGCTTTTTTTGTGATTGGGATAAGAAAGCGCTCTTAGTTCAGTTCGGTAGAACGTAGGTCTCCAAAACCTAATGTCGTAGGTTCAAATCCTACAGAGCGTGATTCTGTTCTTGTTTTGTTAGGTTCAAATTTATACGGAAAAAATAAAAAAGCAATCTGAATTTGACCTCCTGCGGATTAAAGAAAGGAGGAGGTCAAAAAAACAAGGCGTTAATTAATTAAAGATCCAACTGATCACCACGTCTGTATTGTAAATATGCAGTTACGAATAATCCGGCCAAAGTAATAGGAATTAGACCTAAGACAATTCCAAATAGAAAAACTTCAATCATTTCAATTTATTTGAAAAATGAAAAAGGGGAAAAAGAGAAGGTAATATCTATCCTTAAATATTAATACATATCGTCCATAAATCTCAATAAGCAAGAATTGGAAATTAACACAGTTAAAGAATAGATGGAATACTGTAAAAAAATTTTCTTTTCTTTTTCTTTTTATAAATTGTTCATTCAATTTATTTCAAATAAGTCGTATCTTGCTCAGACCAATAAATAGAACCGAGGTTATAGTTAAAGCCACTAGTAGAAACCCGAAATAACTAGTTATAGTAGGCATAAAGGAGCTAAATAAACTTTTTTATACATATACTTGTAAAGCAAAAGCACTTTCCTAAGTTGTTCAATTGGGAATTTTTTATTTCTTTTTATTTATCAATCATTATCATTATAGATTATACACAGCACTAATAAAATAGAGCGATATAGGTAAAAAAAATAAAAAAAAAAAAGAAATCAATTTATCATCTATGAATCTATGACATCCGCTTATATTCTCTTAATTCTTAATTCCGAATTGAGAGATTCCTTAGACAACTCTTGAGAAATAAAATAGAAAACTAATATTAAATAATAAAATAAATATTAAATAATAAAAAATAATAAATATAAATATTAAAAAACAATTAAATAAATTTAAATAAATAATTAATATTAAATAAATATTAAAGAATAAATATAAATAATAAATATAAATATAAATATTTATATAATTAATAATTAATAATAATATAATTAATTAATAATAATATAATTAATAATTAATAATAATAATATAAATATAAATATTTATATAATTAAATAATTAAATATTTATAATAATAATAATATTAATATAATAATTAATTATTAATAATTAATTCTAATAATTAATTTAATAATTAATATAATAATATAATAAATTAATTAATATAATATATAATAATAAATATATTTAATATATATAAATATATTAAATATATATAAATATATTAAATATATAATTAATATATTAAATATATAATTAAATATATAATTAATTTAATAATTAATTTAATTAATTAATAATAAATAATTAATTAAATTAATTAATAATAAATAATTAAATAATAATAAATAATTAAAATAGAAAATTAGAATAATAATTTAGAATAATAATAATTATATATAAAATTATAATAAAAGGTAATTAAAAAAACTATATCGAATTTGTAGCATTTTTTACATTTTAAAATGAAAAACGACTCTCTATTTTTCTTTATCTTTATAATACCCTTTACTTTTTACTTTTTTTTTATATTTTCATTTTAAATTCGAATTTAACTTATTAGATTTATTAGTTGATTCGTTCACATAATATCTCCAATAAAAATAAAATATAAAAAATCAAATAAGAAGAAAAAAGTATTGCACGATCAGATCACTCAAAAAAGAAAATCTTTCTTTTTTTTTTTTGTACAACTGGATTCTAAGACTAGTAATTCCAATTATCCTTTTCTTTTCTAGATTTTCTATTTTTTCGTTCCATATTCTATTCAATTTATATTAATATCATATTCTATTCAATTTATATTAATATTAAATAATATTAAATTAAATAATATTAAATTAAAAGGTAAAAGGAAAAAACACCTCTTTCTTTGTAGTTAAGTGTCAAGAAAGACCTTTTCTTTTAGATTTAATTTAATACACGAATACAAATACGTGCATCACGAATATTGATTATTACAATTATTTTTTCCTTGTTCTCCTTATTTCATCAAATATTTTCTACTATTGGTACTTGTTAATTTACTGGATGACTAAGCAATTCCTTAAAAAATGAAAAAAGGGGAGATTCTAACAAAAAACTCTTCTTCTATAACCACACAAGTTTTTGATTTCACATCTATTCACATCTAATTGAATTGCGGAAATATGATAATCTCCTCCATGAATTATTATTGTAACTCGTTGAATTCGCATTTTACCCGATCTTATTTTATGGTACAAAGTTCTACAGCAACAAGAAAAAGAAAAGAAGAAAGAGATTATCTACGACTTCATTTCGATACTGCTTCGTTTCGATACTAATTGAAGTTGCGTTGCTGCGTCAGAAGAAGGATAGCTATACTGATTCGGTATACTTTAAAGAAGCCTTTGGTACAATATTGACGATCTCACAAAGATTCAATTTCAGTGAAATTGCCCTTACTGATCTCATCTTTTACAGACTCGATCCTTTTTGATTGTACAAGAATATGTGGAGCTCAGTATGTCTGGAAGCACAGGAGAACGTTCTTTTGCTGATATTATCACCAGTATTCGATATTGGGTTATTCATAGCATTACTATACCTTCCCTATTCATTGCGGGTTGGTTATTCGTCAGCACGGGTTTAGCTTACGATGTATTTGGAAGCCCTCGTCCAAATGAATATTTTACAGAGAGCCGCCAAGGAATTCCATTAATAACTGGCCGTTTTGATCCTTTGGAACAACTCGATGAATTTAGTAAATCTTTTTAGGAGGCCCAATGACCATAGATCGAACCTATCCAATTTTTACAGTAAGATGGTTGGCTGTTCACGGACTAGCTGTACCTACCGTTTTTTTTTTTGGGGTCAATATCAGCAATGCAGTTCATCCAACGATAAATCTAATCCCAATTAATTATAAAACTATGACACAATCAAACCCGAACGAACAAAATGTTGAATTGAATCGTACCAGTCTCTACTGGGGGTTATTACTCATTTTTGTACTTGCTGTTTTATTTTCGAATTATTTCTTCAATTAATAGAAGAAAAAAAAAATAGTAGAATAATAAATAAGAATAGGAATTCTCTTATCCCATCGGAAGGATATCATCTAATAATTATCTATGACTGTTTATGTCTTTAGCATGACCACTTGATTAAATGTGGAGGGAAGTGAGATAAATGGCCGATACTACTGGAAGAATTCCTCTTTGGATAATAGGTACTGTAACTGGTATTCTTGTGATTGGTTTAATAGGTATTTTCTTTTATGGTTCATATTCCGGATTGGGTTCATCCCTGTAAGTAGTAAGTAATCGGGTGAACTGAGTTGTAGACATGAAAGCGTAAGAACTCAACGGACACTCTTCTTTCTCTGTCTGATTCGAGGGGGTCCGTTGAGTTCTTAATAGTCCTAATACCTTATTCATATAAGTGACAAAATAGATTGCCTTTTTTGAATATTTCAAATATTTCCAAAAGTTCTATTACACTTTTTTCTGGATCGTGCTTTTGAAAAAGTAACTCCATTAATTAATTTAGAACATTTGTTCCTCGATAGTATTTATCAATACTTTCAAAGTTATAAGAGGAATTATTCGATTTCTTTTTCCTAGACGGCATAATATATATTTTCTAGATTTCTGTCGGTCCCATATCATACCAATTTTTCTATACTAATAGAACCTTATTCTATTTATTTTATCAAAAGGTTGAAATTGCTTTTTTTAAGTTCATTGAAGAAGTTCTATTTGCTCAAAAAATTTCCCTTTCTTTTTTTGCTTGTTCACTACCTGTTTTTTACGTAAAAAATGGAAAAGGAAGTTATGATAAACCTAGAAAAAGTATAAATGAGGAATAGGATCAAGAATCATTATTATTTGGACACAAGAAAGGGATGTGAAAAATTCCTTTTCTTGTGTCGAAGACTAGGAAGACGAATAAAATAATACTTCCTAGAATCCTTTGTTCTCCCTCATTTAGCCTTTGCTTTTCCGCTTACTTATCTTATGCTTGCTTAGTATCTAGTTAAATTTGATTCTATTAGAATAGAAAAAAAGCTATTGATCCACTCTATCACAGTTAAATCTGACAATAATAAGATAATCACACCGCTCCAATTTTATTTATATTTAGATTCAAAAAAATTAGATTAAAAAAACACAAAAGAAAGAGGGGATAAAGTCAAATAGTCTTCTTACCAATAGACATATTATGACTAGAAATGCGGTACAAATAATTCCCAAAATCAGGTATAAAAAAATGGAAAAAGCTCTGTTTTCCATTTTTTTATCATATATCATATATAATTACCAACTTTTATTCGTTTTAAGAACTTGATTTAATAAATTTACAGATCTAGAAATTCATTTCGGACAATTGAACCTTCTCAAACTGTTTCTTTTTAAGAACCAAAAAGATTTGTGCCAAAATAACCAATGCCAAGAAGAACAAAAGGCCTTGGACACGTAATGGGTCTTGAAGTTCTATCTCTGAATCCCCCTGACCAAATCCACCCACATTAGGATTACTCGTTAATGGTTGATCAAGTTTGATGGATTCGCCTTCTGAAACAAGAAGTTCTGGTCCTGGAGGTATAATATCAATTACTTGCCGTCCCTCTGACGCATCCGTTATGGTTATTTCGTACCCCCCTTTTTCTTTTCGTATGATCTTGCTTACTATACCTGCTGCTGTAGCATTATAAACCGTATTGTTACTCTTGCTCCCGTCGGGATAAATCTGACCCCTTCCCCTGTTTCCGCCTACATATATGGGATATTTTAAAAAGTGAACATCTTTTTTAGTAGCGGGGTCCGGAGAAAGAATAGGAAAGGTAATTTCACTATATTTCTGACCAGGCACAGGACCTATCACAAGAATATTTTTTTTTGTGGGGCGATAACTCTGAAAAGACAGATTTCCCATCTTTTCTTTCATCTCGGGCGAAATACGATTAAGGGAGGCTAATTCAAACCCCTCGGGTAAAATAAGAACAGCCCCCACATTCAAAGTCCCCTTTTTTCCATTAGCAAGAACCTGTTTTAGTTGCATATCATAAGGAATTCGAACAACTGCTTCAAATACAGTATCAGGAAGTACCGCTTGTGGAACTTCAATATCCACGGGTTTATTAGCTAAATGGCAATTGGCACATACAATACGGCCGGTTGCTTCGCGTGGATTTTCATAACCCTGCTGTGCAAAAATGGGATATGCATTTGAAGTGGATGCCCAAGTTATTGTATATATCATGAGCGATACGTAAATGGAACGAGTAATCTCTCCCTTTATCCAAGAAAAAGTCTTTCTAGTTTGCATGGTCCAATCATTGATCCTGAAAATTTCTACAATAAAATTAGGTAGGTCGCTAGTATAGTTCCCTATCTACGATACTGCTATTTACTGAAATTTTTTTACTACTAAAATAGAAAATATAGTCGAAAATAGAATCCCTTGGATGTATAGAAAAAAGAAATATATATTATATATAGTTATATAGTAAGATTTTGAATGTTTTGCTTATGTACAAAATAACAAACATTCTAATTGGATTCATGGATCATTTTTCAGTCATTCATTGAATGATAAATCACTACAAGTGACGGAGATATGCGATTTAAATAACGGAAAATCCAATATTTAAAAATTGTATCAAGGATGACTGGAAAAGTGGAAACAAGGCCAAATATAATTTGATCTTTATGAGCAAACCCAAAATCTTTGTAGACAGAGCCAATCATTAGTTCCCAGCCGTGGGGTGAATGGAATCCTATACATAAATCGGTTAATAAAAGAATGGAAAAAGCTTTTATTGTGTCGCTTAGGTTATATAGGAATTCTTGAACCCAAGAATTAAAAAGAATAAGTTCTTCATTACTTAAAATAGAATAACCACTTAGAATAACGAAACAGATTATATTTGCCGAGAAGTGAAAAATCGTATGGATATGATTCTCATTGTGCATCTTGATCAATTGGATCGTTTCTTTGTGGATTCCGATACGAAACTCTTGTAGATGTGTTTCCGGATATTCCTTTATCATTTCGTCCAAGCGAACGAGTTCCTCAAATTCTATGAATTTTTCTAGAATACCTTTTTCTTGGATATCATTTAAAAAAGTTTCGGATTTACTAGTATTACACCAATTAATAACCCACGATTCCAAACTTTTATTAAATAAAAAAGAGATCCACCAGGGCAAAAAAACTATAGATGTAAGATATAGAAGGGGAATAAATTTTTTTTTTTCATTTTTTCGTCTGTGAATTTTTAATGAACCCACCTCGGTTATCGATTCTATATGATCTAATGTTTTTATTAAACATAAGTTCTATTACGGCGGCTTCGGACTTATGAATCTATTCCCCGTTTTTTATTTGTGAGTTAGTGGTTAGTCCTTGACTTTTGAAAAAATAAAAAAAAAAACATTGTTTCTAGGTATATCAATTGCTCAAATTCAGATTTCTAGATGAAAGAATTCCGTTCTATCAACAAAACAAATATTTCGAAAAAGGAAGACTCTTGGGTTTTTTCGCTCCTGCTAAGAAAATGTTCATTATTCATTATTCAGCTCATTTCAAAATACTTCAATTGGTACACGCAAAAAATAGGCCAATTCCGCTACTTTTTGCTCAATCTCTCGTGGAGTCAAATTCTCATCAGTACGAGTCAAAGGAATGGACCCCCGCCTCTGATTTCCATATAAAGGACACACCGAGCATAAATACCCTCTTTAACTTCTATTCTAATAGACTGAATATCTTTCATAAGGAATCGGAGTAAGATGCGACGATTTTTTTCCAGGAAATCCCCAGCGAAAAATACACACTATTTCTTCTTTTCTATCGAATCGATCATAACCACTACCTACATTCCAAAAAATTGTGGACCACAAATACGAACTAATAAATAGACCTGCAATCCCATAGAAAGACATCACGATTCCTTGTGGAAAAAAAATGATTTGCTGAGACGGAAATAAAGATATCAAATTTCTGCCAAGATAACTGGAAATTCCAACCAAAAAAAATCCCAATGAACCTAAAAAAAGTATAAAGGCCCAGCAGAAATTACTTGTTTTTCGAGACCCCACTATAAGTTCTATCCATATACGTTCTGATCGCCAACTCATACTAGATTCAGTTGCTTTTTATTTGAAGTGGGAAACTCGCCCAAATGAATTTGACTTTCTTTTTTTTTTTTCGAAGTAACTTTCACCAACTCGCATTATTCTGATGTGAATCTTTAGGAGGAATTTGTCGAATTCGTTAGATTAAAAAAAGAGAGCCCAGCCTCCTCATATAATCCCATATCTGCACATATATAAAAATATCAGCTTTGCATTTCTTTCAGGTATCCGCCACAGTCTCGATTTATTTTCAAATAGCCTAGTTACTTATAGATCTAGTTACTTATAGATCTAGATCATATTTACGCCTGCATAAAAACCCTTTCATTTTCATTTATATTTTCGGGGAGCTGTCTGCATGTTATATCATATTATACTAAACTAAATAGATATCTGTATTATGATCCAAGTCTAAGTCTTGAAAAAATAAATAAATAAATGAAATCTACCCCTATCAGACCTAATCGATCTAAAAAATCTTGTTTTTTTGAACATGAAGAGATAAAGAAGCCATCGTCATTGCCGGAAATACTAAGCCTACTAAAGGCACAAAAATGGGGGGTAAGTTGTTGAGAATTGTCATAGAATGGGTACCTCGATTTGATATTTGTATTTGTACCTGTTATTTTTTATTTCATTTTATATTCTATTTTACTATTTATTATTACTATTTATTACTATTTAATATATTAATTTTTGAATTATATTCCATTTTAATTCTATTCTTTATTTTAATATTTTAATTATTATTTTAATTCTATTCTTTTATTAATATTTTTTTATTAATATTTATTAATATAAATTATTTATTAATTTAATAATTATAATTTATATATAATTATATAATTGATTTTATAATTTATTAAATAATTTATATAATTGATTTTATAATTTATTAAATAATTTATTAATTTAATTTATATTTCTTTTTTTATTTAATATTTCATTTTAATTATATATTATTTTATTATATATTATTATTTTATTATATTATATATTATTTATTATATATTATTATTTTTATTATATTATTAATTTATTATATTATATATTATTATATATTATTTTAATTATATTAATTAATATAATTTTATATATATTTTTTTTTTTAATTTTAATTATATATTATTTAATATTATTTTATTTAATATTGTTATTTAATAATTTAATATTATTTTATAATATTATTTTATTTAAATTATTTTATTTAAATTATTTTATTTAATATTATTATATTATTTTAATTATATTAAAATATTAAATTGAAATTATATGAATTATATTATATTCATTTTGATTTTTATATTATATTAATTTTTAAATATTTAATTATATTAATATATTTTAATTTATATTAATATATTATATTTAATATATTATATATTTATTATATATTAATATATTAATAATATATTAATTATTTTATTAATAATATATTAATTATTTTATTCTATTATTAGTTACTATAATTAGTTACTATATTATTAATATTATTAGTTATTAGATTATTAATATTATTAGTTATTAGAAATATTTCTTATAATCATTAAAATTCGTTTATAAATATACTAAGTATATCTAAGTGAGTATATATATATAATAAAGTGCAAAGAGTGTAGAACTAACTAAATGATTTATTCATATTTCTACATGAAATATATATGATATGTTATTCTTCTTTTATTATCTTTTTTCTTGTTTTATACTTATAACTTTCATTTTTTCATTTTACTTTACTAAATTTAACAAAAATAAAAAATCAAATAAATAAAGAGTTTTTCAGGTTATAAATTCCCCAAAATTCGTTATAATTTATAATCTGATCCGTCGATTTTTATTTTAGTAAAAAGGGATCCTCGGGAGATATATAAATATGCAAAACTCTATATTTTCTATGCATAGGTAAGAAAAAACATGAAATTCATTTTATTTATTATACGTTGTCCCCTTTTTTCACGAAAAGAAAAAAAGAATTCACTCCTTTTTCTTGTTGATAGGGGTTTCTTAATTAGTAATCAGGAATATCGGTAAAAAAATTATCTGCATGATTCTTTTTATAATTTACCTACAATTTACTCTTATATTATGTCACTAAAAAAACCATTCTTCGGATTTTTCCTTTGATTCTGTTAAAAAAAAATACCTACTCGCCAGAAAAAGAAAAAAAAACTAATTTAATTAATTTAACTTCAGACTCTACTTGATTTATGATTCAAAGGAAAGAAATCGTGGAGCCGAAGTAACTCATTCAGAACGCCTTTTAAAGGATTTCGCGGTACGATTGAATCAAATAAGCCCTTATGGAATAAAAATTCAGCGGATTGTGAACCTTCAGGTACTGTCTTATTCAATGTTTGTTCAATTACTCTTTTACCCGCAAATGCAATATAGGCGTTAGGTTCAGCAATAATGATATCCCCCCAACATACCAAAACTAGCCGTAACCCCACCAGTTGTAGGAGATGTAAGGATTGATACATAAAATAACTTTTTATTCGACTGATAATCATATAAAGCAGAAGATATTTTAGCCATTTGCATCAAGCTCAAACTTCCTTCTTGCATCCGTGCTCCTCCGGAAGCACACACTAAAATAAGAGGTAAAAGTTATTGGTAGCATACTCGATCAAACGAGTGATTTTCTCACCTACTACGGATCCCATACTACCCCCCATAAACTGGAAAATCCATAACCCCAATTGCTACGGGAATGCCATTTAGTTGACCTGTGCCTGTTTGAACGGCTTCGGTTAATCCTGTCTTTCTTTGATAAGAATCAATACGATCTTTATAAGGTTCCTCTTCTGAATGAAATTCAATAGGATCCAGAGATACCATATCTTCATCCATAGGATCCCAAGTGCCTAGATCAATCGAAAGTTCAATTCTATCTGAACTACTCATTTTCAAATGATATCCACATTGTTCACAAATATTCATTCTTGCCTTAAAAAATTTCTTATAATTTAATCCATAACAATTTTCGCATTGAACCCACAAATGCTTGTATTTTTGAGTTATATCGAGATCATTAGAACTTTCTCTTATATTGAAATCGCTACTATTCATACTAGTTCTTAGACGCGAACTCTCGCTTTCACTACTATTTCCACTTTCACCACAAATGTAACTATAAATGTAACTTTCGCTGTAATTGTTACTACCACTTAAAATATAACTATCAATACAGACTTGAGAGCGAAGATAACTGTCAATGCTGCTATTGATGTAATTTTCAACTATATTTAGTATCATACATATAATGATCATGGTGGGAATCGCCACTTCCAGGCCCATTATTCAGAGAACTAGAATTCCCAATAACTATAAAAGAACTTTCTAATTCACTCAGAAAAGAATGATCAGTGTCAATCTCAAAAACTTGATTTTCAATATCAAAATATATGGAATAAACTGTCCCTATTACTATCCCTAACTAAAAAAGTTTCATTAGCTCTGAAATTCCGAATGTCCCTGACGCCGACAACATTACTGTAACTAGAGCTGTCACTATTACTCCAACTACGGGTGTTTTTATCTGTATCATTTAGAATCGGGTCTTCACTTACACTGGTATTTTCAAGAGGACTGAAACTCTCCATTGATTGACTTAGCCTACACCTGTATCCTAATTCCGCATTGGATAAGATCGAATTGAACCGCCGTTTTTCCATAGAAACTTTCTTGCTGCTATTTACGTTTAAATAAATAGATGAATAGTCATTCGACGAAAAATTATTGAAATATTGCATTTCCTCTCAGAATAAGTATATAGATCCAATCACTAGGATTATTATAGGTAATAGGGGCGGGTATTAAAAGCTTATCTTTTGCTTTATATATGATATGTTTATGATGGAATCCCGTTTTCCATTATTTTTTCAATTAGAATAAGTCTAAATATAAATAGAAAAGGGATTTGTTATATTGTATCAAATTCGTATCGAGAAAAGTAATATTTCTTTTCTCCTAAAAAAAAAAAAATTGTTTATTGTTTTTTGTAAAATCGCGTCTATTAATATTAATAAGTTTCTATTCCAACATGGAACGAAAGGGACAATATACAGGATGGGTAGAAGAAGTTGTGATACTGGGCCCCGACCCATGACCTGAAACTAGGGAATATAAAAGAATACACCAATCCTATAAATCCTTAGGATTAATTGTGGATCCAAAATAACAATAGAAAGGTTTGAGTTTCTTTAATCTTATTTTTTGTTTTTAAAACCTTGTATTATTTAGTTAAATATGTATCTATCCAAAAGAGATACAATAGGATCCTTGTATTAGGATCTTTGTATTCGGCTCAATCCTTTTAGTAAAATAAAAGATTGGGCCGAGTTAAATTGCAATTCAATTAAGAGAACGAACGTCAATTACTAGATTACAAATTATTTATCCAATTATTTATCCAAAGTATCCATTGCAGGGAATTCAAATTTAATCTCCTTCCATACTTCACAAGCAGCGGCTAGTTCAGGACTCCATTTGCTAGCTTCGCGGATAATTTCATTACCCTCGCGAGCAAGATCACGCCCCTCATTACGAGCTTGTACACATGCTTCTAGAGCTACTCGATTAGCTACGGCACCGGGTGCATTTCCCCAAGGGTGTCCTAAAGTTCCTCCCCCGAATTGTAGTACAGAATCATCTCCAAAGATCTCGGTCAGAGCAGGCATATGCCAAACGTGAATACCCCCTGAAGCTACAGGTATAACACCAGGTAGAGAGACCCAATCTTGTGTGAAATAAATACCGCGGCTTCGATCTTTTTCAATAAAATCATCACGCAATAAATCCACAAAGCCCAAAGTGATGTCTCTTTCCCCTTCAAGTTTACCTACT
>CANTUR010000947.1:55000-57335 GCA_947683625.1 Mallotus nudiflorus
CTAAATTATATCTAAATTTAATATTATTAAATATTATATTATAAAAAATATTATATTATAAATTATATTAAATAAAATATAAAATATATTCAAATATAAAAAATATTAAATAATAATAATAAATATTAATAATAATAATTAATAATAAAATTAATAATAATAAATAATAATAATAAATAATTAATATATATAAATAATATATTCTAATAATAATATATTCTAATGATATAAATAATTATAATAAAAAATTTTATTTTAATAATATAAATAATATATTATAATAATTATTTATAATAATTATAATAAAAATTATAATAAAAATTATAATAAATAATATATAAATTATAATAATTATAATAAATATAAATTATAATAATTATAATAAATAATATATAAATATAATAAAAATATATAAATATAATAAATAATATATAAATATATTCAAATAATATATTATAATTATATTAAGTAATATATAAATTAATATATAAATTAAATAATATAGTAATTAATAGTTAATATAGTAATTAATAGTAATTAATATAGTAATATATATATATAAATAAACATTAAAAAAAAAAAATAAACATTTCAAATTTCTAATAGAATTTATTTCTAATAGAATCTAATAGAATTTAGATAATTTAGATTTAAGAATTTAGATAATTTAGATTTAATTTAGATAATTTAGATTTATTAGATTTAAGAATTTAGATAATTTCGATTTATAAATTCTAAACAAAGAAACAAAAAATGGAAAGAAAAAATGAGAATTCCATTTGAATTCCCCTCTTTTCTTTTAGGGCGAATCAAAAGTAAAGTAAAGTGAAAAGAAAAAAAAGCGGGGAAAGAAATAAACATAATGGAAAATTTTTAGTCCTGGATGATTGAATCAAAATAAATTGTTGTTTTGACTAACCGATTATGAATGAGTTTGGAATGAATTCCAATTCGACTTGACTAATCTAATATATTTTCCACAGTCATAGGAGTGCGCCTATGTTTCTGATTTACGAATATGATATATTTTGGGCATTTCTAATAATATCAAGTATTATTCCTATTTTAGCATTTCTAATTTCCGGAGTTTTATCCCCTATTAGCAAAAAGCCGGAGAAACTTTCAAGTTATGAATCGGGGATAGAACCAATGGGCAATGCTTGGTTACAATTTCGAATCCGTTATTATATGTTTGCTCTAGTTTTTGTTGTTTTTGATGTTGAAACTGTTTTTCTTTATCCATGGGCAATGAGTTTCGATGTATTGGGGTTATCCGTATTTATAGAAGCTTTAATTTTCGTGCTTATCCTAATTGTTGGTTCAGTTTATGCATGGAGAAAGGGAGCATTAGAATGGTCTTAGCTCTTGAATATTCCGCAAAAATAATGAAAAAAAAAATAACATTGTAGACAGTTATGAATTCCATTGAGTTTCCCTTACTTGATCGAACAACTCAAATTTCAGTTATTTCAACTACATCAAACGACCTTTCAAATTGGTCAAGACTCTCCAGTTTATGGCCACTTCTCTATGGTACCAGTTGTTGCTTCATTGAATTTGCTTCATTAATAGGCTCACGATTCGACTTTGATCGTTATGGATTAGTACCAAGATCTAGTCCTAGACAAGCGGACCTAATTTTAACAGCCGGCACAGTAACCATGAAAATGGCCCCTTCTTTAGTAAGATTATATGAACAAATGCCTGAACCAAAATATGTTATTGCTATGGGGGCATGTACAATTACAGGGGGGATGTTCAGTACCGATTCTTATAGTACTGTTCGGGGAGTCGATAAGCTAATTCCTGTAGATGTCTATTTACCAGGCTGTCCTCCTAAACCGGAGGCGGTTATAGATGCTATAACAAAACTTCGTAAAAAAATATCTCGAGAAATTTATGAAGATCGAATTAGGTATCAATCGGGGAATGGGTGTTTTACTACCAGTCACAAGTTTAATATTGAACGCGCTACTCATACTGGAAATTATGATCAAGGATTACTCTATCAACCGCCGTCCACTTCAAAGATCCCTCCGGAAACATTTTTCAAATAAAAAAAGGGAAAGGGTCAGTATCGTCTCACGAATTAGTAAGTTAGAGGAAGAATTCATTTGTTTCATTTGTACAGAATAACAAAAAAAGGCAAACCAATCTTCATAAAATTCATCGTGAATGTGAAATACTTATATTATACAAAATAAAAAAAAAAAATTATTAAAATTATTATACAAATAAAATTGAAATATTATACATATAAAATGAAGAATGAAAATGCGGGGGGAAAAAAAGATGCAGGGTCGTTTGTCTGCCTGGCTAGTCAAACACGGACTAG
>CANTUR010000948.1:0-63151 GCA_947683625.1 Mallotus nudiflorus
ACAATTAACCCTAAAACATATTAATAATCGATAAAAACTCATTTATTTAGAAAAATCGTATATTATATATAATTTGAAAATAATTTATGAAAAATAGCTTTAAGTAGTTAAAAATACTAAATAATTTGTAGAAATCATTTTTATACCTTAAATAACTAGTAAAACCAATTTAATTACACTTTTAAACCAATTTAATTACACTTTTAACCAATTTAGTGTCAAATTACCAAAATACCCCTAATTACATAAATTCCCTAAAATTAATAAAAAAATTCACCAAAAATAGTATAATTACTCAAAATTAATTTTCTCAACATATAACTCAATAATATCAATAAATATACTCAATTAAACCATTAATTTCAATAAAACACATAATTAACCTAATTTTTCAAAAATTACATAAACTTAATAAATTCAAAATAAATTTATAAAATTATAAAAAATTACAAATAAATTTATAAAATGCATTTAAACACCTATAATCACCATAAAACACAATTTCATAATTTATTTAATTAATTTTCTAAAATTAGAAAATATTAATAAAATAATCAAAAATTCACAAAAATCAAAATAATTCCCAAAAATTCCAAAAAAAATTCATAGAGGTAGATTAATCTACAAGGATCAATGTTTGTGAAGGGAGTTTGCTTGAATCATTCAAATAAAAGCTTAAAAAAATTCAAAAACCCTAATAGGCTGAAGAAAATGGAAAATCAAAACCTAGGGAGATCTAGACCATTTTAAGTGAAACAAAGCTTAGAATCACACTCACCGGAGCTCAAGGAGAAGATAGAGACCGGGTGACGTCAAGTTTGGTGGCGGAATCGGCTTGATCAACGGTGGAAGTGATTTCAGCTTCTCTTGGAAAAATTTGGCCAAACAGGCCGGAGAAGGAGGCTTCAGGCATCGGGAAAGGCTAGAGGTGGTGGTGGCAAGCCAAGAGGGACACCAATGGTAAGGGTGGAGCTTGGAAACGGCGGTGATGGTGAGGGAGGCGATCGGGAACTTGAGGAAGAAGACGAGGGCAAACTTGTAAATAATGTGAACTTTTGTTTTTTGATAAATAAATATGTATATATGTATATATATAACTATACTATATATTATAATATTATAAAATATGACACACACAATAAATACTCACCACACACATATTTTAACAATATATATAATTAATTAATTAATATTAAAACCATATATAATAAAAATTAATTTAATTAATTAAACCCTAATTTAATTTAATAATGTACATATATGCATTTTATTTAACACTTTAAAATTATATATGAGTTCATGCAATTCATAAAACTATTTAAATAATTAATATTAAATTATTTATGTTTTAATTTCCCCGAAAATAAAATTTTCGGAAAAATTTTACGTAAATCTCTTAAAATAATTAAAATTAGCTTTAATAAATAAAAAACTCATAAAAATATCATAAATATGTATATAAATTATTAACACTGCATATACCAATACAATTTAAAATTATTTAAAAACTCGGGATATTACAGACTGTCAGTGTGATTGGCCTAGAGACACTTAGTCAACCGAGCTCCAGCAATCACACCATCAATTACATCACATCTCAATCAAATCAATCATATCATTCTTAATCAAATCATAATACCACAAATGTTTCTCACTTAACCCTAAATCTATCGCACCGGTATGTACACGGTCCTAGTGCTGCCCACTAGGAAGCACATTCTATCGATATCCTTCATTAAAGATAAAACATACATATGGAAAAATAAATAATGCTTAATGAAATTAAAAATGATCAAATAAACCATATATATATATCATAAATATACTTAAAATAAACTAAGTATATTTCAGGTATATATACGTAAAATAAATTTAATTAAATTATGAAATATACTCAAACTTAACCAATAATATACTTAAACATAATTTGAATATAAATAAAAAGAAAGCATGCATTTATTTTAAAATATACCAATAATATACTAAAAATATACCTAAAATATACTTAAGCATTTAATAAAGCAATTATGCAAAATCTTACATTTAAAACATATAATTCTAAAACATGCAACTTAAAGCAATGTATATATAATAATAACTCATAGGGATTGTAATATCCCGTGTTTTTAAATATTTTTACACTGTACCGGGATATGCAGTGTCAATAAATTTTATATATATATTACGATATTTTTACGAGTTGAAGTGTATTTAAAACCTATTTAAATACTGTGTTTTATTTACAGTGTTTTACATAAAATTTTCCCGGAACTTGCATTTTCGGGGAAATTTTCACGTAAATATTTTAATAGTAATTATTTTAAATATATTTTCGGACTTGGCATGAACTCATACGTATTTTTAAAATACTAAATAAAGACTATGTGTGTATATAATTATTTAATTAGGGTTTAATATATATTACCCTAATATTTTATTATTTGTTTATTAATTTATTGTTATTTAATTATTTTATTTATTATTAAATTATTAAAATTATTTTTTATTATTATTATTTTTTTCTTTTTCTTTTTTTTTCTTTTCTTTTTCTTTTCTTTCTTTTTCTTTTTCTTCTTCTTCTTCTTCCCGTGCGCGCTCGACCACCCTTCCCTCCCGCTGCAACTCCGGGGAAGGGAGCTGCTGGCGGTGGGGGGACGGCTGGGAACGGCGGGTGGCAAGCCGGGAATAATTTGATTATTTCTTAAGTTTATATTAAGTATATTTTTGGTATATAATAAATTATATACATGTTGTATTAATAAAATATATTTAAAATGTTTTTAAATATATTTCCAACTTAATTTATAATTTGATTGAATTCATTTGACGTATATATACTCGAAATATACCTGGTTTACTTTTGGTATATTTCTGGTATATATATGGATTATATTGTTATTTCATTTACATTCATGCATCATTTATTTTTTATGGATGAATGATTTATATTATTAATGAAGGATATCAATAGAACGTGCTACCTAGTGGGCAGCACTAGGACCGAGTACGTACCGGTACGCCTATAATATTTAGGCTATAATACTAACTTATTTGTGGATATTGATTTGATATGATTATTGATATGTGTGAGATGTGGTTTGGAGGTGTGATTGCTGGAGCTCGGTTGACCAAGTGTCTCGGGGCCAATCACACTGGCAGTCAGACTGCTGGAGCTCGGTTGACTTAGTGTCTCGGGGCCAGTCTACTGTCTAAATGGATTAAGTGGATATATTTTGGAATAAGTGAGCTTGTGTGGCTAGAGTGTTGTCTAACACTATTTCCGAAGTTGCGATATTCTAGGGTTCTATGTGATCCTTCATAAAAGATGATTTTCAAATAAAATATATAAAAATGATTTTACTGCGTCTGTGTGTAACTGCCTGTATATATACATATTAGATATGTATTATTGACTGTATGCATTGTCATTTAGTATGCATGTATATATATTATAGTAATTCACTCAGTGAGGTCTGACTCCCCTCCGTTGACTATTTTTCAGGAGAGTCAACTTCTTCAGACTCAGTAGCAGGTCAATATGCTGGATTTCTTCCGCCCCGCTTCTTTGTGTAAATTATTTACTTGAGTCTTATTTTTATAATCTAGACACTGTAGTAGTTGTGAATTAGTGTGGGATTTCATGTATTTTATTTAAAGAGATGTATTATATTGAAACTGGATTTGTATTAAAAGATTATATATATATGTGATAAGGTTTGATTCAAATCCAGTGATGAAACTGTTATTATTATATTTATGATTTTTATTTCACTGCATACTATATGATTATTGTTATTATTGCATGATTTATTTTATTTTAGGCTTGCTACGGGTTCCGGATTCGAAAGAATTCCCATTCCCTAGCGCCGGTCATGGCCCCTGTTTTGGGTCGTGACAAAGTTGGTATCAGAGCAGAGTTCTGTGTCAGGGCTTAGTTATGTGAGTCGTGGCCCTAGTTTTAAAGTTGTGTTTTCTGTTGAACTACTGCAGTGTATTAGGTTCGAGTACGTCTTGATAAGTATTCCTTGCTTTAGTTTTCAGCGTTATTCCTCCATTGTCTATTTTGTCTGCAATCTTTCCGTTTGTCTTTTCAGTATGAGGAGGCGAGCGCGTGTCGCTCCACCGGTCATTGAGGCCGAGGATGATGAGTCTTTTCAGGATGAGGTTTAACCTCCTGAGCAGCTAGTTAGGCATAGAGATCGTGGCAGAGGTAGACCTCGAGGAGCGGCAGGGTCGCCGTAGGCAGAGAGAGTTATAGGACGAGGAGCCTGTTGAGCCTGAGTTTGATGTTCCTGTTCCTCCAGTTGTTCAGCTTGTTCAGCCTGCCTATCAGCAGGGTATGTCTGACCCTGAGGTAGCTTTGTTTTATGCTCGAGTTGGCAGGATTACGTTCGATGGTACTTCCGATCCGTTAGACTTTCTGCATGCGATTGAGACTAGGACTCGGACTGCTCATACCGAGTACCATCGGATCATGATCGTTGAGTTGTTTGTTGAGGGACCAGCCCTAGATTGGTTCATTCAGATGATCCAGCCCTACATGATGACGATGACATGGGCTCAGTTCAGAGAGCGGTTCATGAGGAGATTCTGTCCAGAGCCTCTTCGTTTGAGCTATCATCTTCGTCTGACCAGCATTTCTCGTGGAGATCGATCTATAGAGGAGTATACCCGAGAGTTTCTTCGTCTGGGTAGATATGCTGAGGATCTGATGCGAGATCAGTATTTCACAGTTACTACATATGTTACTGGTTTGGGTTCAGCTTTTGCTGGTATGCCTACAGCAGATCTTACTCTGGAGTCTGTGATTGAGTTAGCTAAGGAGATTGAGCTGAGGTTAGTTAGGCAGGGAGCGATGCCTGATTATTACCAGCTAGGAGTTCATTCGAGTGGATTGCAGGCTACTTCGTATTCGAGTTTTCATGTTGGTTCGATTAGTCAGCAGCGAGGTCCGACTCAGCAGAGTCAGAGACAGCAGCAGCGGAGTGCATCAGAGCAGTAGACATGGCCGTGGAGGTCAGCGTAGATCGTTCAGATTTGGATCAGGTGCTTCGAGCAGCAGCAGTGGGTCGCAGTTCAGGATCAGCCGCCAGCGTTTGCCAGACTTGTGGTAGAGTCCATCAGGGACCGCGTTATCTGAAACCACTGACATGCTTCAGATGGGGCGCACAGGACATTTTGCCAGATCGTGTCCTTATTCCGGGTATCAGCAGCAACAGATTTTGTGATTCCCACAGCAGTCGATTGCTAGTGCTGCACCCGTGCCATTTTAGTTACCACAAGCCCAGCATCAGAGTTCTACTCAGTTTGTTCCACAGCAGAGTCGTGGTAGAGGTACTAGAGGAGGTGCCAGAGGTGTTGGCCAGGCTTCTACCAGTCAGCAGGGAGGTCAAGGTCAGGCCAGAGTTTTCCATCTGACTCAGCAAGATGCTCAGGCATCTAATGCAGTCGTGGCAGGTATTATTTCTATTTGTTACCTGGATGCATGGGTTTTGTTTGATCCGGGTGCCACGCATTCGTTGTTTCTCCTGTTTTTGCTTCTAAATCTTGTTGGCAAGCTTCGAGGATGGCTTTTCCTTTGTCTTTTGCCACTCCTCTAAGCGATTCCTTGGACACCGATATGTTCTTTCTGGTTGTCCAGTTCTCGTGGGAGATAGAGAATTACCCGCTGATTTGATTTTATTGGATGTGATGGAGTTTGATATTATTTTGGGAATGGATTGGTTATCTCAACACTATGTCGTGGTAGATTGCAGGAATAAGGAGGTGACTTTTAGAATTCCTGGTGAAGAAGAGTTTAAGTTTATTGGTGATAGGAGTTCAGCACCTCAGAATCTTATTTATGTTATTACAGCTAGGAAGTTGTTGAAGAAAGGTTGTCAGGGATATTTGGCATTGGTCAGGGATACGTCAGTGGAGAAGTTGCTACTCACAGATGTTCCTGTTGCTTGTGAGTTTCCTGATGTTTTTCCCAAGGAGTTGCCAGGTTTACCACCTCACAGAGAGATTGAGTTTTGTATAGATGTGGGTACCAGGTACTACTCCTATATCTATGCCACCCTATCGTATGGCTCCTGCAGAGTTGAAAGAGTTAAAGGAACAGTTGCAAGAGTTTTTGGATAAAGGTTTCATTAGACCTAGTGTTTCTCCTTGGGGTGCACCAGTCTTGTTTGTGAAGAAGAAGGATGGTACCCTGAGACTGTGCATTGACTACAGAGAGCTAAATAAGGTGACAGTGAAGAACAAGTATCCTCTCCCGAGGATAGATGATTGTTTGATCAACTTCAGGGTGCACAGTTCTTTTCTAAGGGTTGACTTGAGGTCGGGTTATCATCAGTTGCGGATCAGCGAAGCTGATATTCCTAAGACAGCGTTCCGCACTAGATATGGCCATTATGAGTTTCTGGTGATGTCTTTTGGTTTGACTAATGCACCAGCAGCTTTTATGGACTTGATGAACAGGGTATTCAGACCGTATGTGGATCAGTTTGTAGTAGTCTTCATTGATGATATATTGGTATATTCGAGGAGTATGAAGGAGCATGTATATCACTTGAGGATTGTACTACAGACATTGAGAGATTATCAGCTTTATACTAAATTCTCGAAGTGTGATTTCTGGATGGAGAATGTTTCTTTTCTTGGACACGTAGTGTCTAAAGAAGGTATTCAGGTTGATCCACAGAAGATTAAGGCAGGTGTCTGAATGGCCTAGACCTACTTCTGTTACAGAGATTCGGAGTTTTCTGGGTTTAGCCGGGTATTATAGGCGGTTTGTGCAGGATTTTTCCAGGATAGCAACCCCTATGACTCGCTTGACTCAGAAGAATGTTAGATTTGAGTGGTCAGAAGCTTGTGAGAACAGTTTTCAGTTGTTGAAGGAGAAGTTGACCACAACGCCAGTGTTAGCTTTGCCTAATAGTGTAGATAAGTTCACAGTTTACTGTGATGCCTCTAGAATTGGTCTTGGTTGTGTGTTGATGCAGAATGGAAGGGTGATAGCCTATGCTTCGAGGCAGTTGAAGAAGCATGAGCAGAACTATCCTACACATGATCTTGAGATGGCTGCAGTGATTTTTGCTTTGAAGATTTGGAGACATTATCTGTACGGGGTGACTTGTGAGATATTTACTGATCATAAGAGCCTTAAGTACATTTTTCAGCAGCGAGATCTGAATCTGAGGCAGAGAAGATGGTTGGAACTGTTGAAGGATTATGATTGCGAGATCTTATATCATCCGGGTAAAGCTAATGTGGGTAGCAGATGCCTTGAGTAGAAAGTCCTCAGGTAGTCTTGCTCACATCAGTATTGAGAGGAGACCATTGATCCAGGAATTGCATTTGTTGGTGGATCAAGGTCTGATGATGAAGATTAGTAGATCAGGTGGACTGCTAGCTCAGTTTAAAGTGCGATCTGTACTGAGGGATAGGATTAAAGCAGCTCAGAGCCGAGATCCTATTCTGGAAGAGCTTGCAAAGAATGTTCGAGCAGGGAAGTTCACTGATTTCACACTCGATGATGATGGTGTGTTATGGATCAGTGGTAGACTGTGTGTTCCTGATGTGGATGACTTGAGAGAGGAGATTCTAGAGGAAGCACATTCTACAGCCTACATCGTTCATCCAAGTGTTACTAAGATGTACCACAGTATTAGAGATCTATACTGGTGGGACGGATTGAAGAAGGATGTCGCTGATTATGTTGCTAAGTGTTTGACGTGTCAGCAAGTGAAAGCCGAACATCAGAAGCCTTCTGGGAAGCTTCAGCCTCTTCCTATTCCCGAGTGGAAGTGGGAAAGGATAGCTATGGATTTTGTGGTCGGTTTACCTCATTCGAAGGATGGATACGATTCTATCTGGGTGATTGTAGACAGATTGACGAAGTCTGCACATTTCTTGCCTGTGAAAGCCACATATTCAGTTGCTAGATTGGTGAAGTTGTATGTGAAGCATATTGTGTGCCTTCATGGAGTACCTGTGTCCATTGTGTCAGATAGAGGTTCGGTGTTTACTTCTCGTTTTTGGCAGAAGTTGCAGGAAGCGATGGGCACTAGGTTGGATTTCAGTACTGCTTTTCATCCTCATACATATGGCCAATCTGAGAGGACGATCCAGACATTGGAAGATATGTTGAGGATGTGTGTCTTGGATTTAGGAGGTAGCTGGGATGATCATTTGTCGCTTATTGAGTTTGCATATAATAACAGCTACCATAGCAGTATTGGCATGGCACCGTATGAGGCGTTGTATGGAAGAAAGTGTAGATCCCCTCTGAGTTGGGATGAGATTAGGTGAGAGAGCTTTGACTGGACCTGAGATGGTTCAGGATGCTGCAGAGAAAGTTGCCTTGATTAAGCGAAGATTAGAGACCGCAGTTAGCAGACAGAAGAGTTATGCGGATCCTAGGCGCAGAGATGTGGAGTTTCAAGTTGGAGAATTTATTTTTCTGAAGGTATCTCCGATGAAGGGTGTGATGAGATTTGTCACGACCCAAAATAGGGGGCCATGACCGGCGCTAGGGAACGGGAATTCTTTCGAATCCGGAACCCGTAGCAAGCTAAAAATAAAATAAATCATGCAATAATAACAATTTCATCACTGGATTTGAATCAAACCTCATCACATATATATATAATCTCTTTTAATACAAATCCAGTTTCAATATAATACAACTCTTTAAATAAAATACATGAAATCCAATACTTTAATTCACAACTACTGTAGTGTCTAGATAAATAAATAAGACTCAAGTAAGCAGTTTACACAAAGAAGCCGGGGGCGGAAGAAATCTGGCGTATCGACCTGCTACTGAGGTCTGAAGAAGTTGACTCTCCTGAAAAATAGTCAACGGAGGGGAGTCAGACCTCACTGAGTGAATTACTATAATACATATACATACACACTAAATGAATAATGCATGCAGTCAACAATATATATCTAATATGTGTATATACAGGCAAATACACACAGATGCAGTAAAATCATTTTTATATATTTTATCTGAAAATCAACTTTTATGAAGGATCACATAGAACCCTATGATATCACAACCTCGAAAACAGTGTTAGACAACACTCTAGCCATACAGGCTCACTTATTCCAAATAATCCATTTAATCCATTTAGACAGTAGACTGGCCCCGAGACACTAAGTCAACCGAGCTCCAGCAGTCTGACTGCCAGTATGATTGGTCCC
The DNA here is from genome assembly GCA_947683625.1 of Mallotus nudiflorus. Classification (NCBI taxonomy): domain Eukaryota; kingdom Viridiplantae; phylum Streptophyta; class Magnoliopsida; order Malpighiales; family Euphorbiaceae; genus Mallotus; species Mallotus nudiflorus. The sequence continues at coordinate 9,196 of CANTUR010000948.1, forward strand.
GAGACACTTAGTCAACCGAGCTCCAGCAATCACACCTCCAAACCATATCTCACACATCAATTAAATAATATCCAATCAATATCCACAAATGGTTAGTAATATAGCCTAAATTACTATAGGCGTACCGGTACGTTACTCGGTCCTAGTGCTGTCCACTAGGTAGCACGTTCTATTGATATCCTTCATTAATTAAATTTAAAACATTCATTCACAAAAATAAATTATGCATGAATTTCAATAAAATAACAACATAAACCATATATATACCGAAAATATACCAAAAGTAAACCAGGTATATTTCGAGTATATATATGTCAAATGAATTCAATCAAATCATAAATTAAGTTGGAAATATATTTAAAAACATTTTAAATATATTTTATTTACAAAACATACATATAATTTAATATATACCAAAAATACACCAAAAATATACTTAAATACAAATCATATTATTTATGCATTTTAATCAAAATAAAACATATATTTCTAAATCATGCATCCTAAGCATATATATATAGTATAGTAACTCACCTAGTGCACTCCACGAGACGGGTCCGACGGGCCTGGTCCACTAGCCCTCGGTCTCAGCGCAACTAAACAGACAATAAATAATCGACATCAGAATAACCCTAACAGAAATCCTAGAATTCAATCTAGAGTATTAAACACATAATTAGAAATTAGGGTTCGACTGGATATCACGTTTTACGAGAATTTTACCAAAAATTCGACAGAACCTCCCCTGTAAAACGGACATCTCTCTACTCAAAAGAGTAGAGCCGACCCTGCAAAGAAACACACTTCGAAAAATAGGCTCAACACAAATCCACAACCCCTCGGTCGGACTCCAGACTACAATCTACCGACCGGGGTCCACAAACACAGAACAATTTCGAAAATACCAAAAATATCCTTATAACATAGAAATTCATTTTATAGGTAGAAATTATATAATTAACCTTAAAACACAATAAAAACCGATAACGACTCATTTTATTTGAAAAACCGTATATTATATATATAATTGAAAATAATTTACGAAAAATAGTTTTAATTAGTTAAAAATACTAAATAATTTGTGGAAATCATTTTTATACCTTAAATAACTATTAAAACCAATTAAATTACATTTTAGACAATTTTAGGGTAAAATTACCAAAATACCCCTATATATAATACTTAAATTACTTCAAAAATTCACCAAAAATCATACAATTATCAAAAATTAATTTTCTCAACATATTTATCAATAATATCAATAATTAAACCCAATTATCCAATTAATTTCAAATAAAAATACATTTAACCTAATTTTCCCCAAAATTACATAAACTCAAATAATTCAAAATAAATACTTAGAAATTCATAAAAATTCCAAATAAATTCCTATAATTCATTTCAACACCTAATTTAACCATAAAACACAATTTCATAATTTAAATAATTAATTTCCAAAAATTAGAAAATAATATTAAAATATTCAAAAATACCCAAAAATCCAAAAAATCTCCAAAAATTCCACAAAAATTCATACATGTAGATTAAGCTACTAGGATCAACATTTGTGAAGGGATTTTTCATGAATCAATCAATTCGAAGCTCAAAAAAATCAAAAGCCCTAATAGGCCGAAATTGAAAATTCGAAACCTAAGCAATTCTAGACCATTTAAGCTCAAACCAAAGCTAGAATCACACTCACCGGAGCTCAAGGAGAAGAAAGAGACTGGAGGTGTCAAAAACGGTGGCCAGAATCGACGTGATCAATGGTAGCTCGACTTTCGGCTTCCAGGCGCCGGAAATGGCTACCACAAGCGGCGAGGAAGGCTGGGGAAGGTGGTCGCACACCGGACGGCACTCTCACGGCAAGGGAACGACACGGCAGGCATCTGGACGGCGAAGGGAAGGTGATCGGGGAAGAAGGAGGCTCGGGGGCAAAATGGTAATTTTCGAATTTTTTGGATTTTTGATGTATAATGTGTATATATATATATAGATTATACTATATATTAAAATAATATTAAATCACACACAATAAATATACACCACACACATAAAATTTAATATTTTAATATTTTATACTAAATAAAAATAATTAAATAACAATAAAACTAATAAATAATTAATAAAATATTAGGGTAATATTAAACCCTAATTAATAAATAATTATATATATACACGGTGTTTAATATTTTAAAAATACGTATGAGTTCATGCAAGTCCGAAAATATATTTAAAATAATTAATAACAAATTATTTACGTGAAAATTTCCCCGAAAATGCAAGTCCCCGGGAAAATTTTACGTAAAACACTGTAAATAATACAAAATAATTAAAATAGAGTTTAAATACATATCAACTCATAAAAATATCGTAAGATATATACAAAAATTATTGACACTGCATATCCTGGTACAGTGTAAAAATGTTTAAAAAAAACACGTGATATTACAGTCTTCCCCCCTTACAAGAATTCGTCCCCGAATTCCAGAAAACAAGATCAAGAAGGAAAGAGATATGGGTAAGAAGCTCGCATCTCAGCTTCAGTCTCCCACGTATGCTCTTTAACTCTATCGCTACGCCACAGAACCTTGACCATCAGAATCTGCTTCGATCTCAATTGTCGAACTTGATAATCTACGATCGCCACAGGTTCTTCCACAAATGTCAAATCTTCACTCACTTCTACACTATCTGGCTGCAACATGTGTGAAGGGTCTGAGATATACTTCCTTAACATCGAGATACGAAATACTGGATGCACCTGTGACATACTCGGAGGCAAATCCAACCGATATGCAACAGTGCCAACTCTCTCCAGAATCTCAAACGGTCCAATATATCTCGGTGCTAACTTACCCTTCCTGCCAAATCTCATCACACCCTTCATCGGAGATACTTTCAGAAAAATGAAATCTCCAACCTGAAACTCCATATCTCTGTGCCTAGGATCCGAATAACTCTTCTGTCTGCTAACTGCGGTCTCTAATCTGCGCTTAATCACGGTGACTTTCTCTGCAGCATCCTGAACCATCTCAGGTCCAGTCAAAGCTCTCTCACCAATCTCATCCTAACTCAACGGGGATCTACACTTCCTTCCATACAATGCCTCATACGGTGCCATGCCAATACTGCTATGGTAGCTGTTATTATATGCAAACTCAACAAGCGACAAATGATCATCCCAGCTACCTCCTAAATCCAAGACACACATCCTCAACATATCTTCCAGTGTCTGGATCGTCCTCTCAGACTGTCCATCTATCTGAGGATGAAAAGCAGTACTGAAATCCAACCTAGTGCCCATCGCTTCCTGCAACTTCTGCCAAAAATGAGAAGTAAACACCGAACCTCTATCTGACACAATGGACACAGGTACTCCATGAAGGCACACAATACGCTTCACATACAACTTTGCCAATCTAGCAACTGAATAGGTGGCTTTGACAGGCAAGAAATGTGCAGACTTCGTCAATTTGTCTACAATCACCCAGATAGAGTCGTATCCATCCCTCGAACGAGGTAAACCGATCACAAAATCCATAGCTATCCTTTCCCACTTCCACTCGGGAATAGGAAGAGGCTGAAGCTTCCCAGAAGGCTTCTGATGTTCGGCTTTCACTTGCTGACACGTCAAACACTTAGCAACATAATCAACAATATCTTTCTTCAATCCGTCCCACCAGTATAAATCTCTGATACTGTGGTACATCTTAGTAACACCTGGATGTATGCTATAGGCTGTAGAATGTGCTTCCTCTAAAATCTCCTCTCTTAAGTCATCCACATCAGGAACACACAGTCTACCACTGATCCACAACACACCATCATCATCAAGTGTGAAATCAGTGAACTTCCCTACTCGAACATTCTCTGCAAGCTCTTCCAGAATAGGATCTCGGCTCTGAGCTGCTTTAATCCTATCCCTCAGTACAGATCGTACTTTAAATTGAGCTAGCAGTCCACCTGATCTACTGATCTTCATCATCAGACCTTGATCCACCATCAGATGCAATTCCTGGATCAATGGTCTCCTCTCAATACTGATATGAGCAAGACTACCTGAGGACTTTCTACTCAAGGCATCTGCTACAACATTAGCTTTACCCGGATGATATAAGATCTCACAATCATAATCCTTCAACAATTCCAACCATCTTCTCTGCCTCAGATTCAAATCTCTCTGCTGGAAAATGTACTTAAGGCTCTTGTGATCAGTAAATATCTCACAAGTCACCCCGTACAAATAATGTCTCCAGATCTTCAAAGCAAAGATCACTGCAGCCATCTCAAGATCATGTGTAGGATAGTTCTGCTCATGCTTCTTCAACTGCCTCGAAGCATAGGCTATCACCCTTCCATTCTGCATCAACACACAACCAAGACCAATTCTAGAGGCATCACAATAAATTGTGAACTTATCCATATTATTAGGCAAAGCTAACACTGGCGCTGTGGTCAACTTCTCCTTCAATAACTGAAAACTATTCTCACAAGCTTCTGACCACTCGAATCTAACATTCTTCTGAGTCAAGCGAGTCATAGGGGCTGCTATCCTGGAAAAATCCTACATAAACCACCTATAATATCCGGCTAAACCTAGAAAACTCCGAATCTCTGTAACAGAAGTCGGTCTAGGCCATTCAGATACTGCCTCAATCTTCTGTGGATCAACCTGAATACCTTCTTTAGACACTACGTGTCCAAGAAAAGAAACACTCTCCATCCAGAAATCACACTTCGAGAATTTAGCATAAAGCTGATGATCTCTCAATGTCTGTAGTACAATCCTCAAATGATATACATGCTCTTCCATACTCCTCGAATATACCAGTATATCATCAATGAAGACTACCACAAACTGATCCACATAAGGTCTGAATACTCTATTCATCAGATCCATAAAAGCTGCTGGTGCATTAGTCAAACCAAAAGACATCACCAGAAACTCATAATGGCCATATCTAGTGCGGAACGCTGTCTTAGGAATATCAGCTTCGCTGATCCGCAACTGATGATAACCCGACCTCAAGTCAACCTTAGAAAAGAACTGTGCACCCTGTAGCTGATCAAACAAATCATCTATCCTCGGGAGAGGATAGTTGTTCTTCACTGTCACCTTATTCAGCTCTCTGTAGTCAATGCACAGTCTCAGGGTACCATCCTTCTTCTTCACAAACAAGACTGGTGCACCCCAAGGAGAAACACTAGGTCTGATAAAACCTTTATCCAACAACTCTTGCAATTGCTCCTTCAACTCTCTCAACTCTGCAGGAGCCATTCGATAGGGTGGCATAGATATAGGAGTAGTACCTGGTACCATATCTATACAGAACTCAATCTCTTTGTAAGGTGGTAAACCTGGCAACTCCTCAGGAAAAACATCAGGAAACTCACAAGCAACAGGAACATCTGTGAGTGATAACTTCTCCACTGACGTATCCCTGACCAATGCCAAATATCCCTGACAACTTTTCTTCAACAACTTCCTAACCGTAATAACATAAATAAGATTCTGAGGTGCTGAACTCCTATCACCAACAAACTTAAAATCTTCTTCACCAGGAATTCTAAAAGTCACCTCCTTATTCCTGCAATCTACCACGGCAAAGTGCTGAGATAACCAATCCATTCCCAAAATAACATCAAACTCCATCATATCCAACAAAATCAAATCAGCGGGTAATTCTTTATCTCCCACGAGAAATGGACAACCAGAAAGAACAATATCGATGTCCAAAGAATCGCTCAGAGGAGTGGCAACAGATAAAGGAAAAGCCATCCTCGAAGCTTGCCAACAAGATTTAAAAGCAAAAACAGGAGAAATGAATGAATGCGTGGCACCCGGATCAAACAAAACCCATGCATCCAGGTAACAAACAGAAACAATACCTGCCACGACTGCATTAGATGCCTGAGCATCCTGCTAAGTCAGATGAAAAACTCTGGCCTGACCTCGTGTAATATCCCGTGTTTTTTTTAAATATTTTTACACTGTACCGGGATATGCAGTGTTAATAATTTCTGTATATTATATGATATTTTTACGAGTTGATATGTATTTAAATCCTATTTTAATTACTATGTATTATTTTTAGTGTTTTACGTAAAATTTTCCCGGGGACCTGCATTTTCGGGGAAATTTTCACGTAAACAATGTATTATTAATTATTTTAAATATATTTTCGGACTTGCATGAACTCATACGTATTTTTAAATTACTAAATAAAGACTATGTGTGTATATATTTATTTAATTAGGGTTTAATATATTACCCTAATATTTTATTATTTGTTTATTCATTTATTGTTATTTAATTATTTTATTTAATATTAAATTATTAAAATTATTTTTTTTATTATTTATTTATTATTATTATTTTAATATTTTTTTATTTTTTTATTTTTTTTCTTTTTCTTTTTTTTTCTTTTTCTTTCTTTTCTTTCTTTATTTTTCTTTTTCTTTTTCTTTTTCTCCTTCTTCCTTCTCCCACGCCCGACCACCATTCTCCCTTCCCTCCCGCTGCAACTCCGGCCACCTGCCGTGATGTGCCTCCCGGCTTGCCACCGCCGTTCCCAGCCGTCCCCCTCCGCCAGCAGCTCCCTTCCCCGGCGCCGGTGAGCTAGTTTTCCTCTTTTGGTCGAAAATCGACCCTTCGCCGTTTCTCCCTCCTCCGGCCACCGTTTTTGACACCGCCCGGTCTCTTTCTTCTCCTTGAGCTCCAGTGAGTGTGATTCTAGCTTTGGTTTGAGCTTAAATGGTCTAGAATTGCTTAGGTTTCGAATTTTCAATTTCGGTCACATTAGGGTTTTTGATTTTTTTGAGCTCCGAATTGAATGATTCATGAAAACTCCCTTCACAAATGTTGATCCTAGTAGCTCAATCTACATGTATGAATTTTTTTAGAATTTTTGGAGATTTTTTGGATTTTTGGGTATTTTTGAATATTTTAATATTATTTTCTAATTTTCGGAAATTAATTATTTAAATTATGAAATTTGTATTTATGGTTAAATTAGGTGTTGAAATGAATTATAGGAATTTATTTGGAATTTTTATAAATTTCTAAGTATTTATTTTGAATTATTGAAGTTTATGGAATTTTGGGAAAATTAGGTTAAATGTGTTTTTATTTGAAATTAATTGGATAATTGAATTTAATTATTGATATTATTGATAAATATGTTGAGAAAATTAATTTTGGATAATTGTATGATTTTTGGTGAATTTTTGAAGTAATTTAAGTATATTTATATATATATGGGTATTTTGCTAATTTTACCCTAAATTGTCTAAAAATTTAATTTAATTGGTTTTAATAATTATTTAAGGTATAAAAATGATTTCTACAAATTATTTGGTATTTTTAACTAATTAAAACTATTTTTCGTAAATTATTTTCAATTATATATATAATATATGGTTTTTCAAATAAAATGAGTTTTTATTGGTTTTTAATGTATTTAAAGGTTAATTATGTAATTTCTACCTATAAAATGAATTTCTATGTTATAAGGATATTTTTGGTATTTCTGAATTGTTCTGTGTTTGTGGACCCTGATCGGTAGATTGTAGTCTAGAGTCCGACCGAGGGGTTGTGGATTTGTGTTGAGCCTATTTTTCGAAGTGTGTTTCTTTGCAGGGTCGGCTCTACTGTTTTGAGTAGAGAGATGTCCGTTTTACAGGGGAGGTTCTGCCGAATTTTTGGTAGAATTCTCGTAAAACGTGATGTCCAGTCGAACCCTAATTTTCGATTCTGTGTTTATACTCTAGATCGAATTCTAGGATTTCTGTTAGGGTTTATTCTGATGTCGGTTATTTATTTCTTGTTTAGTTGCACCGAGACCGAGGGCTAGTGGACCAGGCCCGTCGGACCCGTCTCGTGGAGCGCACTAGGTGAGTTACTATACTATATATATATGCTTAGGATGCATGATTTAGAAATATATATTCTATTTTGATTAAAATGCATAAATAATATGATTTGTATTTAAGTATATTTTTGGTATATATTAAATTATATGCATGTTTTGTAAATAAAATATATTTAAAATGTTTTTAAATATATTTCCAACTTAATTTATGATTTGATTGAATTCATTTGACGTATATATACTCGAAATATACCTGGTTTACTTTTGGTATATTTCCGATGTATATATGGTTTATGTTGTTATTTTATTGAAATTCATGCATCATTTATTTTTGTGAATGAATGATTTATATTATTAATGAAGGATATCAATAGAACGTGCTACCTAGTGGGCAGCACTAGGATCGAGTACATACCGGTACGCCTATAGTATTTAGGCTATATTACTAACTTATTTGTGGATATTGGTTTGATATGATTATTTGATATGTGAGATGTGGTTTGGGTGTGATTGCTGGAGCTCGGTTGACCAAGTGTCTCGGGGCCAATCACACTGGCAGTCAGGACTGCTGGAGCTCGATTGACTTAGTGTCTCGGGGCCAGTCTACTGTCTAAATGGATTAAGTGGATATATTTTGGATTAAGTGAGCCTGTATGGCTTGAGTGTTATCTAACACTATTTTCGAGGTTGCGATATTCTAGGGTTCTATGTGATCCTTCATAAAAGATGATTTTCAGATAAAATATATAAAAATGATTTTATTGCATCTGTGTGTAATTGCCTGTATATATATATATTAGATATATACTGTTGACTGTATGCATTATCATTTAGTGTGTATGTATATATATTATAGTAATTCACTCAGTGAGGTCTGACTCCCCTCCGTTGACTATTTTTTAGGAGAGTCAACATCCTCAGACCTCAGTAGCAGGTCGATACGCCGGATTTCTTCCACCCCGGCATCTTTGTGTAAATTATCTACTTGAGTCTTATTTATTTTATCTAGACACTGCAGTAGTTGTGAATTAAAGTATTGGATTTCATGTATTTTATTTGAAGAGTTGTATTATATTGAAACTGGATTTGTATTAAAAGAGATATATATCTATGGGATGAGATTTGATTTAAATCCAGTTGATGTGAATAATATTATGATATTATGATTTTTATTTCCGCTGCATATTATATGATTATTGTTATTATTGTATGATTTATTTTATTTTTAGGCTTGCTACGGGTTCCGGATTCGAAAGAATTCCCGTTCCCTAGCGCCGGTCATGGCCCCTGTTTTGGGTCGTGACACCTCGACCTCCCTGCTGACTGGTAGAAGCCTGGCCAACACCTCTGGCACCTCCTCTAGTACCTCTACCATGACTCTGCTGTGGAACAAACTGAGTAGAACTCTGATGCTGGGCTGGTGGTAACTAAAATGGCACGGGTGCAGCACTACCAATTGACTGCTGTGGGAATCGCGGAATCTGCTGCTGTTGATAACCGGAATAAGGACACAATCTGGCAAAATGTCCTGTCTGCCCGCATCTGAAGCATGTCAATGGTGTCAGATAACACGGTCCCTGATGGACTCTACCACAAGTCTGGCAAACGCTGGCAGCTGATCCAGAACTGTGACCCACTGCTGCTGCTCGAAGCACCTGATCCAAATCTGAACGATCTACACTGACCTCCACGGCCATGTCTACTGCTCCGATGCACTCGCTGCTGCTGTCTCTGACTCTGCTGAGTCGGACCTCGCTGCTGACTACTCGATCCAACATGAAAACTCGAATATGGAGTAGCCTGCAATCCACTCGACTGAACTCCTAGCTGGTAATAATCAGGCATCGCTCCCTGCCTAACTAACCTCAGCTCAATCTCCTTGGCTAACTCGATCACAGACTCCAGAGAAAGGACCTGCTGTAGGCATACCAGCAAAAGCATAACCTAAACCAGTAACGTATGTAGTGACCGCAAAATACTGATCTCGCATCAGATCCTCAGCATATCTACCCAGACGAAGAAACTCTCGGGTATACTCCTCTACAGATCGATCTCCATGAGAAATACTAGTCAACCGGAGACGATAACTCAAACGAAGAGGCTCTGGACAGAATCTCCTCATAAACCGCTCTCAAAACTGAGCCCATGTCATCGTCATCATATAGGGCTGGATCATCTGAATGAACCAATCTAAGGCTAGTCCCTCGACAGATAACTCAAAGATCATGATCCGTTGGTACTCGGTATGAGCAGTCCGAGTCCGAGTCTCAATCGCGTGCAGAAAATCTAACGGATCGGAAGTACCATCAAAAGCAATCCTGCCAACTCGGGCATAGAACAAAGCTGCCTCAGGGTCAGACATACCCTGTTGATAGGCAGGCTGAACAGGCTGAACAACTGGAGGAACATGAACATCAAACTCAGGCTCAATAGGCTCCTCGTCCTGTAACTCTCTCTACCTACGGCGACCTGCCGCTCCTCGAGGTCTACCTCTGCCACGACCTCTATGTCTAACTGGCTGCTCAGGAGGTAAAACCTCATCCTGAAAAGACTCATCATCCTCGGCCTCAACGACCGGTGGGAGCGACACGCGCTCACCTCCTCATACTGAAAAGACAAACGGAAAGATTCAGACAAAACAGACAACGGAGGAATAACGCTGAAAACTACAGCAAGGAATACTTAATCAAGACATACTCGAACCTAATACACTGTAGTAGTTCAACAGAAAACACAAATCTGAAAACTAGGGCCACGACTCACATAACTAAGCCCTGACACAGAACTCCGCTCTGATACCAACTTTGTCACGACCCAAAACAGGGGCCATGATCGGCGCTAGGGAACGGGAATTCTTTTGAATCCGGAACCCGTAGCAAGCCTAAAAATAAAATAAATCATGCAATAATAACAATTTCATCACTGGATTTGAATCAAACCTCATCACATATATATATATATATAATCTCTTTTAATACAAATCCAGTTTCAATATAATACAACTCTTTAAATAAAATACATGAAATCCAATACTTTAATTCATAACTACTGCAGTGTCTAGATAAAATAAATAAGACTCAAGTAAGCAGTTTACACAAAGAAGCCGGGGCGAAAGAAATCCGGCGTATCGACCTGCTACTGAGGTCTGAAGAAGTTGACTCTCCTGAAAAATAGTCAACGGAGGGGAGTCAGACCTCACTGAGTGAATTACTATAATACATATACATACACACTAAATGATAATGCATGCAGTCAACAGTATATATCTAATATGTGTATATACAGGCAAATACACACAGATGCAGTAAAATTATTTTTATATATTTTATCTGAAAATCAACTTTTATGAAGGATCACATAGAACCCTATGATATCGCAACCTCGAAAACAGTGTTAGACAACACTCTAGCCATACAGGCTCACTTATTCCAAATATATCCACTTAATCCATTTAGACAGTAGACTGGCCCCGAGACACTAAATCAACCGAGCTCCAGCAGTCTGACTGCCAGTATGATTGGCCCCGAGACACTTAGTCAACCGAGCTCCAGCAATCACACCTCCAAACCATATCTCACACATCAATTAAATAATATCCAATCAATATCCACAAATGGTTAGTAATATAGCCTAAATACTATAGGCGTACCGGTACGTACTCGGTCCTAGTACTACCCACTAGGTAGCACGTTCTGTTGATATCCTTCATTAATAAATTTAAAACATTCATTCACAAAAATAAAATGATGCATGAATTTCAATAAAATAACAACATAAACCATATATATACTGAAAATATACCAAAAGTAAACCAGGTATATTTCGAGTATATATATGTCAAATGAATTCAATTAAATCATAAATTAAGTTGGAAATATATTTAAAAACATTTTAAATATATTTTATTTACAAAACATACATATAATTTAATATATACCAAAAATACACCAAAAATATACTTAAATACAAATCATATTATTTATGCAATTTAATCAAAATAAAACATATATTTCTAAATCATGCATCCTAAGCATATATATATAGTATAGTAACTCCCTAGTGCGCTCCACGAGACGGGTCCAACGGCCCTGGTCCACTAGCCCTCGATCTCGGTGCAACTAAACAGACAATAAATAATCGACATCAGAATAACCCTAACAGAAATCCTAGAATTCAATCTAGAGTATTAAACACAGAATTAGAAATTAAGGTTCGATTGGATATCACGTTTTACGAGAATTCTACCGAAAATTCGACAGAACCTCCCCTGTAAAACGGACATCTCTCTACTCAAAAGAGTAGAGCCGACCCTGCAAAGAAACACACTTCGAAAAATAGGCTCAACACAAATCCACAACCCCTCGGTCGGACTCCAGACTACAATCTACCGACCGGGGTCCACAAACACAGAACAATTTCGAAAATACCAAAAATATCCTTATAACATAGAAATTCCATTTTATAGGTAGAAATTACATAATTAACCTTAAAACACAATAAAAACCGATAAAGACTCATTTTATTTGAAAAAACCGTATATTATATATATAATTGAAAATAATTTACGAAAAATAGTTTTAATTAGTTAAAAATACTAAATAATTTGTGGAAATCATTTTTATACCTTAAATAACTATTAAAACCAATTAAATTACATTTTTAGACAATTTAGGGTAAAATTACCAAAATACCCCTATATATATATATATACTTAAATTACTTCAAAAATTCACCAAAAATCATACAATTATCCAAAATTAATTTTCTCAACATATTTATCAATAATATCAATAATTAAACCCAATTATCCAATTAATTTCAAATAAAAATACATTTAACCTAATTTTCCCAAAATTACATAAACTCAAATAATTCAAAATAAATACTTAGAAATTCATAAAAATTCCAAATAAATTCCTATAATTCATTTCAACACCTAATTTAACCATAAAACACAATTTCATAATTTAAATAATTAATTTCCAAAAATTAGAAAATAATATTAAAATATTCAAAAATACCCAAAAATCTCCAAAAATTCCACAAAAATTCATACATGTATATTATTTCCAAAAATTAGAAAATAATATTAAATATTCAAAAATACCCAAAAATCTCCAAAAATTCCACAAAATTCATACATGTATATTAAGCTACTAGGATCAACATTTGTGAAGGGAGTTTTCATGAATCAATCAATTCGAAGCTCAAAAAAATCAAAAGCCCTAATAGGCCGAAATTGAAAATTCGAAACCTAAGCAATTCTAGACCATTTAAGCTCAAACCAAAGCTAGAATCACACTCACCGGAGCTCAAGGAGAAGAAAGAGACTGGAGGTGTCAAAAACGATGGTGCGAATCGGGCGTGATCGATGGTAGCTCGACTTCGCTTCTCCGGCCAGAAATGGCTTCCAGGCACCGAAAATGGCTACCACAAGTGGCGAGGAAGGCTGGGGGAGGGTGGTGGCACACCAGACGGCACTCTCACGGCAAGGAACGGCACGGCAGGCGTTTGGACGGCGAAGGGAAGGTGATCGGGGAAGAAGTAGGCTCGGGGGCAAAATGGTAATTTTTGAATTTTTTGATTTTTGATGTATAATGTGTATATATATATATAGATTATACTATATATTAAAATAATATTAAATCACACACAATAAATATACACCACACACATAAAATTTAATATTTTAATAATTTATACTAAATAAAAATAATTAAATAACAATAAAACTAATAAATAATTAATAAAATATTAGGGTAATATATAACCCTAATTAATAAATAATTATATATATACACGGTGTTTAATATTTTAAAAATACATATGAGTTCATGCAAGTTCGAAAATATATTTAAAATAATTAATAATAAATTATTTACGTGAAAATTTCCTCGAAAATGCAAGTCCCGGGAAAATTTTACGTAAAACACTGTAATAATACAAAATAATTAAATAGAGTTTAAATACATATCAAATCGTAAAAATATCGTAAGATATATACAAAAATTATTGACACTGCATATCCCGGTACAGTGTAAAAATGTTTAAAAAAAACACGGGATATTACAAGATTTAGCAGGAAGGGTAAGTTAGCACCAAGATACTTGGACCGTTTGAGATTCTGGACAGAGTTGGCACTATTGCATATCGGTTGGATTGCCTCCGAGTATGTGACAAGTGCATCCAGTATTTCATATCTCGATGTTAAGGAAGTATATCTCAGACCCTTCACACGTGTTGCAGCCAGACAGTGTAGAAGTGAGTGAAGATTTCACGTTTGTAGAAGAACCTGTGCGATCGTAGATTATCAAGTTCGACAGTTGCGATTGAAGCAGATTCCGATGGTCAAGGTTCTATGCGTAGCGACAAAGTTGAGGAGCATAGCTGGAGACTGAAGCTGAGATGCGAGCTTCTTACCCTATCTCTTCCTTCTTGATCCTGTTTTCTGGAATTCGGGAACGAATTCTTGTAAGGGGGAAGATTGTATATCCCGTGTTTTTAAATATTTTACACTGTACCGGATATGCAGTGTCAATAAATTTTGTATATATATTATGATATTTTTACGAGTTGAAGTGTATTTAAACCTATTTTAAATACTGGTTTTTATTTACAGTGTTTACGTAAAATTTTCCCGGAACTTGCATTTTCGGGGAAATTTTCACGTAATATTTTAATTATTTATTAATATTATTTTTCGGACTTGCATGAACTCATACGTATTTTAAAATACTATAATAAAGACTATGTGTGTATATAATTATTAATTATGGGTTTAATATATATTACCCTAATATTTTATTATTTATTTATTAATTTATTGTTAGTTTATTATTTTATTTATTATTAAATATTAATTTATTTATATTATTATTTATTTGTTTTTGTTCTTTTTTGTTGTTTTTGTTCTTTTTCTTTCTTTTCTTTCTTGTCTTTCTTTTTCTTTTCTTCTTCTTCTTCTTCCCGTGCGCAGCCCGACCACCCTTCCCTCCCGCTGCAACTCCGGTCACCTACCGTCGGTGTGTGCCTCCCGGCTTGCCACTGCTGTTCCCAGCCGTCCCTCCCCCCGCAGCAGCTCCCTTCCCAGCGTCGACAGCCCCATTTTCCTCTTTTGGCCGAAATCGTCCCTTTGCCGTTTCTCCCATTCCGGCCATCGTTTCGACACCGCTCGGATCTTTCTCTCCTTGAGCTTGCGTGAGTGTGATTCTAGCTTTGGTTTGAGCTAAAATGGTCTAGAATTGTTTAGGTTTCAATTTTCCAATTCGGTCATATTAGGGTTTTTGATTTTTTTAAGCTTCGAATTGATTGATTAATGAAAAATCCTTTCACAAATGTTGATCCTAGTAGCTTAATATACATGTATGAATTTTTTTGGAATTTTGTGAGATGTTTTGGATTTTTGGGTATTTTTGAATTTGTTAATATTATTTTTCTAATTTTCGGAAATTAATTATTTAAATTATGAAATGGGATTTATGGTTAAATTAGGTGTTGAAATAATTATAGAATTATTTGGAATTTTTATGAATTTCTAAGTATTTATTTTGAATTATTGAAGTTTATGTAAATTTGAAAATTAGGTTAAATGTGTTTTTAATTGAATTTAATTGGATATTGGGTTTAATTATTGATATTATTGTTAAATATGTTGAGAAAATTAATTTTGGATATTTATAATTTTTGGAGATTTTTGAAGTAATTTAGTATATTTATATATTAGGGGTATTTGGTATTTTATACAAAATTGGCGAAAAATGTATTTAATCAGTTTTAAGTGTTATTTAAGGTATTAAAAATGATTTCTACAAATTATTAGTATTTTTAACTAATTAAAACTATTTTGTCGTGAATTTTTTCAATTATATATAATATACGGTTTTTCAAATAATAGATTTTTATCGGTTTTACTGTGTTTAAAGGTTAATTATGTAATTTCTACCTATAAAATGTATTTTTAGGTTTTAAGTATATTTTTGGTATGATCTGGAATTATTCCGTGTTTGTGGACCTCGGTCGGTGGACTGTAGTTTGGAGTCCGACCGTGGGATTTTGATTGTGCTTTGGTAGTTTTTCGAAGTGTGTTTCTTTGTAGGGTCAGCTCTACTCTTTTGAGTAGAGAGATGTCCGTTTTACAGGGGAGGTTCTGCCGATTTTCGATAGAATTCTCGTAAAATGTGATATCCAGTCGAACCCTAATTTCTAATTCTGTGTTTAATACTCTACGATCAAATTCTAGGATTTTTGTTAGGGTTATTTTGATGTCGGTTATTTATTTCTTATTTAGTTGCGCCGAGACCGAGGCTAGTGGACCAGGCCCCGTTGGATCCGTCTCGTGGAGCGCACTAGGTGAGTTACTATACTATATATATATGCTTAGGATGCATGATTTAGAAATGCATGTTTTATGTTGATTAAATATGCATAAATAATTTGATTATTTCTTAAGTTTATATTAATATTTTTGGTATATAATAAATTTATATCATGTTTTATTAATAAAATATATTTAAAATGTTTTAAATATATTTCCAACTTAATTTATAATTTGATTGAATTCATTTGACGTATATATACTCGAAATATACCTGGTTTACTTTTGGTATATATATATGTGATGAGGTTTGATTCAAATCCATGATGAAACTGTTATTATATATTTATATTGTTATTTCCGCTGCATATTATATGATTATTGTTATTATTGCATGATTTATTTTATTTTTAGGCTTGCTACGGGTTCCGGATTCGAAAGAATTCCCGTTCCCTAGCGCCGGTCATGGCCCCTGTTTGGGTCGTGACAAAGTGCGCTCCTCGAGATTGGTCCAACGGGCCTAGTTCGCTAGGCCTTGGTCTCGGCGTAACTAACAATAAAAATGATCACGAATCAAAATATATATCTAACTTAGGATTCTAAGAGCTCAATCTAGAATTACTAAATACGAATAGACACAGAATATGAATTAGACCCGATGTCACATTTACGCGAATTCTACTAAAAATTCAGCATAACCTCCTCTATAAAATGGACATCTCTCTACTAAAAAGTAGAGCCGATCCTGCAAATAAAATACACTTCTAATACCAGATTCATACAATCCTCAGTTGGGATCCTGAACTACAAAAATCCCCAAATGAGGTCCACAATTCACTATAATTTCAAAATACAAAAATAAATATATTAAAATTCAATAATACCATAAAGCCCTCCAAATATCAAATATAAGCATATTAAGCTTTAAAATACCAAAAATAATTATTTCCTAAAAATTACTTAAAAACCCTAATTTAATAATATAATATTATTAAAAATTTATTTTCTCGATAATTCCATAAATATTAATAAAAATTCATTTTATAAATCCAAATACTTAATTAGTCCAAAAACATATTAAAATTACTAAAAATTCATTTATTTACAAAAATAATAAATTATATATTATTTGAAAATAATTTTCAAAAATTAGTACTAATTAGTTAAAATTAGTAAAATAATTTGTAAAAATTATTTATACCTCAAATAATATTAAAACCAATTAAACATAATATTTAACTAAAATTGTCACCAAACTACTCCCCTAATATTTAAAAATCGCATAAAATACTAATAATACTCAAAAATTCAATAAAAATTATATAATAACAAAAATTATTTTCTCAACATATTTCTCAATAATATCAAAAAATACATATAATTAACCAACTATTTCTAATTAAAATATCTATTTAACCTACATTTTCAAAATTGACATAAACTAAAAATAATTATAAAAAATACACAAAATTGAGAAAAATTATAAAATAAATTCTAAAATTAATATTAACCACCAATAACACCAAAAATCACAATTTCATTATTTATTTAATTAATTTACGAAAATAATAAAATAATAATAAAATATTCAAAAATTCACAAAAATCAAAACAAATCCCAAAAATTACAAAAAAATTCAGGAATGTATATTGAGCTAAGGGAAATAACTTTTGTAAAAGGATTTTAATGAATCAAGCAAGAATTATCAAAAAAAAAAATAAAAACACCAAAAGTGGCTGAAATTGAAAATGAGCTAGAAACCCTACCAAAATGCATTTTTAGGCTGAAAGAAGCTTGGAATCCTCTTACTCAAAGCTCCATGAGTTCAACGGCACTGGAAATGCTTGATTTGGTGGCTGGACGGAGGAGAACAACAAGAAATCGTATTTCAGGCAGAAATAGAAGCTGCTGCCGTTACCGACGCCGGAGAAGGAAGGGAAGGCAGAGGAGCTGTCAAGGGAAGAGGTGGTCGATGACGAAGGGCAGAGGCACACTGACGGCCAGTGAATGGCAGTGATAGGCAATTATGAATGGGGAGAGAGAAGATGATAGGAGGATTTTTTATTTTTTTGTAGATATAATTACATAAAACTATATAATATATAGTAAATAAACTATATATTATTATATTTACTAAATTCACACACCACACTTATATATATATATATATATATATATATATATATATATATAGTCACGACCCAAAACGGGGGCCATGACCGCGGCTAGGGAACGGGAATTCTTTCGAATTCAAGACCCATAGCAAGCCTAAAAATAAATAAAACATGCAATAATAATATAACAATATCAAACTTGCAGCGGAAATAGAAATCATAAATATAATAATAACATTTTCACCACTGGATTTAAGTCAAATCTCATCTCATATATATAAATCTCTTAATACAAATCTAGTTTCAAATGTTTCAAATAATACAATATCTCACGTAAATAAATACATAAAATCCCAAAATTAATTTACAACTACTGACGTGCATTCTATATTATATAAAAATAAGACTCAAATAAGTATTTACACAAAGAAGCCGGGGCGAAAGAAATCCGGCGTATAGGCCTGCTACTGAGGTCTGAAGATGTTGACTCTCCTGAAAAATAGTCAACGGAGGGGAGTCAGACCTCACTAAGTGAATTACTATAATATATATACATGTATACTAAATGATAATGCATACAATCAATAGTATATATCTAATATGTATATATACAGGCAAATACACACAGATGCAATAAAATCATTATATATATATATTTTATTGAAAATCATCTTTTATGAAGGATCAAATAGAACCCTATGATATCAAAACCTCAAACAGTGTTAGACAACACTCTAGCCATACAGGCTCACTTAATCCAAATATATCCACTTAATCCATTTAGACAATAGACTGGCCCCGAGACACTAAGTCAACCGAGCTCCAATAGTCTGACTGCCAGTGTGATTGGCCCCGAGACACTTGGTCAACCGAGCTCCAGCAATCACACCCCCAAACCATATCTCACACATCAAATAATCATATTCAATCAATATCCACAAATAGTTAGTAATATAGCCTAAATACTATAGGCGTACCGGTACGTACTCGGTCCTAGTGCTGCCCACTAGGTAGCACGTTCTATTGATATCCTTTATTAATAATATAAAACATACATTCACAAATAAATGATGCATGAATTTAAATAAAATAACAATATAAACCATATATATACTGGAAATATACCAAAAGTAAATCAAGTATATTTCGAGTATATATACGTCAAATAAATCCAATCAATTTATAAATTAAGCTAGAAATATATTTAAAAATATTTTAAATATAATTTATTTACAAAACATGCATATAATTTAATATATATACCAAAAATAAACTAAAAATAAACCAAAAATATACTTAAATACAAATCACCTTATTTATGCATTTTAATCAAAATAAAACGTATATTTCTAAATCATGCATCCTAAGCATATATACATAAAATAGTAACTCACCCTAATGCGCTCCACGAGATGGATCCGACAGGCCTGGTCCACTAGCCCTCGGTCTCGGCGCAACTAAACAAACAATAAATAACCGACATTAGAATAAACCTAATAGAAAATCCTAGAATTCGATTTAGAGTATTAATTATAAAAACAGGATTAGGAATCGACCGGGTATCACGTTTTACGAGAATTCTACCAAAAATTTGGCAGAACCTCCCCTGTAAAATGGACATCTCTCTACTCAAAGAGTAGAGCCGACCCTGCAAAGAAACACACTTCGAAAAATAAGCTCAACACTCAACCACAACCCCTCGGTCGGACTCCAAACTACAATCTACCAACCGGGGTCCACAAACACAGAATAATTCTGATAATACCAAAAATACCCTTATAACATAGAAATTCATTTTATAGGTAGAAATTACATAATTAACCTTTAAAACACATTAAAAATGTAATATCCCGTGTTTTTAAAATATTTTTACACTGTACCGGGATAAGCAGTATCAATAATTTTGAATATATATGTGATATTTTTACGAGTTAATATGTATTTAAAACCTATTTTAATTACGGTATATTATTTACAGTGTTTTACGTAAAATTTTCCCTGGACTTGCATTTTCGGGGAAATTTTCACGTAAACAATTTATTATTAATTATTTTAGATGTATTTACGAACTTGCATGAACTCATACATATTTTTAAATTATTAAATAAAGCCTGTGTGTGTATATGTATTTAATTAGGGTTTATTATACCCTAATATTTTATTAAGTATTTATTTGTTTAATTGTTATTTAATTAATTTTATTTGGTATAAATTATTAAAATATTAATATTTTTATGTGTGTGGTGTATATTTGATGTGTGTAATTTAATATTATTTTAATATATAGTATAAAGTATATATATATACATATATTTGTCAAAATTACACAAGAATTGGAAAATTACATTTTAGCCCCCGAGTCTCCTTCTTCTTCTCCGACCGTTCCTTCACTGTCCGGGCGTCTGTCACGCCGTTCCTTCACCGTGGGTGTGCCGTCCGGTGTGCCACTGTCTTCCCCGACCAGTTTCGCCGCCTGAGGAGGCCGTTTCCGGCGTCGGGAGAACGATTTTGGCCGAAGAAGCCGAAAATCAACCCACCGTCGATCACGCCGATTCCGGCCACCGTTTTCGACACCGCCAGTCTCTTTCTTCTCCTTGAGCTCCGGTGAGTGTGATTCTAGCTTTGGTTTGAGCTAAAATGGTCTAGAATTGCTTAGTTTTCGATTTGTAAATTTCGGCCTATTAGGGTTTTCGATTTTTTTGAGCTTCGAATTGATTGATTCATGAAAAATTCCTTCACAAATGTTGTTCCTAGTAGCTTAATCTTCATGTATGAATTTTTGTAGAATTTTTGGAGATTTTTTGGATTTTTGGGTATTTTTGAATATTTTAATATTATTTTCTAATTTTCGGAAATTAATTATTTAAATTATGAAATTGGAGTTTATGGTTGAATTGGGTGTTGAAATGAATTATAGGAATTTATTTGGAATTTTTATGAATTTCTAAGTATTTATTTTTAATTATTGAAGTTTAGGTGATTTTGGAAAAATTAGGTTAAATGTGTTTTTAATGGAAATTAATGGGTTAATTGAGTTTAAATATTGATATTATTGATAAATATGTTGAGAAAATTAATTTTGGGTAATTGTATGATTTTTGGTGAATTTTTGAAGTAATTTAAGTATATTTATATATATAGGGGTATTTTGGTAATTTTACCCTAAATTGTCTAAAAATGTAATTTAATTGGTTTTAATATTTATTTAAGGTATAAAAATGATTTCTACAAAATATTTGGTATTTTTAACTAATTAAAACTATTTTTCGTGAATTATTTTCAATTATATATATAATATACGGTTTTTCTAATAAAATGAGTTTTAATTGGTTTTTATAGTGTTTCAAGGTCAATTATGTAATTTTTACCTATAAAATGTATTTCTGTGATTTAAGGATATTTTCGGTATATCTGGAATTATTCTGTGTTTGTGGATCCCGGTCGGTGGACTGTAGTTTGGAGTCCGACCGTGGGATTTTGATTGTGTTGAGCTCATTTTTCGAAGTGTGTTTCTTTGCAGGGTCGGCTCTACTCTTTTGAGTAGAGAGATGTCCGTTTTACAGGGGAGGTTCTGCCGAATTTTCGGTAGAATTCTCATAAAACGTGATATCCAGTCGAACCCTAATTTTCGATTCTGTGTTTAATACTCTAGATTGAATTCTAGGATTTCTGTTAGGTTTATTCTAATGTCGGTTATTTATTGCTTGTTTAGTTGCGCCGAGACCGAGGGCTAGTGGACCAGGCTCGTCGGACCTGTCTCGTGGAGCGCATTAGGTGAGTTACTATATTATATATATATGCTTAGGATGCATGATTTAGAAAATGCATGTTTTATTTTGACTGAATATGCATAAATAATGTGATTTATATCCAAGTATATTTTTGGTATATTTTTGGTATATAATAAATTATATACATGTTTTGTTAATAAAATATATTTAAAATGTTTTTAAATATATTTTTAGTTTAATTCATGATTTGATTGGATTTATTTAACATATATATACTCAAAATATACCTGGTTTATGTTTGGTATATTTTCGGTATATATATGGTTTATATTGTTGTTTCATTTACATTCATGCATCATTTATTTGTGAATGAATGATTTATATTATTAATGAAGGATATCAATAGAACGTGCTACCTAGTGGGCAGCACTAGGACCGAGTACGTACCGGTACGCCTATAGTATTTAGGCTATATTACTAACTTATTGTGGATATTGATTTGATTATGATTATCGATATGTGAGATGTGGTTTGTGGGTGTGATTGCTGGAGCTCGGTTGACTAAGTGTCTCGGGGCCAATCACACTGGCAGTCAGACTGCTGGAGCTCGGTTGACTTAGTGTCTCGGGGCCAGTCTACTGTCCAAATGGATTAAGTGGATATATTTGGATTAAGTGAGCCTGTATGGCCAGAGTGTTGTTTAACACTATTTTCTGAGGTTGCGATATTCTAGGGTTCTATGTAATCCTTCATAGAAGATGATTTTCAATAAAATATATAAAATGATTTTATTGCATCTGTGTGCAATTGCCTGTATATATACATATTATATATATACTGTTGATTGTATGCATTATCACTTAGTGTGTATGTATATATTATAGTAATTCACTCAGTGAGGTCTGACTCCCCTCCGTTGACTATTTTTCAGGAGAGTCAACTTCCTCAGACCTCAGTAGCAGGTCGATACGCTGGATTTCTTCCGCCCCGGCTTCTTTATGTAAATTGTCTACTTGAGTCTTATTTATTTTATCTAGACACTGCAGTAGTTATGAATTAAAGTATTGGATTTTATGTACTTTATTTTAAAGAGATGTATTATTTTGAAACTGGATTTGTATTAAAGATTATATACATCTATGTGATGAGATGAGATTTAGTTTAAATCCAGTTGATATGGAAAAATGATATTATGATTTTTATTTCCGCTGCATATTATATTTTTATTGTTATTATGGCATGCTTTATTTTATTTTTAGGCTTGCTACGGGTTCCGGATTCGAAAGAATTCCCGTTCCCTAGCGCCGGTCATGGCCCCTGTTTTGGGTCGTGACAAAGTTGGTATCAGAGCGAGGTTCGTATCAGAGTGGAGTTCTGTGTCAGGGCTTAGTTATGTGAGTTGTGGCCCTAGTTTTAAAGTTGTGTTTTCTGTTGGACTACTGCAGTGTATTAGGTTCGAGTATGTCTTGATAAGTATTCCTTACTGTAGTTTTCAGCGTTATTCCTCCGTTGTTTGTTTTGTCTGAATCTTTTCGTTTGTCTTTTCAGAATGAGGAGGCGAGCGCGTGTCGCTCCACCGGTCGTTGAGGCCGAGGATGATGAGTCTTTTCAGGATGAGGTTTTACCTCCTGAGCAGCCAGTTAGACGTAGAGGTCGTGGCAGAGGTAGACCTCGAGGAGCGGCAGGTCGCCGCAGGCAGAGAGAGTTACAGGATGAGGAGCCTGTTGAGCCTGAGTTTGATGTTCCTATTCCTCCAGTTGTTCAGCCTGCCTATCAGCAGGGTATGTCTGACCCTGAGGCAGCTTTATTCTATGCCAGAGTTGGCAGGATTGCTTTTGATGGTACTTCTGATCCTTTAGATTTTCTACATGCGATTGAGACTAGGACTCGGACTGCTCATACCGAGTACCAGCGGATCATGATCGTTGAGTTGTCTGTCGAGGGACCAGCGCTAGATTGGTTCATTCAGATGATCCAGCCCTATATGATGACGATGACCTGGGCTCAGTTTTGAGAGCGATTCATGAGGAGATTTTGTCCAGAGCCTCTTCGTTTGAGCTATCGTCTCCGTTTGACTAGTATTTCTCATGGAGATCGATCTGTAGAGGAGTATACCCGAGAGTTTCTTCGGTTGGGTAGATATGCTGAGGATCTGATGCGAGATCAGTATTTTGCTGTTACTACGTACGTTACTGGTTTGGGTTCAGCTTTTGCTGGTATGCCCACAGCAGGTCTTACTCTAGAGTCTGTGATTGAGCTAGCTAAGGAGATCGAGCTGAGGTTAGTTAGGCAGGGAGCGATGCCTGATTATTACCAGTTGGGAGTTCAGTCGAGTGGATTGCAGGCTACTCCATATTCGAGTTTTCATGTTGGTTCGAGTAGTCAGCAGCGAGGTTCGACTCAGCAGAGTCAGAGACAGCAGCAGCGAGTGCATCGGAGCAGTAGACATGGCCGTGGAGGTCAGCGTAGATCATTCAGATTTGGGTCAGGTGCTTCGAGCAGCAGCAGTGGTCGTAGTTCTGGATCAGCTGCTAGCGTTTGTCAGACTTGTGGTAGAGTCCATCAGGGAGCCGTGTTATCTGACACCGCTGACATGTTTCAGATGCGGGCAGACAGGACATTTTGCCAGATCGTGTCCTTATTCTGGGTATCAGCAGCAGCAGATTCCGCGATTCCCACAGCAGTCGATTGCTAGTGCAGCACCCGTGCCATTTCAGTTGCCACCAGCCCAGCATCAGAGTTCTACTCAGTTTATTCCACAGCAGAGTCGTGGTAGAGGTACTAGAGGAGGTGCTAGAGGTGTTGGCCAGGCTTCTACCAGTCAGCAGGGAGGTCGAGGTCAGGCCAGAGTTTTTCATCTAACTCA
Source organism: Mallotus nudiflorus (assembly GCA_947683625.1). Classification (NCBI taxonomy): domain Eukaryota; kingdom Viridiplantae; phylum Streptophyta; class Magnoliopsida; order Malpighiales; family Euphorbiaceae; genus Mallotus; species Mallotus nudiflorus. The sequence continues at coordinate 34,095 of CANTUR010000948.1, forward strand.
GCAGGATGCTCAGGCATCTAATGCAGTCGTGGCAGGTATTCTTTCTGTTTGTTACCTGGATGCAGGGTTTTGTTTGATCCGGGTGCCACGCATTCGTTTGTTTCTCCGTTTTTGCTTTTAAATCTTGTTGGCAAGCTTCGAGGATGCTTTTCCTTTGTCTGTTGCCACTCCTCTGAGCGATTCCTTGGACGCCGATATTGTTCTTTCTGGTTGTCCAGTTCTCGTGGGAGATAGAGAATTATCCGCCGATTTGATTTTGTTGGATGTGATGGAGTTCGATGTTATTTTGGGAATGGATTGGTTATCTCAGCACTTTGCCGTGGTTGATTGCAGGAATAAGGAGCTGATTTTCAGAATTCCTGGTGAAGTAGAATTTAAGTTTGTTGGTGATAGGAGTTCAGCACCTCAGAATCTTATTCGGCTATTACGGCTAGGAAGTTGTTGAAGAAGAGATGCCAGGGATATTTGGCATTGGTTAGGGATACGTCAGTGGAGAAGTTGTCACTCACAGATGTTCCTGTTGCTTGTGAGTTTCCTGATGTTTTTCCCGAGGAGTTGCCAGGTTTACCACCTCACAGAGAGATTGAGTTCTGTATAGATGTGGTACCAGGTACTACTCCTATATCTATGCCACCCTATCGTATGGCTCCTGCAGAGTTGAGAGAGTTGAAGGAGCAGTTGCAAGATTTGTTGGATAAGGATTTTATCAGACCTAGTGTTTCTCCTTGGGTGCACCAGTCCTGTTTGTGAAGAAGAAGGATGGTACCCTAAGACTGTGCATTGACTACAGAGAGTTGAACAAGGTGACAGTGAAGAATAAGTATCCTCTCCCGAGGATAGATGATTTATTTGATCAGTTACAAGGTGCACAGTTCTTTTCTAAGGTCGACTTGAGGTCAGGTTATCATCAGCTGCAGATCAGTGAATCTGATATTCCTAAGACAGCTTTCCGCACTAGATATGGTCATTATGAGTTTCTGGTGATGTCTTTTGGTTTGACTAATGCACCAGCAGCTTTTATGGACCTGATGAACAGAGTATTCAGACCGTATGTGGATCAGTTTGTAGTAGTCTTCATTGATGATATACTAGTATATTCGAGGAGTATGGAAGAGCATGTATATCACTTGAGGATTGTACTACAGACACTGAGAGATCATCAGCTTTATGCTAAATTCTCGAAGTGTGATTTCTGGATGGAGAGTGTTTCTTTTCTTGGACACGTAGTGTCTAAAGAAGGTATTCAGGTTGATCCACAGAAGATTGAGGCAGTATCTGAGTGGCCTAGACCTACTTCGGTCACGGAGATTCGAAGTTTTCTGGGTTTAGCCGGGTATTATAGGCGGTTTGTGCAGGATTTTTCCAGGATAGCAGCCCCTATGACTCGCTTGACTCAGAAGAATGTTAGATTCGAGTGGTCAGAAGCTTGTGAGAATAGTTTTCAGTTGTTGAAGGAGAAGTTGACCACAGCGCCAGTATTAGCTTTGCCTAATAGTGTGGATAAGTTCACAGTTTACTGTGATGCCTCTAGAATTGGTCTTGGTTGTGTGTTGATGCAAAATGGAAGGGTGATAGCCTATGCTTCGAGGCAGTTGAAGAAGCATGAGCAGAACTATCCTACACATGATCTTGAGATGGCTGCAGTGATCTTTGCTCTGAAGATTTGGAGACATTATCTGTACGGGGTGACTTGTGAGATATTTACTGATCACAAGAGCCTTAAGTACATTTTCCAGCAGTGAGATTTGAATTTGAGGCAGAGAAGATGGTTGGAACTGTTGAAGGATTATGATTGCGAGATTCTTTACCATCCGGGTAAAGCTAATGTGGTAGCAGATGCCTTGAGTAGGAAATCCTCAGGTAGTCTTGCTCACATCGGTGTTGAGAGGAGACCATTGATCCAGGAGTTGCATTTAATGGTGGATCAAGGTCTGATGATGAAGATTAGTAGATCAGGTGGACTGTTAGCTCAGTTTAAAGTGTGATCTGTGCTAAGGGATAGGATTAAAGCAGCTCAGAGCCGAGATCCTATTCTGGAAGAGCTTGCAGAGAATGTCAGAGTAGGGAAGTTCACTGATTTCACACTCGATGATGATGGTGTGTTGTGGATCAGTGGTAGATTGTGTGTTCCTGATGTGGATGATTTGAGAGAGGAGATTTTAGAGGAAGCACATTCTACAGCCTACAGCGTTCATCCAGGTGTTACTAAGATGTACCACAGTATCAGAGATTTATACTGGTGGGATGGATTGAAGAAGGATGTTGCTGATTATGTTGCTAAGTGCTTGACGTGTCAGCAAGTGAAAGCCGAACATCAGAAGCCTTCTGGGAAGCTTCAGCCTCTTCCTATTCCCGAGTGGAAGTGGGAAAGGATAGCTATGGATTTTGTGGTCGGTTTACCTCGTTCGAAGGATGGATACGATTCCATCTGGGTGATTGTAGACAGATTGACGAAGTCTGCACATTTCTTGCCTGTGAAAGCCACATATTCAGTTACTAGATTGGCGAAGTTGTATGTGAAGCATATTGTATGCCTTCATGGAGTACCTGTGTCCATTGTGTCAGATAGAGGTTCGGTGTTTACTTCTCGTTTTTGGCAGAAGTTACAAGAAGCGATGGGCACTAGGTTGGATTTCAGTACTGCTTTTCATCCTCAGACAGACGGTTAGTCTGAGAGGATGATCCAGACACTGGAAGATATGTTGAGGATGTGTGTCTTGGATTTGGGAGGTAGCTGGGATGATCATTTGTCACTTGTTGAGTTTGCATATAATAACAGCTACCATAGCAGTATTGGTATGGCACCATATGAGGCGTTGTATGGAAGGAAGTGTAGATCCCCGTTGAGTTGGGATGAGATTGGTGAGAGAGCTTTGACTGGACCAGAGATGGTTCAGGATGCTGCAGAGAAAGTCGTCGTGATCAAGCGAAGATTAGAGACCGCAGTTAGTAGATAGAAGAGTTATGCGGATCCTAGGCGCAGAGATGTGGAGTTTCAGGTTGGAGATTTCATTTTTCTGAAGGTATCTCCGATGAAGGGTGTGATGAGATTTGGCAGGAAGGGTAAGTTAGCACCGAGATATATTGGACCGTTTGAGATTCTGGAAAGAGTTGGCACTGTTGCATATCGGTTGGATTTGCCTCCGAGTATGTCACAGGTGCATCCAGTATTTCATATCTCGATGTTGAGGAAGTATATCTCGGATCCTTCACATGTGTTGCAACCTGACAGTGTAGAAGTAAGTGAAGATTTGACGTTTGTGGAAGAACCTGTGGCGATCGTAGATTTTCAAGTTCGACAGTTGCGATCGAAGCAGATTCCGATGGTCAAGGTTTTGTGGCGTAGCGACAGAGTTGAAGAGCATACGTGGGAAACTGAAGCTGAGATGCGAGCTTCTTACCCGTATCTCTTTCCTTCCTGATTCTGTAATCTTATTTTCTGGAATTCGGGGACGAATTCTTGTAAGGGGGAAAGACTGTAATATCCCGTGTTTTTAAAATATTTTTACACTGTACCGGGATATGCAGTGTCAATAATTTTGAATATATATGTGATTTTTTTACGAGTTAATATGTATTTAAAACCTATTTTAATTACGGTATATTATTTACAGTGTTTTACGTAAAATTTTCCCGGGACTTGCATTTTCGGGGAAATTTTCACGTAAACAATTTATTATTAATTATTTTAGATGTATTTACGGACTTGCATGAACTCATACATATTTTTAAATTATTAAATAAAGCCTGTGTGTGTAAATGTATTTAATTAGGGTTTATTATACCCTAATATTTTATTAAGTATTTATTTGTTTAATTGTTATTTAATTAATTTTATTTGGTATAAATTATTAAAATATTAATATTTTTATGTGTGTGGTGTATATTTGATGTGTGTAATTTAATATTATTTTAATATATAGTATAAAGTATATATATATACATATATTTGTCAAAATTACACAAGAATTGGAAAATTACATTTTAGCCCCCGAGTCTCCTTCTTCTTCTCCGACCGTTCCTTCACCGTCCGGGCATCTGTCACGCCGTTCCTTCACCGTGGGTGTGCCATCCGGCGTGCCACCGTCTTCCCCGACCAGTTTCACCGCCTGAGGAGGCCGTTTCCGGTGTCGGGAGAACGATTTTGGCCGAAGAAGCCGAAAATCAACCCACCGTCGATCACGCCGATTCCGGCCACCGTTTTCGACACCGCCGGTCTCTTTCTTCTCCTTGAGCTCCGGTGAGTGTGATTCTAGCTTTGGTTTGAGCTAAAATGGTCTAGAATTGCTTAGTTTTCGATTTGTAAATTTCGGCCTATTAGGGTTTTCGATTTTTTTGAGCTTCGAATTGATTGATTCATGAAAAATTCCTTCAAAAATGTTGTTCCTAGTAGCTTAATCTTCATGTATGAACTTTTGTAGAATTTTTGGAGATTGTTTGGATTTTTGGGTATTTTTGAATATTTTAATATTATTTTCTAATTTTCGGAAATTAATTATTTAAATTATGAAATTGGAGTTTATGGTTGAATTGGGTGTTGAAATGAATTATAGGAATTTATTTGGAATTTTTATGAATTTCTAAGTATTTATTTTTAATTATTGAAGTTTAGGTGATTTTGGAAAAATTAGGTTAAATGTGTTTTTAATGGAAATTAATTGGTTAATTGAGTTTAAAAATTGATATTATTGATAAATATGTTGAGAAAATTAATTTTGGGTAATTGTATGATTTTTGGTGAATTTTTGAAGTAATTTAAGTATATTTATATATATAGGGGTATTTTTGTAATTTTACCCTAAATTGTCTAAAAATGTAATTTAATTGGTTTTAATATTTATTTAAGGTATAAAAATGATTTCTACAAAATATTTGGTATTTTTAACTAATTAAAACTATTTTTCGTGAATTATTTTCAATTATATATATAATATACGGTTTTTCTAATAAAATGAGTTTTAATTGGTTTTTATAGTGTTTCAAGGTCAATTATGTAATTTTTACCTATAAAATGTATTTCTGTGATTTAAGGATATTTTCGGTATATCTGGAATTATTCTGTGTTTGTGGATCCCGGTCGGTGGACTGTAGTTTGGAGTCCGACCGTGGGATTTTGATTGTGTTGAGCTCGTTTTTCGAAGTGTGTTTCTTTGCAGGGTCGGCTCTACTCTTTTGAGTAGAGAGATGTCCGTTTTACAGGGGAGGTTCTGTCGAATTTTTGGTAGAATTCTCGTAAAACGTGATATCCAGTCGAACCCTAATTTTCGATTCTGTGTTTAATACTCTAGATTGAATTCTAGGATTTCTGTTAGGTTTATTCTAATGTCGGTTATTTATTGCTTGTTTAGTTGCGCCGAGACCGAGGGCTAGTGGACCAGGCCCGTCGGACCTGTCTCGTGGAGCGCATTAGGTGAGTTACTATATTATATATATATGCTTAGGATGCATGATTTAGAAAATGCATGTTTTATTTTGACTGAATATGCATAAATAATGTGATTTATATCCAAGTATATTTTTGGTATATTTTTGGTATATAATAAATTATATACATGTTTTGTTAATAAAATATATTTAAAATGTTTTTAAATATATTTTTAGTTTAATTCATGATTTGATTGGATTTATTTAACATATATATACTTAAAATATACCTGGTTTATGTTTGGTATATTTTCGGTATATATATGGTTTATATTGTTGTTTCATTTACATTCATGCATCATTTATTTGTGAATGAATGATTTATATTATTAATGAAGGATATCAATAGAACGTGCTACCTAGTGGGCAGCACTAGGACCGAGTACGTACCGGTACGCCTATAGTATTTAGGCTATATTACTAACTTATTGTGGATATTGATTTGATTATGATTATCGATATGTGAGATGTGGTTTGTGGGTGTGATTGCTGGAGCTCGGTTGACTAAGTGTCTCGGGGCCAATCACACTGGCAGTCAGACTGCTGGAGCTCGGTTGACTTAGTGTCTCGGGGTCAGTCTACTGTCCAAATGGATTAAGTGGATATATTTGGATTAAGTGAGCCTGTATGGCCAGAGTGTTGTTTAACACTATTTTCTGAGGTTGCGATATTCTAGGGTTCTATGTAATCCTTCATAGAAGATGATTTTCAATAAAATATATAAAATGATTTTATTGCATCTGTGTGCAATTGCCTGTATATATACATATTATATATATACTGTTGATTGTATGCATTATCACTTAATGTGTATGTATATATTATAGTAATTCACTCAGTGAGGTCTGACTCCCCTCCGTTGACTATTTTTCAGGAGAGTCAACTTCCTCAGACCTCAGTAGCAGGTCGATACGCCGGATTTCTTCCGCCCCGGCTTCTTTATGTAAATTGTCTACTTGAGTCTTATTTATTTTATCTAGACACTGCAGTAGTTGTGAATTAAAGTATTGGATTTTATGTACTTTATTTTAAAGAGATGTATTATTTTGAAATTGGATTTGTATTAAAGATTATATACATCTATGTGATGAGATGAGATTTAGTTTAAATCCAGTTGATATGGAAAAATGATATTATGATTTTTATTTCCGCTGCATATTATATTTTTATTGTTATTATGGCATGCTTTATTTTATTTTTTTGCTTGCTACGGGTTCCGGATTCGAAAGAATTCCCGTTCCCTAGCGCCGGTCATGGCCTCTGTTTTGGGTCGTGACAAAAAACCAATAAAAACTCATTTTATTAGAAAAACCGTATTTTATGTATATAATTGAAAATAATTTATGAAAAATAGTTTTAATTAGTTAAAAATACCAAATAATTTGTAGAAATCATTTTTATACCTTAAATAACTATTAAAACCAATTAAATTACATTTTTAGCCAATTTTGTGTAAAATTACCAAAATGCCCTTATATATATAAATATACTAAAATTACTTTAAAAATTCACCAAAAATTATACAATTATCCAAAATTAATTTTCTCAACATATTTATCAATAATATCAATAATTAAACTCAATTATCGAATTAATTTCAAATAAAAACGTAATTAACCCTAATTTCCCAAATTACATAAACTTCAATAATTCAAAATAAATACATAGAAATTCATAAAAATTCCAAATAAATTCCTATAATTCATTTCAACACCTAATTTAACCATAAAATACAATTTCATAATTTAAATAATTAATTTCCAAAAATTAGAAAATAATACTAAAATACCCAAAAATCCAAACACTCTCCAAAAATTCCATAAAAATTCATACATGTAGATTAAGCTACTAGGATCAACATTTTTGAAGGGAGTTTTCATGAATCAATCAATTCGAAGCTCAAAAAAATAAAAAACCCTAATATGGTCGAATGGAAAAATTCAAAACCTAAGCAAATCTAGACCATTTAAGCTCAAACCAAAGCTAGAATCACAGTCACCGGAGCTCAAGGAGAATAAAGAGACCGGCGGTGTCGAAAATGGTGGCCGGAATCATGGTCGACAGCGAGGAGAAGAATTTCGGTCAAAATGGAAGAAAAGAGGCTACCGACGCCGGGGAAGGAGGCTGCTGACGACTGGGAACGGCTGAGGACGACGGTGGAGCTGCTGGTGGAACACCGACGGTCGGGGATCGGAGTAGCAGCGGGAGGGGAAGGGTGGTCGGGCGGGAAGAAGAAGAAGAAGAAGAAGAAGAAGAAGAAGAAAAAGAAAAGAAAAGAAAAGAAAAGGAAAAAGAAAAGAGAAAAAAAAAAGAAAAAGAAAAAGAAAAATAATAAAATATTATGTATATATTATAATATAGTATATAAATAAAATATATGGGAAAAATGCACACCACACATTATTATATTAATTTAATAAACAAATAATAAAATATTAGGGTAAAATACTAAACCCTAATTAAATAAATACATACACACATAGGCTTTATTTAGTATTTTAAAAATACGTATGAGTTCATGCAAGTCCGAAAATATATTTAAAATAATTAATAATAAATTATTTACGTGAAAATTTTCCCGAAAATAAAAATCTAGGAAAAATTTTACGTAAAGCACTTAAAATAATACACAATAATTAAAATAGGTTTTAAATACATATCAACTCGTAAAAATATCGTAATATATACACAAAAAAATTATTAACACTGCATATCCTGGTACAGTATTAAAATATTTAAAAAAAACACAGGATATTACATATATATATATATATATAAACTTATTGTAATATCCCGTATTTTTTTTAAATATTTTAATACTGCATCAGGATATGCAGTGTTAATAATTTATGTATATATATATATATATATATATAATGTTTAGGAGTTTGTTATTTAATTAAAGCTAATTTTAATTGTTTATTATTATTTTAAGTGCTTTATGTAAAATTTTCCCCGGGACTTGTATTTTTGGAGAAATTTTCACGTAAATAATTTACATTAATTATTTTAAATAGATTTACGGACTTGCATGAATTGATATATATTTTTAAAATACTAAATAACGTATATATGTGTATTTATTTAATTAATTAGGGTTTAATTAATTACCCTAATATTTTATTATTTATTAATTAGTTTTAATATTATTTAATTATTTTTAGGTGTGTTAAATTATTAAAATATTAAATTATAAGTGTGTGGTGTATATTTAATGTGTGTAATTTTATATTATTTTAATGTATAGTGTAAGGTATATATATATATATATATATATATATATATATATATATATATATATAGTTGAAAATCAAAATTTTTGCCAAATTACCGAATTGCCCCTCCCTCTTCCTTCTTCTCTCCCGATGCCTACCCTCACTGCGCCTCCCGTTCCACCTCGCCGGACCGCCCTTCGCCGCCACCCAGCTACCGCCAACCTCCTCCCCCTTCCTTTCTCTTCCTCTTCGACGTGACCAGGCCGCCGGAAGCCCGCTGGAACGCCCGAAATTCGCGATGGCAACAAGTTGAGCTCTTCGTCGTCGACCACAATTCCGGCCACCATTTTGCGCACCGCCGATCTTCATCGACTCCTTGAGCTCCGGTGATCCCTATTCTAAGCTCCTTTAGGCCTGAAATCAAGTGGTTGATAAGGTTTGAGCTAAATCTTCAATTCGGCCATTTTAGGGTTTTTGATTTTTTGAACTTAGAATTGATTGATTCATGAAAAGTACCTTAACAAATGTTGATCCTAGTAGCTTAATATACATGTGTGAATTTTTGGAGATTATTTGGATTTTTAGGTATTTTAATATTATTTTCTAATTTTTGAAAATTAATTAATTAGATTATGAAATTGTGTTTTATGATAAATATAGGTGTTGAAATGAATTATAGAAAATTATTTGGAATTTTTATGTATTTATTTTGAATTTATTTAGGTTTATGTAATTTTGAGAAAATAGGGTTAATTGTGTTTTTAATTGAAATTAATTAGTGAATTGAGTTTAATTATTGATATTATTGATAAATATGTTGAGAAAATTAATTTTGGATAATTATACTATTTTTGGTGAATTTTTGGAATAATTTTAGTATATTTATATATATAGGGGTATTTTGGTAATTTTATCCTAAATTGACTAAAAATGTAATTAAATTGGTTTTAATAGCTATTTAAGGTATAAAAATGATTTCTACAAATTATTTAGTATTTTTAACTAATTAAAACTATTTTTCGTGAATTATTTTCAATTATATATATAATATACGATTTTTCTAATAAAATGAGTTTTTATTAGTTTTTAATGTGTTTTAGGGTTAATTACGTAATTTCTACTTATAAAATGTATTTATGTGATATAAGGGTATTTTTGGTATTTTTATATTATTATGTGATTGTGGACCCCGATCGATAGACTGTAGTTTGGAGTCCGATCGAGGGGTTGTGAATGTAATTTTGCATTTATTTTCGAAGTGTGTTTCTTTGCAGGGCCGGCTCTACTCTTTGGGTAGAGAGATGTCTGTTTTACAGGGGAGGTTCTGCCGAATTTTCAGTAGAATTCTCGTAAAACGTGATGTTCGGTCAAACCCTAATTTTGTTTCTGTGTCCAATATTCTAGATCGAGTTTCTAGGATTTTCTGTTAGGTTTATTCTGATGTCTGTTATTTATTGTTTGTTTAGTTGCGCCGAGACTGAGGGCTAGTGGACCAGGCCCGTCGGATCCATCTCGAGGAGCGCACTAAGTGTGAGTTACTATTATATATATATATGCTTTAGGGTGCATGATTTAGAAATGCATGTTTTATTTTGATTAAATATGCATAAATAATTTGATTAGTACTTAAGTTTATTTTTAGTTTACTTTTAGTTTATTTTTGGTATATATTAAATTATATGCATGCTTTATTAACCATTTATGTTTAAAATGTTTTAAATACATTTCTAGCTTATTTTGTAATTTGATTGGATTTGTTTGATGTATATATACTCGAAATATACCTGATTTACTTTTGGTATATTTCCAGTATATATATGGTTTATAATGTTATTTTATTTAAATTCATGCATCATTTATTTGTGAATGAATGTTTTATATTTATTAATGAAGGATATCAATAGAACGTGCTACCTAGTGGGCAGCACTAGGACCGAGTATGTACCGGTACGTTTATAGCATTTAGGCTATATTACTAACCACTTGTGGATATTGATTGGATTTGATTATTTGATGTGTGAGATGTGATTTGGAGGTGTGATTTGCTGGAGCTCGATTGACCTAGTGTCTCGAGGCCAATCACACTGATAGTCAAACTGTTGGAGCTCGGTTGACTTAGTGTCTCGGGGCCAGTCTATTGTCCAAATGGAACAAGTGAACATAATTGGATATAAGTGAGTCTGTATGGCTAGAGTGTTGTCTAACACTGTTTGAGGTTACGATATTATAAGGTTTTATTTGATCCTTCATAAACTGTGAATTTCAGTAAAAATATATATAAAATGATTTTATTGCATCTGTGTGTATTTGCCTATATATGTACATATTAGATATATACTATTGATTGTATGCATTGTCATTTAGTATGCATGTATATATATTATAGTAATTCACTCAGTGAGGTCTGACTCCCCTCCGTTGACTATTTTTCAAGAGAGTCATCGTCTTCAGACCTCAGTAGCAGGCCTATACGTCGGATTTCTTCTGCCCCAGCTTCTTTATGTAAACTGCTTATCTAAGTCTTGAGTTTTATTTTTATAATCTAGACACTGCAGTAGTTGTAAATTAATTACGGGTTTGATGTATTGTATTTATACGAGATATGTATTTTAAGAATTGGAACTGGATGTGTATTCAAAGGATTTATCTATATATGAGATATGGATATTATTTTGATATTTATGATTTTATTCCACTGCATAGTATTTTATTTAATTGTGATATTATTATTACTATTGCATGTTTTATTTTATTTTTTAGGCTTGCTACGGGTTGCGGATTCGAAAGAATTCCCATTCCCTAGCGCCGGTCATGGCCCCTGTTTTGGGTCGTGACACTTATAAAATACAATTAAATAATGTAATTTATTAAAATATTAAAGCACCAAATTAAGTATTATTAAAACAACATTATCCAAAATAATAAACTACAATACAAACAATTACGTAGAAAATTATATTTAAATGTAAAAACAATAATAATTATTCAAAAAATAGTAAAATAATCAAATAGGATTTTAAAATTATTAACACTGCATATTCTATTTTAAAATAAAATAATTTAAAAATCTAGGGTTATTACGACCCGTGTCAACTGGCCCCGAGTACCCTACAGGTCAACTGAAGATCTACAATCGCACCCCTTTATCCATCATTCACCATAATTATTATTTCCATATTTAAAACCAAATAAAGTTCAAAACCTGATTTCTAGCGTACTGTTACGTAACAGCCCTAGTGTGACCCACTAGGTGACACGTTCGGCAACTATCCTCCGAAACGTTGTTTCATAATTTAAAATAATGAAGTTCACAATAAAATATGAGCAACATCCATTTTCACAATTTAATAATCACATGTAAATATATATATTCAAAATAATCAAAATAATAACAATTAATTAATTAAAACATAATGAAATTCATATTTATTCAAAATGTGGATGCTCACAATATATTTTATACATGCAATATATACATATAATAATAACTTACAGTTCAAGTGTGCTTCTCTATCCTAGCTCGGTTGGCCCAGTCCGATAGGCTTAGCTTGTAGAACAACTAAGGAAAATAATAATAATAATAATAATAATTAATTAGAATCAAAATTCTAATTTATATACTTCTAGAATTTTTGAAGAACGATTCAATCTAGGACACGACTGGGCAAAAATTTCAAAACTCAGGACCGACCCGATGTCACATATTTTATGAGAATTCTACCAAAAATTTAGTAGTCTTATCTATAAAATGGACATCTCTCTACTAAAAGTAGAGTCAATCCTGCATGCAAATACACTTCAAATATTCACAAGAGTCAACTTCTCAGGTTGGGCCCCCGAACTATAATTATTGCCCAACTAAAAACCAACATAATCAAAATCAATATAATAATAATAAATGCTAATAATTCACCAAAATTCAATTTATTTAAATAATAAAAGCATCAAAGATATTCATTTTCAAAATAAAAAATAAAATCCCAAAATATAATTAAATAATACTAAGAAAACCCATTCTTCAAATATTCAAAATTAAATAGCATAAATTACCAATAATTATTTAAATTTCCCAAGCATATGATAAAAATAACTAAAAATTCATTTAATTTTAAAAATAATAGATAAAACTATTATTCGAATATATTTTCGGAAATGGTGGCTTGCTGTTGAGTGCAAGGGTTGGGTCTGCAGCATGAGGGAGAAGGAGGGAAAGGAGAGGGGAAAAGAAAAGAAAGAGAGGGAAGAGAGAGGAAAGAAAAAGAGAGAGAGGGAAAAAAAAGAAAAGGAAAAAAAAGTGTTTTTGAAAAAAAAAAATTATTTATTTATTTATTTTACTAAAACCATTGCATAAAACTACAATTATTTCAAATTAAATATCCCCTACTCAAATTCTCACCAAAATATTTAAATATATTAAAATACACTACATTAACATAATTACTAATTATTACTATTAAAATATATTTAAACAATATTCAACACCGAAATCCAAATTTAATCACACTAATAAATAAAATAAATAATATTTTACTTTATAAAATTAAATTTCATGATTAAATCATAATATCATGAAATAATAAAATGAATATTAACACTATAACTTCAAAAATTCAATTTCATAAATTTATTAAAAATTTGGGTTTAACAAAATAATAAAAATAATAAATAATAAATTTTATAATCATAGGAAAAATATATAATTTTTTTTTCAAAAGTATATATTTTTATAAATTAAAAATTAGTAAATAAGAAATACAGCATATAATTTGTTTGAAAGTATATTTTCTGTAAGAAAAATAGTATAATTATCATTTTTAGATATTTTTATAAAATTTAACAAAAAAATTAAAATTAAATTAATTAATATTCATCATTTAATTATTAGTTGAACTTTAAAAATTATGTTAAATTAATTTTTGTGTAAATAGAAGTATAAATATTAAAAATATTGAAGAAATGAAGTGGCATAGCTCAAATAAAAAAAATTTCTAAAATTGTAATAAATTATAAATTTAATGAGGTTGTAATATTTAAATTTTTGTATAAAGAAATTACAACTTTTAATATTTTTAAATTTTTTATTAACAATTAACTAATAGTTTTTTTATTATCTTATGATTAATTATGATCATAATTGTAATATCTCGTGTTTTTAAATATTGTACCGGGATATGCAGTGTCAATAATTTTTGTATATATATTACGATATTTTTATGAGTTGTTATGTATTTTAAACCTATTTTAATTACTGTGTTTTATCTACAGTACTTTACGTAAAATTTTCCCGGGACTTGCATTTTCGGGGAAATTTTCACGTAAATATTTTAGTATTAATTATTTTAAATGTATTTTCGGACTTGCATGGACTCATGCGTATTTTTAAAATACTAAATAAAGCCTATGCGTGTGTATTTTTATTTAATTAGGGTTTAGTATTGTAATATCCCGTGTTTTAAAAAATATTTTTACACTGTACCCGGGATATGCAGTGTCAATAATTTTGAATATATATGTGATATTTTTACGAGTTAATATGTATTTAAAACCTATTTTAATTATTGTGTATTATTTTCAGTGTTTTACGTAAAATTTTCCCGGGACTTGCATTTTCGGGGAAATTTTCACGTAAACGATTTATTATTAATTATTTTAAATGTATTTACGGACTTGCATGAACTCATACATATTTTTAAATTATTAAATAAAGCCTGTGTGTGTATATGTATTTAATTAGGGTTTATTATACCCTAATATTTTATTAAGTATTTAATTGTTTTAATTGTTATTTAATTAATTTTATTTAGTATAAATTATTAAAATATTAATATTTTATGTGTGTGGTGTATATTTGATGTGTGTAATTTAATATTATTTTAATATATAGTATAATATATATATATATATATACATATATACATCAAAAATCAAAAAGTTTGCAAAATTACCAAATTGCCCCCGACATTTTCTTCTTCTTCTTCTTCTTCTCCTTCCCACGCCCGACGACCACCACCCACCTCCACCGTCTGCAACTGCCGTTCCTTCACCGTCGGTGTGCCTCTCGGCTTGCCACCGTCGCCTCCAGCCGTTTCCCGCCGCCAGCAGCTCCCTTCCCCGGCGCCGCGAGCTAGTTTTCCATTTTTGGCCGAAACTTGATCCTTCGCCGTTTCTCCCTCCTCCGGCCACCGTTTTTCGACACCCGCCAGTCTCTTTCTTCTCCTTGAGCTCCCGGTGAGTGTGATTCTAGCTTTGGTTTGAGCTAAAATGGTCTAGAATTGCTTAGTTTTCGATTTGTAAATTTCGGCCTATTAGGGTTTTCGAATTTTTTGAGCTTCGAATTTGATGATTCATGGAAACTTCCTTCACAAATGTTGTTCCTAGTAGCTTAATATACATGTATGAATTTTTGTAGAATTTTTGGAGATTGTTTGGATATTTGGGTATTTTTGAATATTTTAATATTATTTTCTAATTTTCGGAAATTAATTATTTAAATTATGAAATTGAGGTTTATGGTTGAATTGGGTGTTGAAATGAATTATAGGAATTTATTTAGAATTTTTATGAATTTCTAAGTATTTATTTTTAATTATTGAAGTTTAGGTGATTTTGGAAAATTAGGTTAAATGTGTTTTAAATTGAATTTAATTGGTTAATTGAGTTTAAATATTAATATTATTGATAAATATGTTGAGAAAATTAATTTTGGATAATTGTATGATTTTTGGTGAATTTTTGAAGTAATTTAAGTATATTTATATATATAGGGGTATTTTGGTAATTTTAACCCCTAAATTGTCTAAAAATGTAATTTAATTGGTTTTAATATTTATTTAAGGTATAAAAATGATTTCTACAAATTATTTAGTATTTTTAACTAATTAAAACTATTTTTCGGGAATTATTTTCAATTATATATATAATATACGGTTTTTCTAATAAAATGAGTTTTAATCGGTTTTTATAGTGTTTCATCAGGTCAATTATGTAATTTTTACCTATAAAATGTATTTTTGTGATTTAAGGATATTTTCGGTATATCTGGAATGATTCTGTGTTTGCGGACCCCCGGTCGGTGGACTGTAGTTTGGAATCCGACCGTGGGATTTTGATTGTGTTGAGCTTGTATTTCGAAGTGTGTTTCTTTGCAGGGTCGGCTCTACTCTTTTGAGTAGAGAGATGTCCGTTTTACAGGGGAGGTTCTGTCGAATTTTCGGTAGAATTCTCGTAAAACGTGATATCCAGTCGAACCCTAATTTTCGATTCTGTGTTTAATACTCTAGATTGAATTCTAGGATTTTTGTTAGGTTTATTCTAATGTCGGTTATTTATTGCTTGTTTAGTTGCGCCGAGACCGAGGGCTAGTGGACTAGGCCCGTCGGACCTGTCTCGTGGAGCGCATTAGGTGAGTTATTATATTATATATATATATGCTTAGGATGCATGATTTAGAAAATGCATGTTTTATTTTGACTAAATATGCATAAATAATGTGATTTATATTCAAGTATATTTTTGGTATATTTTTGGTATATAATAAATTATATACATGTTTTGTTAATAAAATATATTTAAAATGCTTTTAAAATATATTTTTAGTTTAATTCATGATTTGATTGGATTTATTTGACATATATATACTCAAAATATACCTGGTTTATGTTTGGTATATTTTCGGTATATATATGGTTTATATTGTTATTTCATTTATATTCATGCATCATTTATATTTGTGAATGAATGTTTTATTATTTATTAATGAAGGATATCAATAGAACGTGCTACCTAGTGGGCAGCACTAGGACCGAGTACGTACCGGTACGCCTATAGTATTTAGGCTATAATACTAACTTATTTGTGGATATTGATTTGATTATGATTATTGATATGTGAGATGTGATTTGGGTGTGATTGCTGGAGCTCGGTTGACCAAGTGTCTCGGGGCCAATCACACTGGCAGTCAGACTGCTGGAGCTCGGTTGACTTAGTGTCTCGAGGCCAGTCTACTGTCCAAATGGATTAAGTGGATATATTTGGATTAAGTGAGCCTGTATGGCTAGAGTGTTGTTTAACACTATTTTCTGAGGTTGCGATATTCTAGGGTTCTATGTGATCCTTCATAAATTAGGATTTTTCAGTAAAACATATAAAAATGATTTTTCTGCATCTGTGTGTATTTGCCTGTATATATATTAGATATATATATACTGTTGATTGTATGCATTATCATTTAGTATGTATGTATATATATTATAGTAATTCACTCAGTGAGGTCTGACTCCCCTCCGTTGACTATTTTTCAGGAGAGTCAACTTCCTCATACCTCAGTAGCAGGTCGATACGCCGGATTTCTTCCGCCCCCGGCTTCTTTATGTAAATTGTCTACTTGAGTCTTATTTATTTTATCTAGACACTGCAGTAGTTGTAAATTAAAGTATGGGATTTTATGTACTTTATTTTAAAGAGATGTATTATATTGAAACTGGATTTGTATTAAAGATTATATACATCTATGTGATGAGATGAGATTTAGTTTAAATCCAGTTGATATGGAAAAATGATATTATGATTTTTATTTCCGCTGCATATTATATATTTATTGTTCTTATGGCATGCTTTATTTTATTTTTAGGCTTGCTACGGGTTCCGGATTCGAAAGAATTCCCGTTCCCTAGCGCCGGTCATGGCCCCTGTTTTAGGTCGTGACAAAGTTGGTATCAGAGCGAAGTTCGCATCAGAGTGGAGTTCTGTGTCAGGGCTTAGTTATGTGAGTTGTGGCCCTAGTTTTAAAGTTGTGTTTTCTGTTGGACTACTGCAGTGTATTAGGTTCGAGTATGTCTTGATGAGTATTCCTTGCTTTTATTTTTCAGCGTTATTCCTCTGTTGTCTGTTTTGTCTGAATCTTTCCGTTTGTCTTTTCAGAATGAGGAGTCGAGCACGTGTCGCTCCACCGGTCGTTGAGGCCGAGGATGATGAGTCCTTTCAGGACGAGGTTTTACCTCCTGAGCAGCCAGTTAGACGTAGAGGTCGTGGCAGAGGTAGACCTCGAGGAGCGGCAGGTCACCGTAGGCAGAGAGAGGTTACAAGACGAGGAGCCTGTTGAGCCTGAGTTTGATGTTCCTGTTCCTCCAGTTGTTCAGCCTGTTCAGCCTGCCTATCAGCAGGGTATGTCTGACCCTGAGGCAGCTTTGTTCTATGCCCGAGTTGGCAGGATTGCTTTTGATGGGACTTCTGATCCTTTAGATTTTTCTGCATGCGATTGAGACTAGGACTCGGACTGCTCATACCGAGTACCATGGATCATGATCGTCGAGTTGTCTGTGAGGGACCAGCTCTAGATTGGTTCATTCAGATGATCCAGCCTTATATGATGACGATGACCTGGGCTCAGTTTCGAGAGCGATTCATGAGGAGATTTTGTCCAGAGCCTCTTCGTTTGAGCTATCGTCTCCGTTTGACTAGTATTCTCGTGGAGATCGATCTGTAGAGGAGTATACCCGAGAGTTTCTTCGTTTGGGTAGATATGCTGAGGATTTGATGCGAGATCAGTATTCGCGGTTACTACCTATGTTACTGGTTTGGGTTCAGCTTTTGCTGGTATGCCCACAGCAGGTCTTACTATGGAGTCTGTGATTGAGCTAGCTAAGGAGATTGAGCTGAGGTTAGTTAGGCAGGGAGCGATGCCTAATTATTATCAGTTGGGAGTTCAATCGAGTGGATTACAGGCTACTCCATATTCGAGTTCTCATGTTGGTTCGAGTAGTCAGCAGCGAGGTTCGACTCAGCAGAGTCAGAGACAGCAGCAGCGAGTGCATCGGAGCAGTAGACATGCCGTGGAGGTCAGCGTAGATCATTTAGATTCGGGTCAGGTGCTTCGAGAAGCAGCAGTGGTTGTAGTTCTGGATCAGCGGCCAGTGTTTGTCAGACTTGTGGTAGAGTCCATCAGGGACCGTGTTATCTGACACCACTGACATGTTTTCAGATGTGGACAGACAGGACATTTTGCCAGATCGTGTCCTTATTCCGGATATCAGCAGCAGCAGATTCCGCGATTCCCACAGCAGTCGATTGCTAGTGCAGCACCCGTGCCATTTCAGTTGCCACCAACCCAGCATCAGAGTTCTACTCAGTTTGTTCCACAACAGAGTCGTGGTAGAGGTACGAGAGGAGGTGCCAGAGGTGTTGGCCAGGCTTCTACCAGTCAGCAGGGAGGTCGAGGTCAGGCCAGAGTTTTCCATCTGACTCAATAGGATGCTCAGGCATCTAATGCAATCGTGGCAGGTATTCTTTCTGTTTGTTACCCTGGATGCTTTGGTTTTGTTTGATCCGGGTGCCACGCATTCGTTTGTTCTTCTCCTATTTTTGCTTCTAAATCTTGTTGGCAAGCTTCGAGGATGGCTTTTCCTTTGTCTGTTGCCACTCCTCTGAGTGATTCCTTGGACGCCGATATTGTTCTTTCTGGTTGTCCAGTTCTCGTGGGAGATAGAGAATTATCCGCCGATTTGATTTTGTTGGATGTGATGGAGTTTGATGTTATTTTGGGAATGGATTGGTTATCTCAGCACTTTGCCGTGGTAGATTGCAGGAATAAGGAGGTGACTTTCAGAATTCCTGGTGAAGTAGAATTTAAGTTTGTGGGTGATAGGAGTTCAGCATCTCAGAATCTTATTTCTGCTATTGCAGCTAGGAAGTTGTTGAGGAAAGGTTGTTAGGGGTTTTTGGCATTGGTCAGGGATACGTCAGTGGAGAAGTTGTCACTCACAGATGTTCCTGTTGCTTGTGAGTTTCCTGATGTTTTTCCCAAGGAGTTGCCAGGTTTACCACCTCATAGAGAGATTGAGTTCTGTATAGATGTGGTCCCAGGTACTACTCCTATATCTATGCCACCCTATCGTATGGCTCCTGCAGAGTTGAGAGAGTTGAAGGAGCAGCTGCAAGAGTTGTTGGAGAAGGGTTTTATCAGACCTAGTGTTTCTCCTTGGGGTGCACCAGTCTTGTTTGTGAAGAAGAAGGATGGTACCCTGAGACTGTGCATTGACTACAGAGAGCTGAATAAGGTGACAGTGAAGAACAAGTATCCTCTCCCGAGGATAGATGATTTATTTGATCAGTTACAGGGTGCACAGTTCTTTTCTAAGGTCGACTTGAGGTCGGGTTATCATCAGCTGCGGATCAGTGAATCCGATATTCCTAAGACAGCTTTCCGCACTCGTTATGGTCATTATGAGTTTCTGGTGATGTCTTTTGGTTTGACTAATGCACCAGCAGCTTTTATGGACCTGATGAACAGAGTATTCAGACCGTATGTGGATCAGTTTGTAGTAGTCTTCATTGATGATATACTGGTATATTCGAGGAGTATGGAAGAGCATGTATATCACTTGAGGATTGTACTACAGACACTGAGAGATCATCAGCTTTATGCTAAATTCTCGAAATGTGATTTCTGGATGGAGAGTGTTCCTTTTCTTGGACACGTAGTGTCTAAAGAAGGTATTCAGGTTGATCCACAGAAGGTTGAGGCAGTATCTGAATGGCCTAGACCTACTTCGGTCACGAAGATTCGGAGTTTTCTGGGTTTAAGCCGGGTATTATAGGCGGTTTGTGCAGGATTTTTCCAGGATAGCAGCCCCTATGACTCGCTTGACTCAGAAGAATGTTAGATTCGAGTGGTCAGATGCTTGTGAGAATAGTTTTTAGTTGTTGAAGGAGAAGTTGACCACAGCGCCAGTATTAGCTTTGCCTAATAGTGTGGATAAGTTCACAGTTTACTGTGATGCCTCTAGAATTGGTCTTGGTTGTGTGTTGATGCAGAATGGAAGGGTGATAGCCTATGCTTCGAGGCAGTTGAAGAAGCATGAGCATAACTATCCCACACATGATCTTGAGATGGCTGCAGTGATCTTTGCTTTGAAGATTTGGAGACATTATCTGTACGGGGTGACTTGTGAGATATTTACTGATCACAAGAGCCTTAAGTACATTTTCCAGCAGCGAGATTTGAATCTGAGGCAGAGAAGATGGTTGGAACTGTTGAAGGATTATGATTGCGAGATTATTTACCATCCGGGTAAAGCTAATGTGGTAGCAGATGCCTTGAGTAGGAAGTCCTCAGGTAGTCTTGCTCATATCGGTGTAGAGAGGAGACCATTGATCCAGGAGTTGCATTTGATGGTGGTTCAAGGTCTGATGATGAAGATTAGTAGATCAGGTGGACTGTTAGCTCAGTTTAAAGTGCGATCTGTGCTAAGGGATAGGATTAAAGCAGCTCAGAGCCGAGATCCTATTCTGAAAGAGCTTGCAGAGAATGTCAGAGCAGGGAAGTTCACTGATTTCACACTCGATGATGATGGTGTGTTGTGGATCAGTGGTAGATTGTGTGTTCCTGATGTGGATGACTTGAGAGAAGAGATCCTAGAGGAAGCACATTCTACAGCTTACAGCGTACATCCAGGTATTACTAAGATGTACCACAGTATCAGAGATTTATACTGGTGGGATGGATTGAAGAAGGATGTTGCTGATTATGTTGCTAAGTACTTGACGTGTCAGCAAGTGAAAGCCGAACATCAGAAGCCTTCTGGGAAGCTTCAGCCTCTTCCTATTCCCGAGTGGAAGTGGGAAAGGATAGCTATGGATTTTGTAGTCGGTTTACCTCGTTCGAAGGATGGATACGATTCCATCTGGGTGATTGTAGACAGGTTGACGAAGTCTGCACATTTCTTGCCTGTGAAAGCCACATATTCAGTTGCTAGATTGGCAAAGTTGTACGTGAAGCATATTGTGTGCCTTCATGGAGTACCTGTGTCCATTGTGTCAGATAGAGGTTCGGTGTTTACTTCTCATTTTTGGCAGAAGTTGCAAGAAGCGATGGGCACTAGGTTGGATTTCAGTATTGCTTTTCATCCTCAGACAGACGGTCAGTCTGAGAGGACGATCCAGACACTGGAAGATATGTTGAGGATGTGTGTCCTGGATTTGGGAGGTAGCTGGGATGATCATTTGTCACTTGTTGAGTTTGCATATAATAACAGCTACCATAGCAGTATTGGTATGGCACCATATGAGGCGTTGTATGGAAGGAAGTGTAGATCCCCGTTGAGTTGGGATGAGATCGGTGAGAGAGTTTTGACTGGACCAGAGATGGTTCAGGATGCTGCAGAGAAAGTCGCCGTGATCAAGCGCAGATTAGAGACCGCAGTTAGCAGACAGAAGAGTTATGCGGATCCTAGGCGCAGAGATGTGGAGTTTCAGGTTGGAGATTTTGTTTTTCTGAAAGTATCTCCGATGAAGGGTGTGATGAGATTTGGCAGGAAGGGTAAGTTCGCACTGAGATACATTGGACCGTTTGAGATTCTGAGAGAATTGGCACTGTTGCATATCGGTTGGATTGCCTCCGAGTATGTCACAAGGTGCATCCAGTATTTCATATCTCGATGTTGAGGAAGTATATCTCAGACCCTTCGCACGTGTTGCAACCTGACAGTGTGGAAGTAAGTGAAGATTTGACGTTTGTGGAAGAACCTGTGGCAATCGTTGATTATCAAGTTCGACAGTTGCGATCGAAGCAGATTCCGATGGTCAAGGTTCTATGGCATAGCGACAGAGTTGAAGAGCATACGTGGGTGACTGAAGCTGAGATGCGAGCTTCTTACCCGTATCTCTTTCCTTTTTGATCTTATCTTGTTTTCTGGAATTCGGGGACGAATTCTTGTAAGGGGGGAAGACTGTAATATCCCGTGTTTTTAAAAATATTTTTACACTGTACCGGTATATGCAGTGTTAATAATTTTGAATATATATGTGATATTTTTACGAGTTAATATGTATTTAAAACCTATTTTAATTATTGTGTATTATTTTCAGTGTTTTACGTAAAATTTTCCCGGGACTTGCATTTTCGGGGAAATTTTCACGTAAACGATTTATTATTAATTATTTTAAATGTATTTTACGGACTTGCATGAACTCATACATATTTTTTAAATTATTAAATAAAGCCTGTGTGTGTATATGTATTTAATTAGGGTTTATTATACCCTAATATTTTATTAAGTATTTAATTATTTTAATTGTTATTTAATTAATTTTATTAGTATAAATTATTAAAATATTAATATTTTATGTGTGTGGTGTATATTTGATGTGTGTAATTTAATATTATTTTAATATATAGTATAATATATATATATATACATATATACATCAAAAATCAAAAAGTTTGCAAAATTACCAAATTGCCCCCGACATTTTCTTCTTCTTCTTCTTCTTCTCCTTCCCACGCCCGACGACCACCACCCACCTCCACCGTCTGCAACTGCCGTTCCTTCACCGTCGGTGTGCCTCTCGGCTTGCCACCCGTCGCCTCCAGCCGTTTCCCGCCGCCAGCAGCTCCCTTCCCCGGCGCCGGCGAGCTAGTTTTCCATTTTTGGCCGAAACTTGATCCTTCGTCGTGTCTCTCTCCTCCGGCCACCGTTTTCGACACCGCCGGTCTCTTTCTTCTCCTTGAGCTCCAGTGAGTATGATTCTAGCTTTGGTTTGAGCTAAAATGGTCTAGAATTGCTTAGTTTTCGATTTGTAATTTCGGCCTATTAGGGTTTTCAAATTTTTTGAGCTTCGAATTTGATGATTCATGGAAACTTCTTTCACAAATGTTGTTCCTAGTAGCTTAATCTACATGTATGAATTTTTGTAGAATTTTTGGAGATTGTTTGGATTTTTGGGTATTTTTGAATATTTTAATATTATTTTCTAATTTTCGGAAATTAATTATTTAAATTATGAAATTGAGGTTTATGGTTGAATTGGGTGTTGAAATGAATTATAGGAATTTATTTGGAATTTTTATGAATTTCTAAGTATTTATTTTTAATTATTGAAGTTTAGGTGATTTTGGAAAATTAGGTTAAATGTGTTTTAAATTGAATTTAATTGGTTAATTGAGTTTAAATATTAATATTATTGATAAATATGTTGAGAAAATTAATTTTGGATAATTGTATGATTTTTGGTGAATTTTTGAAGTAATTTAAGTATATTTATATATATAGGGGTATTTTGGTAATTTTACCCTAAATTGTCTAAAAATGTAATTTAATTGGTTTTAATATTTATGTAAGGTATAAAAATGATTTCTACAAATTATTTAGTATTTTTAACTAATTAAAACTATTTTTCGGGAATTATTTTCAATTATATATATAATATACGGTTTTTCTAATAAAATGAGTTTTAATCGGTTTTTATAGTGTTTCAAGGTCAATTATGTAATTTTTACCTATAAAATGTATTTCTGTGATTTAAGGATATTTTCGGTATATCTGGAATGATTCTGTGTTTGCGGACCCCCGGTCGGTGGACTGTAGTTTGGAATCCGACCGTGGATTTTGATTGTGTTGAGCTTGTATTTCGAAGTGTGTTTCTTTGCAGGGTCGGCTCTACTCTTTTGAGTAGAGAGATGTCCGTTTTACAGGGGAGGTTCTGTCGAATTTTCGGTAGAATTCTCGTAAAACGTGATATCCAGTCGAACCCTAATTTTCGATTCTGTGTTTAATACTCTAGATTGAATTCTAGGATTTTTGTTAGGTTTATTCTAATGTCGGTTATTTATTGCTTGTTTAGTTGCGCCGAGACCGAGGGCTAGTGGACCAGGCCCGTCGGACCTGTCTCGTGGAGCGCATTAGGTGAGTTATTATATTATATATATATATGCTTAGGATGCATGATTTAGAAAATGCATGTTTTATTTTGACTAAATATGCATAAATAATGTGATTTATATTCAAGTATATTTTTGGTATATTTTTGGTATATAATAATTATATACATGTTTTGTTAATAAAATATATTTAAAATGCTTTTAAATATATTTTTAGTTTAATTCATGATTTGATTGGATTTATTTGACATATATATACTCAAAATATACCTGGTTTATGTTTGGTATATTTTCGGTATATATATGGTTTATATTGTTATTTCATTTATATTCATGCATCATTTATATTTGTGAATGAATGTTTTATTATTTATTAATGAAGGATATCAATAGAACGTGCTACCTAGTGGGCAGCACTAGGACCGAGTACGTACCGGTACGCCTATAGTATTTAGGCTATAATACTAACTTATTGTGGATATTGATTTGATTATGATTATTGATATGTGAGATGTGATTTGGGTGTGATTGCTGGAGCTCGGTTGACCAAGTGTCTCGGGGCCAATCACACTGGGCAGTCAGACTGCTGGAGCTCGGTTGACTTAGTGTCTCGGGGCCAGTCTACTGTCCAAATGGATTAAGTGGATATATTTGGATTAAGTGAGCCTGTATGGCTAGAGTGTTGTTTAACACTATTTTCTGAGGTTGCGATATTCTAGGGTTCTATGTGATCCTTCATAAATTAGGATTTTTCAGTAAAACATATAAAAATGATTTTTCTGCATCTGTGTGTATTTGCCTGTATATATATTAGATATATATATACTGTTGATTGTATGCATTATCATTTAGTATGTATGTATATATATTATAGTAATTCACTCAGTGAGGTCTGACTCCCCTCCGTTGACTATTTTTCAGGAGAGTCAACTTCCTCATACCTCAGTAGCAGGTCGATACGCCGGATTTCTTCCGCCCCGGCTTCTTTATGTAAATTGTCTACTTGAGTCTTATTTATTTTATCTAGACACTGCAGTAGTTGTAAATTAAAGTATGGGATTTTATGTACTTTATTTAAAGAGATGTATTATATTGAAACTGGATTTGTATTAAAGATTATATACATCTATGTGATGAGATGAGATTTAGTTTAAATCCAGTTGATATGGAAAAATGATATTATGATTTTTATTTCCGCTGCATATTATATATTTATTGTTCTTATGGCATGCTTTATTTTATTTTTAGGCTTGCTACGGGTTCCGGATTCGAAAGAATTCCCGTTCCCTAGCGCCGGTCATGGCCCCTGTTTTAGGTCGTGACAAAGTTGGTATCAGAGCGAAGTTCGCATCAGAGTGGAGTTCTGTGTCAGGGCTTAGTTATGTGAGTTGTGGCCCTAGTTTTAAAGTTGTGTTTTCTGTTGGACTACTGCAGTGTATTAGGTTCGAGTATGTCTTGATGAGTATTCCTTGCTTTATTTTTCAGCGTTATTCCTCTGTTGTCTGTTTTGTCTGAATCTTTCCGTTTGTCTTTTCAGAATGAGGAGTCGAGCACGTGTCGCTCCACCGGTCGTTGAGGCCGAGGATGATGAGTCCTTTCAGGACGAGGTTTTACCTCCTGAGCAGCCAGTTAGACGTAGAGGTCGTGGCAGAGGTAGACCTCGAGGAGCGGCAGGTCACCGTAGGCAGAGAGAGTTACAAGACGAGGAGCCTGTTGAGCCTGAGTTTGATGTTCCTGTTCCTCCAGTTGTTCAGCCTGTTCAGCCTGCCTATCAGCAGGGTATGTCTGACCCTGAGGCAGCTTTGTTCTATGCCCGAGTTGGCAGGATTGCTTTTGATGGGACTTCTGATCCTTTAGATTTTCTGCATGCGATTGAGACTAGGACTCAGACTGCTCATACCGAGTACCAGTGGATCATGATCGTCGAGTTGTCTATTGAGGGACCAGCTCTAGATTGGTTCATTCAGATGATCCAGCCTTATATGATGACGATGACCTGGGCTCAGTTTCGAGAGCGATTCATGAGGAGATTTTGTCCAGAGCCTCTTCGTTTGAGCTATCGTCTCCGTTTGACTAGTATTTCTCGTGGAGATCGATCTGTAGAGGAGTATACCCGAGAGTTTCTTCGTTTGGGTAGATATGCTGAGGATTTGATGCGAGATCAGTATTTCGCGGTTACTACCTATGTTACTGGTTTGGGTTCAGCTTTTGCTGGTATGCCCACAGCAGGTCTTACTATGGAGTCTGTGATTGAGCTAGCTAAGGAGATTGAGCTGAGGTTAGTTAGGCAGGGAGCGATGCCTAATTATTATCAGTTGGGAGTTCAATCGAGTGGATTACAGGCTACTCCATATTCGAGTTCTCATGTTGGTTCGAGTAGTCAGCAGCGAGGTTCGACTCAGCAGAGTCAGAGACAGCAGCAGCGAGTGCATCGGAGCAGTAGACATGGCCGTGGAGGTCAGCGTAGATCATTTAGATTCGGGTCAGGTGCTTCGAGCAGCAGCAGTGGTTGTAGTTCTGGATCAGCGGCCAGTGTTTGTCAGACTTGTGGTAGAGTCCATCAGGGACCGTGTTATCTGACACCACTGACATGTTTCAGATGTGGACAGACAGGACATTTTGCCAGATCGTGTCCTTATTCCGGATATCAGCAGCAGCAGATTCCGCGATTCCCACAGCAGTCGATTGCTAGTGCAGCACCCGTGCCATTTCAGTTGCCACCAACCCAGCATCAGAGTTCTACTCAGTTTGTTCCACAACAGAGTCGTGGTAGAGGTACGAGAGGAGGTGCCAGAGGTGTTGGCCAGGCTTCTACCAGTCAGCAGGGAGGTCGAGGTCAGGCCAGAGTTTTCCATCTGACTCAACAGGATGCTCAGGCATCTAATGCAATCGTGGCAGGTATTCTTTCTGTTTGTTACCTGGATGCTTTGGTTTTGTTTGATCCGGGTGCCACGCATTCGTTTGTTTCTCCTATTTTTGCTTCTAAATCTTGTTGGCAAGCTTCGAGGATGGCTTTTCCTTTGTCTGTTGCCACTCCTCTGAGTGATTCCTTGGACGCCGATATTGTTCTTTCTGGTTGTCCAGTTCTCGTGGGAGATAGAGAATTATCCGCCGATTTGATTTTGTTGGATGTGATGGAGTTTGATGTTATTTTGGGAATGGATTGGTTATCTCAGCACTTTGCCGTGGTAGATTGCAGGAATAAGGAGGTGACTTTCAGAATTCCTGGTGAAGTAGAATTTAAGTTTGTGGGTGATAGGAGTTCAGCATCTCAGAATCTTATTTCTGCTATTGCAGCTAGGAAGTTGTTGAGGAAAGGTTGTTAGGGGTTTTTGGCATTGGTCAGGGATACGTCAGTGGAGAAGTTGTCACTCACAGATGTTCCTGTTGCTTGTGAGTTTCCTGATGTTTTTCCCAAGGAGTTGCCAGGTTTACCACCTCATAGAGAGATTGAGTTCTGTATAGATGTGGTCCCAGGTACTACTCCTATATCTATGCCACCCTATCGTATGGCTCCTGCAGAGTTGAGAGAGTTGAAGGAGCAGCTGCAAGAGTTGTTGGAGAAGGGTTTTATCAGACCTAGTGTTTCTCCTTGGGGTGCACCAGTCTTGTTTGTGAAGAAGAAGGATGGTACCCTGAGACTGTGCATTGACTACAGAGAGCTGAATAAGGTGACAGTGAAGAACAAGTATCCTCTCCCGAGGATAGATGATTTATTTGATCAGTTACAGGGTGCACAGTTCTTTTCTAAGGTCGACTTGAGGTCGGGTTATCATCAGCTGCGGATCAGTGAATCCGATATTCCTAAGACAGCTTTCCGCACTCGTTATGGTCATTATGAGTTTCTGGTGATGTCTTTTGGTTTGACTAATGCACCAGCAGCTTTTATGGACCTGATGAACAGAGTATTCAGACCGTATGTGGATCAGTTTGTAGTAGTCTTCATTGATGATATACTGGTATATTCGAGGAGTATGGAAGAGCATGTATATCACTTGAGGATTGTACTACAGACACTGAGAGATCATCAGCTTTATGCTAAATTCTCGAAATGTGATTTCTGGATGGAGAGTGTTCCTTTTCTTGGACACGTAGTGTCTAAAGAAGGTATTCAGGTTGATCCACAGAAGGTTGAGGCAGTATCTGAATGGCCTAGACCTACTTCGGTCACGAAGATTCGGAGTTTTCTGGGTTTAGCCGGGTATTATAGGCGGTTTGTGCAGGATTTTTCCAGGATAGCAGCCCCTATGACTCGCTTGACTCAGAAGAATGTTAGATTCGAGTGGTCAGATGCTTGTGAGAATAGTTTTTAGTTGTTGAAGGAGAAGTTGACCACAGCGCCAGTATTAGCTTTGCCTAATAGTGTGGATAAGTTCACAGTTTACTGTGATGCCTCTAGAATTGGTCTTGGTTGTGTGTTGATGCAGAATGGAAGGGTGATAGCCTATGCTTCGAGGCAGTTGAAGAAGCATGAGCATAACTATCCCACACATGATCTTGAGATGGCTGCAGTGATCTTTGCTTTGAAGATTTGGAGACATTATCTGTACGGGGTGACTTGTGAGATATTTACTGATCACAAGAGCCTTAAGTACATTTTCCCAGCAGCGAGATTTGAATCTGAGGCAGAGAAGATGGTTGGAACTGTTGAAGGATTATGATTGCGAGATTATTTACCATCCGGGTAAAGCTAATGTGGTAGCAGATGCCTTGAGTAGGAAGTCCTCAGGTAGTCTTGCTCATATCGGTGTAGAGAGGAGACC
>CANTUR010000949.1:7500-32500 GCA_947683625.1 Mallotus nudiflorus
AAGAGAAGACGACAAAAGAGAGGAAAAAGCTCGGATAGAAATAGCTGAAGCCTGGGATAGCATTCTTTTTGCTCAAGTAATAAGAGGTTGTATTTTAGTAACCCAATCGATTCTTAGAAAATATATTATATTGCCTTCATTAATAATAGCTAAAAATGTCATTCGTATACTATTTTTTCAAATTCCCGAATGGTCGGGGGATTTAAAGGATTGGAGTAGAGAAATGCATGTTAAATGCACCTATAATGGAGTTCAATTATCAGAAAAAGAATTTCCGAAAAACTGGTTAACAGATGGGATTCAAATAAAGATACTATTTCCTTTTCGTCTAAAACCTTGGCACAGATCTAAGTTAAAACTCCCTCATAAAGATCCAATGAAAAAGAAAGTACAAAAAAATGATTTTTGTTTTTTAACAGTTTGGGGAATGGAAGCTGAACTCCCTTTTGGTTCTCCCCGAAAACGGCTTTCACTTTTTGAACCCATCTTTAAAAAACTTGAAAAAAAAATTCGAAAAATGAAAAAAAATGGTTTTCAAGTTATAACAATTTTAGAAGAAAGAAGAAAATTATTTCTAAATTTATCAACAGAAAAAAAAAACTGGGTCGTCAAAAACATTTTATTTCGAAAAGAAATAATAAACAAATTTTCAAAATCAAAAAGAAATAAAATTCGATTATCTGGAGTTAACGAAGTATATGAATTGAATGCAACTAAAAAAGAAAAAGATTTGTTAATCAATAACAATAATCGGACGAGTCATAAATTGTCCACCCCAATTCGATCTATGGTTTGGGCAAATTTTTCACTAACAGAAAAAAAAATGAAAGATCTTTCTGCTAGAAGAAAGATAATCCTAAATCAAATAGAAAAAATTTCAAAAGAAAAGGAAAAAAAAATTCTAACCTCGGAGATAAATATTAGTCCTAACAAAATAAGTTATAATGCTAAAATATTAAAATCATCAAAAAATTTTTCACAGATATTAAAAAGAAGAAATGCTCGATTAGCAAATAAATTCCATTTTTTTATAAAAATTTTGATTGAAAGGATATACATAGATATCTTTTTAGGTATCATTAATATTCCGAGACGCAATGCACAGCTTTTTCTTGAATCAACAAAAAAAATTATTACTAAATACATTTACAATAATGAAGAAAATCACAAAAAAATTGATAAAACAAATCAAAATACAATTCACTTTATTTCGATTATAAATAGAAAAAAGTCAAGTAATCTTGCTGTTTTTAATAAGAATAATAAGAATTCGCAGATTTTTTGTGACATATCTTCCTTGTCACAAGCGTATGTATTTTACAAATTATTACAAATCCAAATTATTAACTTATATAAGTTAAGATCTATCCTTCAATATCATGGCCTTTTTATAAAGAATGAAATAAAGGAGTATTTTAGAGTCCAAGGGATATTTCATTTCGAATTAAAAGAAAAAAATGTTAGAAATTCTGTAATGAATCAATGGAAAAACTGGTTAAAGAGTCATTATCAATATAAATACGATTTATCTCAGATTAGATGGTCTCGATTAATACCACAAAAATGGCGAAATAGAATCAATCAACACTCTATGGTTCAAAAGAAAAAATTAAACAAACGGAATTTATATGAAAAAGACCAATTAATTCAGTTTGAAAAAAAAAATGATTTTGATTTTGAGGCAGACTCATTACCAAAGCAAAAAGATAATTTTAAAAAACACTATAGATATAATCTTTTATCATATAAATCTATTAATTATGAAAATAAGAAGGACTCATATATTTATGGATCACCATTCCAAATAAATAATAAACAAAAGATTTCTTATAATTACAACACAAAAAAAAGCAACCCTTTCGACATGTTGGAAGGTATTCCTATCAATAATTATCTAGCGGAAGATGACATTATTGATATGGAGCAAAGCAAATATTTTGATTGGAAAATTCTCCATTTTTGTCTTAGAAAAAAGGTCGATATTGAATCTTGGATCGATACTGGAAGCGAAGATAAAAAAAATACTCAGACTAATAAGTCTCAAATAATTAAAAAAATTGATAAAAAAAAGATTTTTTTTCTTACAATTCACCAAGATCAAGAAATCAATTCATCCAATCAAAAAAAAAACCTTTTTGATTGGATGGGAATGAATGAAGAAATACAAAAAGGTCTCATATCAAATTTTGAACTTTGGTTCTTTCGAAAATTTGTAATACTTTACAACACATATAAGATAAACCCGTGGGCGATACCAATCCAATTTCTTCTTTTCAATTTTCATAGAAATGAAAATGTTAGTAAAACTAAGAAAATCAACGAGAAGAAAAATGGCGATCTTTTTATATCTATATCATCGAATGAAAACAAAATTATTGAATTAGAGAATCGAAATCACGAAGAAAAAGAATCCGAAGACCAAGCGGACTTTGGATCAGTTTTCACAAATCAAGAAAAAGATATTGAAGAAGATTATATGGGATTAGGTATGAAAAAAAATAGACATAAAAAGCAAAACAAAAGTCATACGGAAGTAGAACTTGATTTCTTCCTAAAACGATATTTATGTTTTCAATTAAGATGGAATGGTTCTTTAAATCAAAAAATAATCAATAATATCAAAGTATATTGTCTCCTGCTTAGACTGACAAATCCACGAGAAATTATTATATCTTCTATTCAAAGACAAGAAATAAGTCTGAATATTCTGATGGTTCAGAAGGATTTAACTCTTACAGAATTGATGAAAAAGGGAATATTGATTATCGAACCTGTTCGTCTGTCGGTAAAAAATGATGGACAATTTCTTTTGTATCAAACCGTGGGTATCTTATTAGTTCATAAGAACAAACAACAAATTAATCAAAAATACAGAGACAAAATCGATTCGATTTCTATTGAAAGGCATCAAAGTATAATTGGAAATAGAGACAAAAATGATTATGATTTACTTGTTCCAGAAAATATTTTCTCCCCGAAACGTTGTAGAGAATTAAGAATTCTAATTTCTTTCAATTTAAAAAATAAAAACAATATTCATATAAATACAGAAATTTGCAACGGTAATAACATAAAAAACCGTGGTCCCGTTTTTGATAAAAGCAAACATTTTGATAGAGATAAAAATAAACTAATTAAATTCAAATTTTTTCTTTGGCCCAATTTTCGATTAGAAGATTTAGCTTGTATGAATCGTTATTGGTTCGATACTAATAATGCCAGTCGGTTCAGTATGGTAAGGATATGTATATATCCACGGTTCAAATTTTGGTAAGGATGCATTTTTCATATATATCCCATAGCATATTTCATCCAGAAAGGAATCAATGGAATTTTTTTACTTTTCATTTTAGGTAGAATTTTGTTCTCTTTTGTAAGCGAAGAAATATATCATCCTTTTGTATCTATAACCGAATAAAAAAATTGGATTGATTAATGAGAAATTTTCAATTTTATTTGACAAAATTTTGAATTAGTAACTTGAATTACTAACAAGTAGAGATTTTTATTTTATGTATATCAAATTAAAATGAACTAACATTATTATTTATTAATACAATACATTTTTTGATTTTTTTTTATTACTGATCAATAGAAATAAAAAAGATCTTAATCTTAAAAAGGGTGGGCTATTTTATGGTAAAAAATTCATTCATTTCAGTTATTTCACAAGAAGAAAAAGACGAAAACAAAGGATCTGTTGAATTTCAAATAGTAAGTTTCACTAATAAGATACGAAGACTTACTTCACATTTGGAATTGCATAGAAAAGACTATTTATCTCAGAGAGGTTTGCGGAAAATTCTGGGAAAACGGCAACGACTGATGTCTTATTTAGCAAAGAAAAATAGAGTACGTTATAAAGAATTAATTAGCCGGGTAGATATTCGGGAATCAAAAACTCGTTAATGTGAAGAGTTTTTTTGAATTATTTGATTTATTAGATCGTAATATGAACTTCTTTTTGTTTTCAATAATTCATGAAAAAATGGATCGAGGAAATTCCTATGAATGTACCAGCTACACGAAAAGACCTTATGATAGTCAATATGGGTCCCCACCACCCATCAATGCATGGTGTTCTTCGACTCATCGTTACTCTAGACGGTGAAGATGTTATTGACTGTGAACCAATAGTAGGTTATTTACACAGAGGGATGGAAAAAATTGCGGAAAATCGAACAATTATACAATATTTGCCCTATGTAACACGCTGGGATTATTTGGCTACTATGTTCACAGAAGCAATAACAGTAAATGGTCCAGAATTGTTAGGAAATATTCAAGTGCCTAAAAGAGCTAGCTATATCAGAGTAATTATGTTGGAATTGAGTCGTATAGCTTCTCATTTGTTATGGCTTGGTCCTTTTATGGCAGATATTGGTGCACAGACCCCTTTCTTCTATATTTTTAGAGAGAGAGAGTTAGTATATGATTTATTCGAAGCTGCCACCGGTATGAGAATGATGCATAATTATTTTCGTATCGGGGGAGTAGCGGCCGATCTACCTCATGGATGGATAGATAAATGTTTGGATTTTTGCGATTATTTTTTAACAGGAGTTGCTGAATATCAAAAACTTATTACGCAAAATCCTATTTTTTTAGAACGAGTTGAAGGAGTAGGTATTGTTGGTGCGGAGAAAGCAATAAATTGGGGTTTATCAGGACCAATGCTACGAGCTTCTGGAGTACAATGGGATCTTCGTCAAGTTGATCATTATGAGTGTTACAACGAATTTGATTGGGAAGTCCAGTGGCAAAAAGAAGGAGATTCATTAGCTCGTTATTTAGTCCGAATTGGTGAAATGATGGAATCTATAAAAATTATTCAACAGGCTCTGGAAGGAATTCCGGGGGGGCCTTATGAGAATTTAGAAACCCGACGTTTTGAAAAGGATCCGGAATGGAACGATTTCGAATATCGATTCATTAGTAAGAAAACTTCTCCTACTTTTGAATTACCGAAACAAGAACTTTATGTGAGAGTCGAAGCCCCAAAAGGGGAATTGGGGATTTTTCTGATAGGGGATCAGAGTGGTTTTCCCTGGAGGTGGAAAATTCGCCCGCCCGGTTTTATCAATTTGCAAATTCTTCCCGAATTAGTTAAAAGAATGAAATTGGCTGATATTATGACAATACTAGGTAGTATAGATATCATTATGGGGGAAGTTGATCGTTGAAATGATAATTGATACAACAGAAGTACACGCTATCAATTCTTTTTCTAGATTAGAATCTTTAAATGAGGTCTATGTCTATGGAATTATATGGGTGTTTGCCCCTATTTTGACTCTTGTATTGGGAATCACGCTAGGCATACTAATAATTGTATGGTTAGAAAGAGAAATATCCGCAGGGATACAACAACGTATTGGACCTGAATATGCCGGTCCTTTAGGAGTTCTTCAAGCTCTAGCGGATGGGACAAAACTACTTTTCAAAGAAAATATTTTTCCCTCTAGGGGGAATACTCGTTTATTCAGTATCGGACCATCCATAGCAGTCATATCAACTCTATTAAGTTATTCAATAATTCCTTTTGGCTATCACCTTATTTTAACTGATCTAAATATTGGTGTTTTTTTATGGATTGCCATTTCAAGTATTGCTCCGATTGGACTTCTTATGTCAGGATATGGATCAAATAATAAATATTCCTTTTTAGGTGGTCTACGAGCTGCTGCTCAATCGATTAGTTATGAAATACCATTAACTCTTTGTGTGTTATCCATATCTCTACGTGTGATTCGTTGAAACATAAACTTTTACCTATTCCTTTATTTTTAGGAAGAAAGCGAAATCCATTGAATAGATATCTTCATTTTTTATTCATCATTTGGGTTAATGAACTAAATTGGATAGTTATATGAGTGAAAGAAAACAACTTGTCAATTTGCAGTAAAAAAATTGAGACTCATTTCCTATGTACAAGAGTAAAACAGAAATAAACATAAGAAAAGAAGACCGTTTGCCCCAAGATTGGTTGATTAGTCATCCTGGCTTGACGCGGGCTCAAAAGATCAACCCTATTGAGTTTATCATTTATATGTATTACCATAATGCTAACATAACTGGCCATTGAGAAAAAATGAGTGGATGGTTAGGAACACCAAGATACACAAAGGATTAGTAATAGAGATTTTAAAAATTATCTATCTAAAAAGATATTTCGGCAGAATATAAAAGTATATTAATTGGGGCTTTAAATTGGTAGAAATGATCAGGCAGTACTCCCCATGATTCCGATCCAGAGTATGCTCCTGCCCACTGATTAAAGAAATAACTATCAGGAACGAAATAACCCTTCCCCCCTTTAATCCCCCCTTTGTTTTTTTTCAGAAAGAAGAATAGGAACGAACAAAAAGAATCTAATATCTAATTACAATAAAATAAAAAATCAATCTTTTTTATTCTTTTTTCCTATATCCATATTCATATAGACGGAATTCGTATCATAATTCGGAATATCTAATTCTTTTTCGTAATCAAAAATGATAGGTTGAAATTGGTATTTTTACAAAAAATATTTTTATAAATAAATTATAAATAATATAAATAAAGAGTATTTTATTGAAAAATTTTGAAGTTATTACTCAAAAAAGAAAAATTGAAACTATTAAAGGATGAGATTAATTCAGAAGTACTTTTTTGTTAGTATTATAACAGATAGAATTTCATTGCGCGAATTTGGGAACGTCGATAGATTTATTTTATTTTGATCCTATATATCTTACAAATATATATATCCTACAAATATAGCAAAATAATTTATAGCAAAATAAATAATCCGATCGGGTCCTTAAATTGTTTTATGGCCTTTGAGGAGCCGTATGAGGTGAGAATCTCATGTACGGTTCTGTAATAGCGATGGGAACAGTGATGTTATCACCGACTATGATTATCTAACAGTTCAAGTACAGTTGATATAGTTGAGGCACAATCAAAATCTGGTTTTTGGGGGTGGAATTTGTGGCGTCAACCTATAGGATTTATCATTTTTTTTATTTCTTCTCTAGCAGAATGTGAGAGATTACCTTTTGATTTACCAGAAGCAGAAGAAGAATTAGTAGCAGGTTATCAAACCGAATATTCAGGTATCAAATTTGGTTTATTTTATATTGCTTCCTATCTAAGCTTATTAGTTGCTTCATTATTTGTAACAGTTCTTTACTTGGGCGGTTGGACTATCTCTAGTCCGTATATATTCGTTCCTGAGCCTTTTGAAACAAATAAAATTAAAATAAGTGGAGTCTTTGGAACAACAATTGGTATCTTTATTACATTGGTTAAAACTTATTTGTTCTTGTTCATTCCTATCACAACAAGATGGACTTTACCTAGACTAAGAATGGATCAACTTTTAAATCTTGGATGGAAATTTCTTTTACCTATTTCTCTCGGCAATCTCTTATTAACAACCTCTTTCCAACTCCTTTCGCTATAAAAGAATAAAAAAATATAAAAGAATAAAAAAAAGATTTTTTCTATATTCATGACTTGTCTTCAAATTCAAACAAGAGAAAAAAAAATAAAAAAAAAAATCATTCATAAATATAATACTCACGATATGTTTCCCATGGTAACTGGGTTCATGAATTATGGGCAACAAACCATACGAGCCGCACGGTACATTGGTCAAAGTTTCATGATTACTTTATCCCATGCAAATCGTTTACCTGTAACTATTCAATATCCTTATGAAAAATTAATCACATTGGAGCGTTTCCGCGGTCGAATCCATTTTGAATTTGATAAATGCATTGCTTGTGAAGTATGTGTTCGAGTATGTCCTATAGATTTACCTGTTGTTAATTGGAAATTGGAAACTGACATTCGAAAGAAACGGTTGCTTAATTACAGTATTGATTTCGGAATCTGTATATTTTGTGGCAACTGTGTTGAGTATTGTCCAACAAATTGTTTATCAATGACTGAAGAATATGAACTTTCCACTTATGATCGTCACGAATTGAATTATAATCAAATTGCTCTAGGTCGTTTACCAATGTCAGTAGTTGACGATTATACAATTCGAACAATTTTGAATTCAACTCAAAAAAAGAAAAATAGATAAATCACTTTGATTGATTAAAAAGTACAATTTTTAAACTAAAATTCTGTTTTGATCTAGAGGGATACAATAAGGTTTATTTCATTTTTCTTGGTCCATAACTA
Organism: Mallotus nudiflorus; assembly: GCA_947683625.1. Lineage (NCBI taxonomy): Eukaryota > Viridiplantae > Streptophyta > Magnoliopsida > Malpighiales > Euphorbiaceae > Mallotus > Mallotus nudiflorus. The sequence goes on from CANTUR010000949.1 coordinate 15,679, forward strand.
CAAAAATGAAAAATTCCAACTATTGACTTGATTGATTGGTCAGAATTGCATCGCGGCTTAATTTTTTTGTGAAAATCTATTAATAATTAATATATGTAATAATTAATATATGTGTAATTCTATCCATTAATAATTAATATATGTAATAATTAATATATGTGTAATTCTATCCATAATTTTTTCTAAAATTAAATAATTAAATTTGGAATGCCCTTTTCGAGAAAAAATGAAATTCGTACAATAGCTGTACCTATAGTAATTTACACCCTTTAGGGTTTAAAACCTATTATAAAAAATTTCTATTATAAATAAGTTTTTCCTGGTCAGGTCAATAAGGTCATGAAAAAATAATTCCATTTTTCTTTTTTTTTTACAAATTTTACATTTTGTTTTGTAAAAAGAAAAAAGAAAGTAAATTAATAATTGTAAAAAGAAAAAAGAAAGTAAATTAATAAAAAAATTAATGCATAAAATAAATACAATAAGAGATAAGAAGAGATGCGACCACTTCCTACATATTTTATACCCTCCCCTACAAAGAAACTGGTAACACCGACTCCATTGGTAATTCCATCAACTATCCGTTTATCAAAAAAATGAATTAATTCCACTAATTTTCTTATACCTCCAATAAAAGATAGTCCATAAAAAGTATCTATGTAACCTCGGCTATAGGACCAATTATGTATGACATTTATTATTTTTTCCAAAATAGGGCCTTTTTTGGCGAACGAATTCAAAAAATTCAAATTTTGTAAGGACGAATAAGCAGGCTTATATAAAGAAGACGCTATAAATATTCCGAAAAAGGCTATACTGACTGAAAAAATTGCATTTGTTACAAATTCATACCAATCCACAGAATTATTTGAATTTTGATGCAAAGGGTTTAAAGACGGAGTTAACAGTTTTGACAATATATCTAACTCCATTCCTTCTTGGTTGAAGGGAATTCCTATGGCTCCAATAAACAAAGTAAATAGTACCAAGACAAGCATAGGAAAAAACATAGTATTATCCGATTCATGGGGATAAGAAAAAACCCTTTTAGTGTTAAAATTTTTAATAGTTTTAATAGTAAAAAAGGGCCACAGCATCTTTCTTACATTACCATCAATTTGATATGTGTTCTTCCAAAAAAAAGAAGCCCTTTCATTATTATTCGTTGTTAAGAAAGTTCCGAAATTTTTGTTAAACATTTTTGACCTTTCTTTACCCCATAAAGATATTGAATAAAATGAACTGTTTTTTTTACCACTGTAATTTCGAAAATGAACATTTAAATGTCCTTCAAAAGTAAGTAAATAAACCCGAAACGCATAAAATGCAGTTAATCCGGCTGTGAAACAAGCTATTATTGCGAAAATCGGTGAATACAACCAACTATCATTAAGAATTTCATCTTTGGACCAAAAACAGGCGAAGGGCGGAATACCACAAAGAGAAAGTGTTCCTAAAAAAAAAGCAGTTTTTGTAATTGGAATATGTTTTGTTAAACCACCCATAAGAACCATATTTTGACTCTTATCTGGAGAATAACCAACAATAGCTTCCATTGAATGAATAATGGATCCAGATCCTAAAAACAACAATGCTTTCGAATAGGCATGAGTAATCAAATGAAATAAAGCAGCTCGATAAGACCCCATACCTAAAGCTAACATCATATAACCTAATTGAGACATTGTAGAATAGGCTAAACTTCTCTTAATATCTTTTTGAGCAAGAGCTAAAGTAGCTCCTAAAAATACTGTTATTATACCTATCAAAGCTATTAGATTCATTATGTAAGGTATGACTATAAAAAGAGGAAAAAGTCGAGCTACAAGAAAAATGCCTGCCGCTACCATAGTAGCAGCATGTATTAGAGCCGAAATAGGAGTAGGTCCTTCCATAGCATCCGGTAACCATACATGAAGAGGAAATTGCGCCGATTTGGCAATTGCGCCAGAAAATAATAGAAAGGCACACAAAGTAACAAATAAAAAATGAATTTGGTTATTATAAATCAAGTTATTCAATATTTTGAATAAATCCCCAAATTCGAAACTGCCCGTTATCCAATAAATGCCTAAAATTCCCAATAATAAACCAAAATCTCCTACACGATTAGTTACAAACGCTTTTTGACAAGCATTCGATGCACTAGGTCGTGTGAACCAAAAACCTATTAATAGATAAGAACACATTCCAACCAACTCCCAAAAAATATAAATTTGTATAAAATTAGAACTAGTAACTAATCCCAACATTGACGTATTGAAAAAAATCATATAAGCAAAAAATCTCAAATAACCTTGATCATGAGACATATAATTGTCACTATAAAAAAGAACCATAATTCCAACTGTAGTAATTAATACCGACAAAATAGAAGTTAGTGGGTCAATCAAGTGTCCGAACTCTAACGAAAAATCATTATTGATAGTCCATGACCATATATATTGATATATAAAACTGCTATTTATTTGATAAATAGACAAGTCGATTGAAAAAATCATGACTATACTTAACAAGAAAAGGCTTGGAAAAGCCCACGTACGACGGAGTTTTTTTGTTTCCACCGGAAAAAGTAGGAGTCCCGCTCCTATTAACATAGGAATTGGGAATGTAACAAAAGGTATGATCCACGAATATTGATATATATGTTCCATAAAAAACTTTTTTATTTTTTAATTTAATTAATAATTAATTGTTTCTTTTTTCTGATTCATCGGCTCTTATATTATATCTTTTTAAATAAGTCAGTCAATAAAGAAGTAAGACTTCAATTGAATTTTATATTCTTAATTATTTTGAATTTTCCAAAATACTTCACATATTTAAATCAAAAATTTCAAATTGGTCAAATTAAATAAAAATAAATAAAAATACTAGTGAAAAAATACTTATTCTAAAAAAATTCGAAGAAAAGTAGTATTTTTATTTATAGAAATAATAAAAAAGATGGTTTTATCGAACCCTTACTGGATCTAAATAACTATTTATTTTAGTTTTTTTATTCAGAATTATTAACTAGTGCATTTTGGAACGGATTTATTTCCTTTCATTATGTTTATAGAAAAGACTCTCCTATTTGATACTTTTCCTTTACATAAGATAAACGAAAAAATTACTAAAAGAATTACTAATTTTTTTTTTACTTTTTTACCAAATTAATAAATAGTCTCATTCGAATTTGAAAATTTGAATTCAATTAGAGATACTTTTTCTTCAAGTTTGCCAATTACTAGAAAAATGGAAAAGTTGATAAATTCAATTTAGAGCTTTAAACTTTATTACTGTATTATATTCCACATATATATGGAATATAATTAAAAAAGACAGAAATATAAATAAAATAAGCGGATAGGCTTCTTTTTGAAAAGAGTATGGCTGAAAGACTAAATGCATAGATAATGAATAGTAAAAAACGATTTTGTTTTGAACAATAAATGTCTTTCACATCCAACGATAACAAGAAATAACTTCTTTATTATGGCAGTTCCAAAAAAGCGTACTTCTAGAGCAAAAAAGCGTATTCGAAAAAATATTTTGAAAAAAAAAAAAGGGATATTGGGCGGTATTGAAAGCTTTTTCGTTAGCAAAATCTCTTTCTACAGGTAATTCAAAAAGTTTTTTTGTGCAACAAATAAAAAATCAAAAGTTGGAATAATCTGATTTGGCTTGACATGAGAAAGGGCTGAATTTTTTTTATTGTTTATAAATTTATAAAAATTTCTAATATATATTTCTAATATAAAATAGAAAATAAATAGAAAATAAAAAAAAAAAAAAAGAAAAATATATAAATATAAAAGTGATTTCCATTCTTTTTTAATCTTTTATTTTGAACTAATAAATATTAAATTGTACTCCTTTTGCCTTTATCATACGTAGAATAAAGAATTCTTTTGAATTATAAAAATGGCACTTTTTTTCCAAAAAAGAAAAAAAGAGAAGATACAAAGTTTCATCTTTCTTTTTTTTTTTCATCTTTCTTTTTATTGTTGGGGTATTTTCTCATTTTGAGGATGGGGATTATTATTTTAATTTTATTTTCCCCACCGACCCTTTTGTCACAATCACAATATTAAACATTCATAAGTTTTGTCTTTTTATACTATCTATATACTATTTGAATATAAAAGAACACTTTAGTTCTAAGACCTTTAGTCAAAAAAAAGTGAATTAAGACATATATTCAATTTGAAATTAGACAAAAGTTTTGTTTTTTTATTTATTGTTAAAAAGTAAAAAAAAAACGGAATTTCGCTTTCTTAATTTGAATGTTTCAAAAAAAAAATATTGTATTGAATTGACTCCTTCAAGCTCGACGATTAAATAAAAATTGATTATTATGATTTCAAGCAAGCCGCTATGGTGAAATCGGTAGACACGCTGCTCTTAGGAAGCAGTGCTAGAGCATCTCGGTTCGAGTCCGAGTAGCGGCATAACATCCTGTAATTTTTAAAAAGATACAAAAAATCCTATAATAAATTCAATTCCTGATTTCTAATTGAAGAGCCCTCCCACTTTGAATTTCAAATTTTTATGGTATTTTCAACTATAGAACATATATTAACTCATATATCTTTTTCAGTCGTGTCAATTGTAATTACAATTCATTTGATAACTTTAGCAGTCGATGAATTCGTCGAATTATATGATTCGTCCGAAAAAGGAATGAAAACTATTTTTTTCTGTATAACAGGATTATTAGTTACTCGTTGGATTTTTTTGGAACATTTACCATTTAGTGATTTATATGAATCATTAATCTTTCTTTCATGGGCTTTTTCCATTATTCATATGGTTCCGTATTTTAAAAAACATAAAAATTATTTAAGCGCAATAACCGCGCCAAGTACTTTTTTTACCCAAGGGTTTGCTACTTCAGGTCTTTTAACTAACACGCATCAATCAAAAATCTTAGTGCCCGCTCTCCAATCCCAGTGGCTAATGATGCACGTAAGTATGATGATATTGGGCTATGCAGCTCTTTTGTGTGGATCATTATTATCAGTAGCATTTCTAGTAATTACATTTCGAAAAATCATAAGAATTTTTGATGTTGATAAAAGCAATAATTTATTAAAATTCAAAAAATTAAATGATTCATTTTTCTTTAGTGAGATAGAATATATAACGGAAAGAAAGAATGTTTTAAGAAATATTTCTTTTTTTTATTCTAGGAATTATTACAGGTTTCAATTGATTCAACAATTAGATGACTGGGTTTATCGTATTATAAGTATAGGGTTTATCTTTTTAACCATAGGTATTCTTTCGGGAGCAGTCTGGGCTAATGAAGTATGGGGATCATATTGGAATTGGGACCCAAAAGAAACTTGGGCGTTTATTACGTGGACCATATTCGCAATTTATTTTCATACTCGAACAAATAAAAATTCGAAGGGTTTAAATTCCGCAATTGTCGCTTCTATTGGTTTTCTTATAATTTGGATATGCTATTTTGGGGTTAATTTATTAGGAATAGGACTACATAGTTATGGTTCATTTACATTAACAATTAACCTCTAATTGAATTGAAGAAAGGAAAGGGTCTGATGAATGCAACTCTATAGGACAGCAAAGCATATATACAAGAAGCTTCAGGTAAGCCGATGAGAACCTTTTGAATCAACTAATATGATGATTCAAAGGGTTCTCACAAATGCCAAAAAAGTTTGGTTACAATTCCGTTTTTTTACTTTAATTTTGAATTTAAGAAACAAAAATTTTTTTCCTTGTATAACATAAGGATTTTAAAAATTTTAAATCATTAAATCATAGGATTTCTTTTTAATTTTGAGTTTTATTTAGAAAAAACTATCTATAAAAAAAATTAGATAGAAGAGCTTCGACCCTGTCAACCGATAATGAGAAAAGGAAATCCGGATAAATACCAATACCTATTACAGGCAGAAGGATGGAGATCGAAACAAATAACTCCCGCGGTCCAGAATCCAAAAAATAAGAATAAAAAAAATAAGAGTTTGGAGCATTAAGCAGCTTGTATCCATAGAACATCTGGCGTAACATAGATAATAAATAAATAGGAGTTAATATCATGCCAACTGCCATTCCAAAAGTAATTACTATTTTTGACATGAAAAGATATTTTTGGCCGGTAATTATTCCAAAAAAGACTGCCAATTCCGCAAAAAAACCGCTCATGCCCGGTAATGCAAGGGAAGCTAGTGATAAGATACTAAATGTCGTAAATATTTTTGGCATTAGGATAGCCATTCCGCCCATTTCGTCAAGATACACACGACGTATTCTATCATAACCCGTTCCTGCTAAGAAAAAAAGTGCAGCGCCAATGAACCCATGTGATATTATTTGTAAAATGGCTCCATTGAGTCCCATATCACTTATAGAGCAAATTCCTATAATTATGAAACCCATATGAGATACAGAAGAATAGGCTATTCTTTTTTTTAAATTTCGTTGACCAGGAGATGTTGAAGCTGCATAGATTATTTGCATGACACCTACTATTATCAACCAGGGAGAAAAGATAGAATGGGCATGGGGTAATAATTCCATATTGATTCGAACCAACCCGTATGCCCCCATTTTTAATAAGATTCCGGCTAGAAGCATACAAGTACTGTAATGTGCTTCACCATGGGTGTCTGGTAACCATATATGTAAGGGTATAATCGGTGATTTGATAGCAAAAGCAATAAGAAATCCAATATAAAAAAAAAATTCTAGCGCCGCAGGATATGATTGATTAGCTGATGTTTCAAAATTGAATCTTGTTTCATTGGAACCATATAAAGCGATGCCAAAAGCTCCCATTAATAAAAAAACAGAACCTCCGGCAGTATACAAAATAAACTTTGTAGCTGAATACAGACGCTTCTTTCCCCCCCACATGGATAGAAGTAGATAAACAGGAATTAATTCTAACTCCCACATGATAAAAAAAAGCAAAAGATCTTGAGAAGAAAATAATCCTATTTGACCACTATACATTGCCAACATCAGAAAATGGAATAATCGGGAATCTTGAGTAATTGGCCGAGCCGCTAAAGTAGCTAAAGTGGTGATAAATCCTGTCAGTAAAATAGGGCTTAAAGAAAATCCATCTATTCCCAATCTCCAGTAAAAATCCAAAAATTGGATCCATTTATAATCTTCTGTTAATTGGATTAATGGGTCATCCGATTGGAAATAATAAGAGAACGTATAAGTCATTAAAAGGAGTTCTAAAATACATATACATAAAGTATACCATCGAATTGCCTTATTTCCTCTATGAGGGAAAAAGAAAATTAAGGAACCCGCCGATATCGGCAAAACTAAAAATATTGTTAACCAAGGAAAAGAATTCGTGGTAAAGGCAAGATACGCTTGGACTAGAAAAACCCGTGCTCAAAAAATAATACATAATATAATATATATATTGTATTATGTTTTTTTTTTCGAGTACGGGTTTTTATCGGTAAACAAAAAATCAAATGGATTCAAGTGGATTTCTCTGAAAAGTATCAATAAGCTAGACCCATGCTTCGGGTTGTTTCATGCCATAAATAAACTCGAACACTCAAGAAATCCGTTGGACAGGCGGATTCACATCTCTTACAACCGACACAGTCCTCTGTTCTTGGAGCAGAAGCGATTTGTTTAGATTTACACCCATCCCAAGGTATCATTTCTAATACATCTGTGGGGCAGGCTCGGACACATTGAGTCCACACCCTATACATGTATCATAAATCTTTACTGAATGCGACATTGGATTTCTAATTTTTTTTAACCTCAAAAAAATTCAATCTAGTAAATTTCTAAATGAGTCATCATATATTTCGACACCAGACGAATCAATGATTTATCAGAATTTTTTCTATTGAATTCTGGATCGACTCGTGGGATAGAGCCAAGATACTTTAATTTCGTATGTTTTCGCAAACATGGTCGGATAAGTTACGTATCGTACATGCCAACTCAATGAAAATTATATTCTATATGATTAATCCTACTTATTCAATAAATTTGATTGATTGATACGGGTTGATTTTCTGTTACGATAAATTGACGAAACGATAGCTAGTCCAATAGCTGCTTCAGCAGCTGCGATAGCTATAACAAAAATTGAAAAAATATTTCCTTTTAATTGGCGACTATCAAAAAAATAAGAAAATGTTACAAAATTTATATTAACTGCATTCAGTATAAGTTCAAGACACATAAGGGCTCTAACCACATTTCTACTCGTGATCAATCCATAGATACCGATAGAAAATAAATAGGCACTCAAAACAAGTACATGTTCGAGCATCATTGACCAACTCCTTATCAATTTCGATTTATTTCAATATGAACAACAATTCAACATCAACAGATTGGATTGATTATTGACTATAATAAGAATATCATAATTACCGAACAAAGAAATAATAATAATAATATAATAGATCAAATAAAAGAATTTATACGTAAATAATCTTTCTTTAAATAGAATTAAAAGAAAAGAAATTTGATAACATAGAACAGATGGATTGGGGTTACTCATTTGAAAGATTTTTTACTGACGAGCCACAGCAATCGCACCTATCAAAGCAACTAAAAGAATTATTGAAATGAATTCAAACGGAATAAAAAAGTCTGTTGATAAATGAATTCCAATTTGTTGACCATTACTTATTAAATCTTGTTCTATAATCTGATTTGTTTTTGTAGTCCAAATAATTCCGTACCATGACGTATCTGGAATAATAGTAATTAGTGAAACAAAAATACTTGTACAAACAAAGGAAGTAACTCCGTTTCCAACAGTCCAAAGACGAAAATCTTTGTAATATTCTGAACCATTCATGAACATCACGGCAAATAGAATTAAAATATTTATAGCTCCCACATAAATAAGGAGCTGTGCAGCAGCTACAAAATGAGAGTTTGATAAAATATAGAATAAAGATATACAAACAAAAACCAATCCCAAAGAAAAGGCAGAATAAATTGGGTTGGTAAGTAATACCACTCCTAGACCCCCTAATATAAGATCTAATCCCAGAAAAAATAAAAGAAAATCGTGTATTAGTCCAGGCAAATCCATTGCACGTAAAATGTAAAATTTGTAAAAAAAAAAGAAAAATGGAATTATTTTTTCATGACCTTATTGACCTGACCAGGAAAAACTTATTTATAATAGAAATTTTTTATAATAGGTTTTAAACCCTAAAGGGTGTAAATTACTATAGGTACAGCTATTGTACGAATTTCATTTTTTCTCGAAAAGGGCATTCCAAATTTAATTATTTAATTTTAGAAAAAATTATGGATAGAATTACACATATATTAATTATTACATATATTAATTATTAATGGATAGAATTACACATATATTAATTATTACATATATTAATTATTAATAGATTTTCACAAAAAAATTAAGCCGCGATGCAATTCTGACCAATCAATCAAGTCAATAGTTGGAATTTTTCATTTTTGTAGTTATGGACCAAGAAAAATGAAATAAACCTTATTGTATCCCTCTAGATCAAAACAGAATTTTAGTTTAAAAATTGTACTTTTTAATCAATCAAAGTGATTTATCTATTTTTCTTTTTTTGAGTTGAATTCAAAATTGTTCGAATTGTATAATCGTCAACTACTGACATTGGTAAACGACCTAGAGCAATTTGATTATAATTCAATTCGTGACGATCATAAGTGGAAAGTTCATATTCTTCAGTCATTGATAAACAATTTGTTGGACAATACTCAACACAGTTGCCACAAAATATACAGATTCCGAAATCAATACTGTAATTAAGCAACCGTTTCTTTCGAATGTCAGTTTCCAATTTCCAATTAACAACAGGTAAATCTATAGGACATACTCGAACACATACTTCACAAGCAATGCATTTATCAAATTCAAAATGGATTCGACCGCGGAAACGCTCCAATGTGATTAATTTTTCATAAGGATATTGAATAGTTACAGGTAAACGATTTGCATGGGATAAAGTAATCATGAAACTTTGACCAATGTACCGTGCGGCTCGTATGGTTTGTTGCCCATAATTCATGAACCCAGTTACCATGGGAAACATATCGTGAGTATTATATTTATGAATGATTTTTTTTTTTATTTTTTTTTCTCTTGTTTGAATTTGAAGACAAGTCATGAATATAGAAAAAATCTTTTTTTTATTCTTTTATATTTTTTTATTCTTTTATAGCGAAAGGAGTTGGAAAGAGGTTGTTAATAAGAGATTGCCGAGAGAAATAGGTAAAAGAAATTTCCATCCAAGATTTAAAAGTTGATCCATTCTTAGTCTAGGTAAAGTCCATCTTGTTGTGATAGGAATGAACAAGAACAAATAAGTTTTAACCAATGTAATAAAGATACCAATTGTTGTTCCAAAGACTCCACTTATTTTAATTTTATTTGTTTCAAAAGGCTCAGGAACGAATATATACGGACTAGAGATAGTCCAACCGCCCAAGTAAAGAACTGTTACAAATAATGAAGCAACTAATAAGCTTAGATAGGAAGCAATATAAAATAAACCAAATTTGATACCTGAATATTCGGTTTGATAACCTGCTACTAATTCTTCTTCTGCTTCTGGTAAATCAAAAGGTAATCTCTCACATTCTGCTAGAGAAGAAATAAAAAAAATGATAAATCCTATAGGTTGACGCCACAAATTCCACCCCCAAAAACCAGATTTTGATTGTGCCTCAACTATATCAACTGTACTTGAACTGTTAGATAATCATAGTCGGTGATAACATCACTGTTCCCATCGCTATTACAGAACCGTACATGAGATTCTCACCTCATACGGCTCCTCAAAGGCCATAAAACAATTTAAGGACCCGATCGGATTATTTATTTTGCTATAAATTATTTTGCTATATTTGTAGGATATATATATTTGTAAGATATATAGGATCAAAATAAAATAAATCTATCGACGTTCCCAAATTCGCGCAATGAAATTCTATCTGTTATAATACTAACAAAAAAGTACTTCTGAATTAATCTCATCCTTTAATAGTTTCAATTTTTCTTTTTTGAGTAATAACTTCAAAATTTTTCAATAAAATACTCTTTATTTATATTATTTATAATTTATTTATAAAAATATTTTTTGTAAAAATACCAATTTCAACCTATCATTTTTGATTACGAAAAAGAATTAGATATTCCGAATTATGATACGAATTCCGTCTATATGAATATGGATATAGGAAAAAAGAATAAAAAAGATTGATTTTTTATTTTATTGTAATTAGATATTAGATTCTTTTTGTTCGTTCCTATTCTTCTTTCTGAAAAAAAACAAAGGGGGGATTAAAGGGGGGAAGGGTTATTTCGTTCCTGATAGTTATTTCTTTAATCAGTGGGCAGGAGCATACTCTGGATCGGAATCATGGGGAGTACTGCCTGATCATTTCTACCAATTTAAAGCCCCAATTAATATACTTTTATATTCTGCCGAAATATCTTTTTAGATAGATAATTTTTAAAATCTCTATTACTAATCCTTTGTGTATCTTGGTGTTCCTAACCATCCACTCATTTTTTCTCAATGGCCAGTTATGTTAGCATTATGGTAATACATATAAATGATAAACTCAATAGGGTTGATCTTTTGAGCCCGCGTCAAGCCAGGATGACTAATCAACCAATCTTGGGGCAAACGGTCTTCTTTTCTTATGTTTATTTCTGTTTTACTCTTGTACATAGGAAATGAGTCTCAATTTTTTTACTGCAAATTGACAAGTTGTTTTCTTTCACTCATATAACTATCCAATTTAGTTCATTAACCCAAATGATGAATAAAAAATGAAGATATCTATTCAATGGATTTCGCTTTCTTCCTAAAAATAAAGGAATAGGTAAAAGTTTATGTTTCAACGAATCACACGTAGAGATATGGATAACACACAAAGAGTTAATGGTATTTCATAACTAATCGATTGAGCAGCAGCTCGTAGACCACCTAAAAAGGAATATTTATTATTTGATCCATATCCTGACATAAGAAGTCCAATCGGAGCAATACTTGAAATGGCAATCCATAAAAAAACACCAATATTTAGATCAGTTAAAATAAGGTGATAGCCAAAAGGAATTATTGAATAACTTAATAGAGTTGATATGACTGCTATGGATGGTCCGATACTGAATAAACGAGTATTCCCCCTAGAGGGAAAAATATTTTCTTTGAAAAGTAGTTTTGTCCCATCCGCTAGAGCTTGAAGAACTCCTAAAGGACCGGCATATTCAGGTCCAATACGTTGTTGTATCCCTGCGGATATTTCTCTTTCTAACCATACAATTATTAGTATGCCTAGCGTGATTCCCAATACAAGAGTCAAAATAGGGGCAAACACCCATATAATTCCATAGACATAGACCTCATTTAAAGATTCTAATCTAGAAAAAGAATTGATAGCGTGTACTTCTGTTGTATCAATTATCATTTCAACGATCAACTTCCCCCATAATGATATCTATACTACCTAGTATTGTCATAATATCAGCCAATTTCATTCTTTTAACTAATTCGGGAAGAATTTGCAAATTGATAAAACCGGGCGGGCGAATTTTCCACCTCCAGGGAAAACCACTCTGATCCCCTATCAGAAAAATCCCCAATTCCCCTTTTGGGGCTTCGACTCTCACATAAAGTTCTTGTTTCGGTAATTCAAAAGTAGGAGAAGTTTTCTTACTAATGAATCGATATTCGAAATCGTTCCATTCCGGATCCTTTTCAAAACGTCGGGTTTCTAAATTCTCATAAGGCCCCCCCGGAATTCCTTCCAGAGCCTGTTGAATAATTTTTATAGATTCCATCATTTCACCAATTCGGACTAAATAACGAGCTAATGAATCTCCTTCTTTTTGCCACTGGACTTCCCAATCAAATTCGTTGTAACACTCATAATGATCAACTTGACGAAGATCCCATTGTACTCCAGAAGCTCGTAGCATTGGTCCTGATAAACCCCAATTTATTGCTTTCTCCGCACCAACAATACCTACTCCTTCAACTCGTTCTAAAAAAATAGGATTTTGCGTAATAAGTTTTTGATATTCAGCAACTCCTGTTAAAAAATAATCGCAAAAATCCAAACATTTATCTATCCATCCATGAGGTAGATCGGCCGCTACTCCCCCGATACGAAAATAATTATGCATCATTCTCATACCGGTGGCAGCTTCGAATAAATCATATACTAACTCTCTCTCTCTAAAAATATAGAAGAAAGGGGTCTGTGCACCAATATCTGCCATAAAAGGACCAAGCCATAACAAATGAGAAGCTATACGACTCAATTCCAACATAATTACTCTGATATAGCTAGCTCTTTTAGGCACTTGAATATTTCCTAACAATTCTGGACCATTTACTGTTATTGCTTCTGTGAACATAGTAGCCAAATAATCCCAGCGTGTTACATAGGGCAAATATTGTATAATTGTTCGATTTTCCGCAATTTTTTCCATCCCTCTGTGTAAATAACCTACTATTGGTTCACAGTCAATAACATCTTCACCGTCTAGAGTAACGATGAGTCGAAGAACACCATGCATTGATGGGTGGTGGGGACCCATATTGACTATCATAAGGTCTTTTCGTGTAGCTGGTACATTCATAGGAATTTCCTCGATCCATTTTTTCATGAATTATTGAAAACAAAAAGAAGTTCATATTACGATCTAATAAATCAAATAATTCAAAAAAACTCTTCACATTAACGAGTTTTTGATTCCCGAATATCTACCCGGCTAATTAATTCTTTATAACGTACTCTATTTTTCTTTGCTAAATAAGACATCAGTCGTTGCCGTTTTCCCAGAATTTTCCGCAAACCTCTCTGAGATAAATAGTCTTTTCTATGCAATTCCAAATGTGAAGTAAGTCTTCGTATCTTATTAGTGAAACTTACTATTTGAAATTCAACAGATCCTTTGTTTTCGTCTTTTTCTTCTTGTGAAATAACTGAAATGAATGAATTTTTTACCATAAAATAGCCCACCCTTTTTAAGATTAAGATCTTTTTTATTTCTATTGATCAGTAATAAAAAAAAATCAAAAAATGTATTGTATTAATAAATAATAATGTTAGTTCATTTTAATTTGATATACATAAAATAAAAATCTCTACTTGTTAGTAATTCAAGTTACTAATTCAAAATTTTGTCAAATAAAATTGAAAATTTCTCATTAATCAATCCAATTTTTTTATTCGGTTATAGATACAAAAGGATGATATATTTCTTCGCTTACAAAAGAGAACAAAATTCTACCTAAAATGAAAAGTAAAAAAATTCCATTGATTCCTTTCTGGATGAAATATGCTATGGGATATATATGAAAAATGCATCCTTACCAAAATTTGAACCGTGGATATATACATATCCTTACCATACTGAACCGACTGGCATTATTAGTATCGAACCAATAACGATTCATACAAGCTAAATCTTCTAATCGAAAATTGGGCCAAAGAAAAAATTTGAATTTAATTAGTTTATTTTTATCTCTATCAAAATGTTTGCTTTTATCAAAAACGGGACCACGGTTTTTTATGTTATTACCGTTGCAAATTTCTGTATTTATATGAATATTGTTTTTATTTTTTAAATTGAAAGAAATTAGAATTCTTAATTCTCTACAACGTTTCGGGGAGAAAATATTTTCTGGAACAAGTAAATCATAATCATTTTTGTCTCTATTTCCAATTATACTTTGATGCCTTTCAATAGAAATCGAATCGATTTTGTCTCTGTATTTTTGATTAATTTGTTGTTTGTTCTTATGAACTAATAAGATACCCACGGTTTGATACAAAAGAAATTGTCCATCATTTTTTACCGACAGACGAACAGGTTCGATAATCAATATTCCCTTTTTCATCAATTCTGTAAGAGTTAAATCCTTCTGAACCATCAGAATATTCAGACTTATTTCTTGTCTTTGAATAGAAGATATAATAATTTCTCGTGGATTTGTCAGTCTAAGCAGGAGACAATATACTTTGATATTATTGATTATTTTTTGATTTAAAGAACCATTCCATCTTAATTGAAAACATAAATATCGTTTTAGGAAGAAATCAAGTTCTACTTCCGTATGACTTTTGTTTTGCTTTTTATGTCTATTTTTTTTCATACCTAATCCCATATAATCTTCTTCAATATCTTTTTCTTGATTTGTGAAAACTGATCCAAAGTCCGCTTGGTCTTCGGATTCTTTTTCTTCGTGATTTCGATTCTCTAATTCAATAATTTTGTTTTCATTCGATGATATAGATATAAAAAGATCGCCATTTTTCTTCTCGTTGATTTTCTTAGTTTTACTAACATTTTCATTTCTATGAAAATTGAAAAGAAGAAATTGGATTGGTATCGCCCACGGGTTTATCTTATATGTGTTGTAAAGTATTACAAATTTTCGAAAGAACCAAAGTTCAAAATTTGATATGAGACCTTTTTGTATTTCTTCATTCATTCCCATCCAATCAAAAAGGTTTTTTTTTTGATTGGATGAATTGATTTCTTGATCTTGGTGAATTGTAAGAAAAAAAATCTTTTTTTTATCAATTTTTTTAATTATTTGAGACTTATTAGTCTGAGTATTTTTTTTATCTTCGCTTCCAGTATCGATCCAAGATTCAATATCGACCTTTTTTCTAAGACAAAAATGGAGAATTTTCCAATCAAAATATTTGCTTTGCTCCATATCAATAATGTCATCTTCCGCTAGATAATTATTGATAGGAATACCTTCCAACATGTCGAAAGGGTTGCTTTTTTTTGTGTTGTAATTATAAGAAATCTTTTGTTTATTATTTATTTGGAATGGTGATCCATAAATATATGAGTCCTTCTTATTTTCATAATTAATAGATTTATATGATAAAAGATTATATCTATAGTGTTTTTTAAAATTATCTTTTTGCTTTGGTAATGAGTCTGCCTCAAAATCAAAATCATTTTTTTTTTCAAACTGAATTAATTGGTCTTTTTCATATAAATTCCGTTTGTTTAATTTTTTCTTTTGAACCATAGAGTGTTGATTGATTCTATTTCGCCATTTTTGTGGTATTAATCGAGACCATCTAATCTGAGATAAATCGTATTTATATTGATAATGACTCTTTAACCAGTTTTTCCATTGATTCATTACAGAATTTCTAACATTTTTTTCTTTTAATTCGAAATGAAATATCCCTTGGACTCTAAAATACTCCTTTATTTCATTCTTTATAAAAAGGCCATGATATTGAAGGATAGATCTTAACTTATATAAGTTAATAATTTGGATTTGTAATAATTTGTAAAATACATACGCTTGTGACAAGGAAGATATGTCACAAAAAATCTGCGAATTCTTATTATTCTTATTAAAAACAGCAAGATTACTTGACTTTTTTCTATTTATAATCGAAATAAAGTGAATTGTATTTTGATTTGTTTTATCAATTTTTTTGTGATTTTCTTCATTATTGTAAATGTATTTAGTAATAATTTTTTTTGTTGATTCAAGAAAAAGCTGTGCATTGCGTCTCGGAATATTAATGATACCTAAAAAGATATCTATGTATATCCTTTCAATCAAAATTTTTATAAAAAAATGGAATTTATTTGCTAATCGAGCATTTCTTCTTTTTAATATCTGTGAAAAATTTTTTGATGATTTTAATATTTTAGCATTATAACTTATTTTGTTAGGACTAATATTTATCTCCGAGGTTAGAATTTTTTTTTCCTTTTCTTTTGAAATTTTTTCTATTTGATTTAGGATTATCTTTCTTCTAGCAGAAAGATCTTTCATTTTTTTTTCTGTTAGTGAAA
>CANTUR010000950.1:0-96499 GCA_947683625.1 Mallotus nudiflorus
CCATACCGCCACGAACGTGCATTTCAAGCCCAAGTGCCCAAGCCCACTCTATCAAATCCATGGGCCTAAACATGGGTTTCTGGGCCCAAAGACAAATCGCTATAGATGGGCTTTATGGCCCGCACTATAGCCCTCTGAGCCAGCTTCGATTTGATATATTATGGGCCCCGTGGGTCGACCCATGCCGCCACGAACGTCCATTTGAAGCCCAAGTGCCCAAGCCCCCTCTATCAAATCCATGGGCCTAAACTTGGGTTTTTGGGCCCCAAGACAAATCGCTATAGATGGGCTTTATGGCCCGTACTATAGCCCTCTGAGTCAGCTTCGATTTGATATATTATGGGCCCCGTGGGTCGACCCATGCCGCCACGAACGTGCATTTCAAGCCTAAGTGCCCAAGCCCACTCTATCAAATCCGTGGGCCTAAACATGGGTTTTTGGTCCCAAAGACAAAATGCAATAGATGGGCTTTATGGCCCGCACTATAGCACTCTGAGTCAACTTCGATTTGATATATTATGGGCCCCGTGGGTCGACCGATGCCGCCAGGAACGTACATTTGAAGCCCAAGTGCCCAAGAAGACTCTATCAAATCCATGGGTTTCTGGTCCCAAAGACAAATCGCTAAAGATGGGCTTTATGGCGCGCACTATAGCCCTCTGAGTCAGCTTCGATTTGATATATTATGGGCCCCGTGGGTCGACCCACGCCGCCACTAGCATTTGAAGCCCATGTGCGCATGCCCACTCTAATCAAATCCATGGGCCTAAACATGGGTTTCTAGGCCCAAAGACAAATCGCTATAGATGGGCTTTATGGCCTGTACTATAGCCCTCTGAGTCAGCTTTGATTTGATATATATGGGCCCCGTGGGTCGACCCATGCCGCCACGAACGTCCATTTAAAGCCCAAGTGCCCAAGCCTACCTATCAAATCCATGGGCCTAAACATGGGTTTCTGGGCCCAAAGACTAATTGCTATAGATGGGCATATGGGCCGCACTATAGCCCTCTGAGTCAGCTTCGATTTGATATATTATGGGCCCCGTGGGTCTTCCCATGCCGCCACGAACGTCCATTTGAAGCTCAAGTGCCCATAGCCCACTCTATCAAATCATGGGAGTAAACATGGGTTTCTGGGCCACAAAGACAAATCGCGATAGATGTGCTTTATGGCCCGCACTATAGCCCTCTGAGTCAGCTTCGATTTGATATATTATGGGCCCCGTGGGTCGACCGATCGCCGCCACGAATGTCCATTTGAAGACCAAGTGCCCAAGCCCACTCTATCAAATCCATGGGCCTAAACATGGGTTTTTGGTCCAAAGACAAATCGCTATAGATGGGCTTTATGGCCCGCACTATAGCCCTCTGAGTCAGCTTCGATTTGATATATTATGGGCCCCGTGGGTCTAACCAATGCTGCCACGAATGCCCATTTGAAGCCCAAGTGCCCACGCCCACTCTATCAAATCCATGGGCCTAAACATGGGTTTCTGGGCCCAAAGACAAATCGCTATAGATGGGCTTTATGGCCCGCACTATAGCCCTCTGAGTCAGCTTCGATTTGATATATTATGGGCCCCGTGGGTCGACCCATGCCGCCACGAACGTGCATTTCAAGCCTAAGTGCCCAAGCATACTCTATCAAATCCATGGGCCTAAACATGGGTTTTTTGGTCCCAAAGACAAATTACTATAGATGGCCTTTATGGCCCGCACTATAGCACTCTGAGTCAGCTTCGATTTGATATATTATGGGCCCCGTGGGGTCGACCGATGCCGCCACAAACGTACATTGAAGCCCAAGTGCCCAAGACCACTCTATCAAATCCATGGGTTTCTGGGCCCAAAGACAATCGCTAAAGATGGGCTTTATGGCCAGCACTATAGCCCTCTGAGTCAGCTTCGATTTGATGTAATATGGGCCCCGTGGGTCGACCCATGCCGCCACTAACGTCCATTTGAAGCCCAGTGCGTATGCCCACTCTATCAAATCCATGGGCCTAAACATGGGTTTCTTCTGGGCCCAAAGACAAATCGCTATAGATGGGCTTTATGGCCTGGACTATAGCCCTCTGAGTCAGCTTCGATTTGATATATTATGGGCCCCGTGGATCAACCCATGCCGCCACGAACGTCTATTAAAGCCCAAGTGCCCAAGCCTACTCTATCAAATCCATGGGCCTAAACATGGGCTTCTGGCCCCAAAGACAAATTACTATAGATGGGCATATGGGCCGCACTATAGCGCTCTGAGTCAGCTTCGATTTGATATATTATGGGCCCCGTGGGTCGCCCATGCCACCACGAACGTCCATTTGAAGCCCAAGTGCCCAAGCCCACTCTATCAAATCCATGGGAGTAAACATGGGTTTTCTGGGCTCAAAGACAAATTGCGATAGATGTGCTTTATGGCCTGAACTATAGCCCTCTGAGTTTAGCTTCGATTTGATATATTATGGCCCCGTCGGTCGAACCGATGCCCGCCACGAATGTCCATTTGAAGCCCAAGTGCCCAAGCCCACTCTATCAAATCAATGGGCCTAAACATGGGTTTCTGGGCCCAAAGACAAAATGCTATAGATGGGGCTTTATGTCCCGCACTATAGCCCTCTTAGTCAGCTTCGATTTGATATATTATGGGCCCCGTGGGTCGACCCATGCCGCCACGAACGTCCATTTGAAGCCCAAGTGCCCAAGCCCACTCTATCAAATCCATGGGCCTAAACATGGGTTTCTGGGCCCAAAGACAAATCGCTATAGATGGGCTTTATGGCCCGCACTATAAGCCCACTGAGTCAGCTTCGATTTGACATATTGTGGGCCCCGTGGAGTCGACCCATACCGCCACAAACGTCCATTTGAAGGCCAAGTCCCCAAGCCCACCTATCAAATCCATGGGCCCTAAACTTGGTTTCTAGGCCCAAAGACAAATCACTATAGATGGGCTTTATGGCCCGCACTATAGCCCTCTGAGTCAGCTTCGATTTGATATACTATGGGCCCCGTGGGTCGACCGATGCCAGCCACGAACGCCATTTAAAGCCCAAGTGCCCAAGCCCACTCTATCAAATCCATGGGCCTAAACATGGGGTTTTCTAGGCCCAAAGACAAATCTCTATAGATGGGCCTTTATGGCCCGCACTATAGCCCTCTGAGCCAGCTTCGATTTGATATATTATGGCCCCGTGGTCGACCCATGCCGCCACGAAACGTCCATTTGAAGCCCAAGTCCCTTGCCCACTCTATCAATCCATGGGCCTAAACATGGGTTTCTGGCCCAAAGACAAATCGCTATAGATGGGCTTTATGGGCCGCACTATAGCCCACTGAGTCAGCTTCGATTTGACATATTGTGGGCCCCGTGGATCGACCCATACCGCCACAAACGTCCATTTGAAGGCCAAGTCCCCAAGCCCACTCTATCAAATCCATGGGCCTAAACATTGGTTTCTAGCCCAAAGACAAATCGCTATAGATGGGCTTTATGGCCCGCACTATAGCCCTCTGAGCCAGCTTCGATTTGATATATTATGGACCCCGTGGGTCGACCCATGCGGCCACGAACGTCCTTTTGAAGCCCAAGTGCCCAAGCCCATTCTATCAAATCCATGGGCCCAAACATAGGTTTTTGGGTCCAAAGACAAATCACTATAGATGGTTTTATGGCCCGCACTATAGCCCTCTGAGTCAGCTTCGATTTGATATATTATGGGCCCCGTGGGTCGACCCATGCCGCCACGGACGTCCATTTGAATGTCAAGTACCCAAGCCCACTCTATCAAATCCATGGGCCTAAACATGGGTTTTTGGGCCTAAAGACAAATCGCTGTAGATGGCTTTATGGACCGCATTATAGCCCTCTGAGTCAGCTTCGATTTGATATGTTATGGGCCCCGTGGGTTGACCGATGCGCCACGAACGTCCATTTGAAGCCCAAGTGCCCAAGCCCACTCTATCAAATCCATGGGCCTAAACATGGGTTTTTGGTCCCAAAGACAAATCGCTATAGATGGGGTTTATGGCCCGCACTATAGCCCTCTGAGTCAGCTTCGATTTGATATATTGTGGGCCCCGTGGGTCGACCCATGCCGCCACGAACGTCCATTTGAAGCCCAAGTGCCCAAGCCCACTCTATCAAATCCATGGGCCTAAACATTGGTTTCTGGCCCCAAAGACAAATCGCTATAGATGGGCTTTATGGCCCGTACTATAGCCCTCTGAGTCAGCTTCGATTTGATATGTTATGGGCCCCATGGGTCGACCCATGCCGCCACGAACGTCCACTTGAAGCCCAAGTGCCCAAGCCCTCTCTATCAAATCCATGGGCCTAAACATGGGTTTCTGGGCCCAAAGACAAATCGCTATAGATGGGCTTTATGGCCCGCACTATAGCCCTCTGAGTCAGCTTCGATTTGATATATTATGGGCCCCGTGGGTCGACCCATGCCACCACGAACGTCCATTTCAAGCCTAAGTGCCCAAGCCCACTCTATCAAATCCATGGGCCTAAACATGGGTTTTTGGTCCCAAAGACAAAATGCTATAGATGGGCTTTATGGCCCGCACTATAGCACT
Source organism: Mallotus nudiflorus (assembly GCA_947683625.1). Taxonomy (NCBI): domain Eukaryota; kingdom Viridiplantae; phylum Streptophyta; class Magnoliopsida; order Malpighiales; family Euphorbiaceae; genus Mallotus; species Mallotus nudiflorus. The sequence goes on from CANTUR010000950.1 coordinate 4,581, forward strand.
CTGAGTCAACTTCGATTTGATATATTATGGGCCCCGTGGGTCGACCCATGCCGCCACGAACGTGCATTTCAAGCCTAAGTGCGCAAGCCCACTCTATCAAATCCATGGGCCTAAACATGGGTTTTTTGGTCCCAAAGACAAAATGCTATAGATGGGCTTTATGGCCCGCACTATAGCACTCTGAGTCAACTTCGATTTGATATATTATGGGCCCCGTGGGTCGACCCATGCCGCCACGAACGTGCATTTCAAGCCTAAGTGCCCAAGCCCACTCTATCAAATCCATGGGCCTAAACATGGGTTTTTGGTCCCGAAGACAAAATGCTATAGATGGGCTTTATGGCCCGCACTATAGCCCTCTGAGTCAGCTTCGATTTGATATATTATGGGCCCCGTGGGTCGACCCATGCCGCCACGAACGTGCATTTCAAGCCTAAGTGCCCAAGCCCACTCTATCAAATCGATGGGCCTAAACATGGGTTTTTGGTCCCAAAGACAAAATGCTATAGATGGGCTTTATGGCCCGCACTATCGCACTCTGAGTCAACTTCGATTTGATATATTATGGGCCCCGTGGGTCGATCGATGCCGCCACGAACGTACATTTGAAGCTCAAGTGCCCAAGACCACTCTATCAAATCCATGGGTTTCTGGGCCCAAAGACAAATCGCTAAAGATGGGCTTTATGGCCCGTACTATAGCCCTCTGAGTCAGCTTCGATTTGATATATTATGGGCCCCGTGGGTCTATCGATGCTGCCACGAACATCCATTTGAAGCCCAAGTGCCCACGCCCACTCTATCAAATCCATGGGCCTAAACATGGGTTTTTGGGCCCAAAGACAAATCTCTATAGATGGGCTTTATGGCCCGCACTATAGCTCTCTTAGGTAGCTTCGATTTGATATATTATGGGCCCCGTGGGTCTACCCATGCCGCCACGAACGTGCATTTCAAGCCTAAGTGCCCAAGCCCACTCTATCAAATCCATGGGCCTAAACATGGGTTTTTGGTCCCAAAGACAAATTGCTATAGATGGGCTTTATGGCCCGCACTATAGCACTCTGAGTCAGCTTCGATTTGATATATTATGGGCCCCGTGGGTCGACCGATGCCGCCACGAACGTACATTTGAAGCCCAAGTGCCCAAGACCACTCTATCAAATCCATGGGTTTCTGGGCCCAAAGACAAATCGCTAAAGATGGGCTTTATGGCCCGCACTATAGCCCTCTGAGTCAGCTTCCATATGATATAATATGGGCCCCGTGGGTCGACCCATGCCGGCACTAACGCCCATTTGAAGCCCAAGTGCGCATGCCCACTCTATCAAATCCTTGGGCCTAAACATGGGTTTCTGGGCCCAAAGACAAATCGCTATTGATGGGCTTTATGGCCTGCACTATAGCCCTCTGAGTCAGCTTCGATTTGATATATTATGGGCCCCGTGGGTCGACCCATGCCGCCACGAACGTCCTTTTAAAGCCCAAGTGCCCAAGCCAACTCTATCAAATCCATGGGACTGAACATGGGTTTCTGGGCCCAAAGACAAATTGCTATAGATGGGCTTTATGCCCCGCACTATAGCCCTCTGAGTCAGCTTCGATTTGATACATTATGGGCCCCGTGGGTCGACCCATGCCGCCACGAACGTCCATTTGAAGCCCAAGTGCCCAAGCCCACTCAACCAAATCCATGGGAGTAAACATGGGTTTCTGGGCCCAAAGACAAATCGCAATAGATGTGCTTTATGGCCCGTACTATAGCCCTCTGAGTTAGCTTCGATTTGATATATTATGGGCCCCGTGGGTCGACCGATGCCGCCACAAACGTCCATTTAAAGCCCAAGTGCCCAAGCCTACTCTATCAAATCCATGGGCCTAAACATGGGTTTCTGGGCCCAAAGACAAAATGCTATAGATTGGCTTTATGTCCCGCACTATAACCCTCTTAGTTAGCTTCGATTTGATATATTATGGGCCCCGTGGGTCGACCCATGCCACCACGAACGTCCATTTGAAGCCCAAGTGCCCAAGCCCATTCTATCAAATCCATGGGCCTAAACATGGGTTTCTGGGCCCAAAGAAAATCGGTATAGATGGGCTTTATGGCCCGCACTATAGCCCTCTGAGTCAGCTTCGATTTGATATATTATGGGCCCCGTGGGTCGACCGATGCCACCACGAACGTCCATTTGAAGCCTAAGTGCCCAAGCCCACTCTATCAAATCCATGGGCCTAAACATGGGTTTCTGGGCCCAAAGACAAAATGCTATAGATGGGCTTTATGTCCCGTACTATAGCCCTCTTAGTCAGCTTCGATTTGATATATTATGGGCCCCGTGGGTCGACCCATGCCGCCACGAACGTCCATTTGAAGCCCAAGTGCCCAAGCCCACTCTATCAAATCCATGGGCCTAAACACGAGTTTCTGGGCCCAAAGACAAATCACTAGAGATGGGCTTTAGGGCCTGCACTATAGTCCTCTGAGTCAGCTTCGATTTGTTATATTATGGGCCCCGTGGGTAGACCCATGCCGCCACGAACGTCCATTTGAAGCCCATGTGCCCAAGCCCACTCTATCAAATCCATGGGAGTAAACATGGGTTTCTGGGCCCAAAGGCAAATCGCGATAGATGTGCTTTATGGCCCGCACTATAGCCCTCTGAGTCAGCTTCGATTTGATATATTATGGGCCCCGTGGGTCGACCCATGCCGCCACGAACGTCCATTTGAAGCCCAAGTGCCCAAGCCCTATCTATCAAATCCATGGGCCTAAACATGGGTTTTTGGGCCCAAAGACAAATCGCTATAGATGGGCTTTAAGGGCCGCACTATAGCCCTCTGAGTCAGCTTCGATTTGACATATTATGGGCCCCGTGGATCGACCGATGCCACCACGAACGTCCATTTGAAGCCCAAGTGCCCAAGCCCACTCTATCAAATCCATGGGCCTAAACATGGGTTTATGGGCCCGAAGACAAATCGCTATAGATGGGCTTTATGGCCCGTACTATAACCCTCTGAGTCAGCTTCGATTTGATATATTATGGGCCCCGTGGGTCGACCGATGCCGCCACGAACGTCCATTTGAAGCCCAAGTGCCCAAGCCCACTCTATCAAATCCATGGGCCTAAACATGGGTTTCTAGGCCCAAAGACAAATCGCTATAGATGGGCTTTATGGCCCGCACTATAGCCCTCTGAGTCAGCTTCGATTTGATATATTATGGGCCCCGTGGGTCGACCCATGCCGCCACGAACGTCCATTTGAAGCCCAAGTGCCCAAGCCCTATCTATCAAATCCATGGGCCTAAACATGGGTTTTTGGGCCCAAAGACAAATCGCTATAGATGGGCTTTAAGGGCCGCACTATAGCCCTCTGAGTCAGCTTCGATTTGACATATTATGGGCCCCGTGGATCGACCGATGCCACCACGAACGTCCATTTGAAGCCCAAGTGCCCAAGCCCACTCTATCAAATCCATGGGCCTAAACATGGGTTTATGGGCCCGAAGACAAATCGCTATAGATGGGCTTTATGGCCCGTACTATAACCCTCTGAGTCAGCTTCGATTTGATATATTATGGGCCCCGTGGGTCGACCGATGCCGCCACGAACGTCCATTTGAAGCCCAAGTGCCCAAGCCCACTCTATCAAATCCATGGGCCTAAACATGGGTTTCTAGGCCCAAAGACAAATCGCTATAGATGGGCTTTATGGCCCGCACTATAGCCCTCTGAGTCAGCTTCGATTTGATATATTATGGGCCCCGTGGGTCGACCGATGCCGCCACAAACGTCCATTTGAAGCCCAAGTGCCCAAGCCCACTCTATCAAATCCATTGGCCTAAACATGGGTTTCTGGGCCCAAAGACAAATCGCTATAGATGGGCTTTATGGCCCGCACTATAGCCCTCTGAGTCAGCTTCGATATGATATATTATGGGCCCCGTGGGTCGACCCATGCCGCCACGAACGTCCATTTGAAGCCCAAGTGCCCAAGCCCTATCTATCAAATCCGTAGGCCTAAACATGGGTTTTTGGGCCCAAAGACAAATCGCTATAGATGGGCTTTACGGGCCGCACTATAGCCCTCTGAGTCAGCTTCGATTTGACATATTGTGGACCCCGTGGATCGACCCATGCCGCCACGAGCGTCCATTTGAAGCCCAAGTGCCCAAGCCCACTCTATCAATTCCATGGGCGTAAACATGGGTTTCTGGGCCCAAAGAGAAATCGCTATAGATAGGCTTTATGACCCGCAATATAGCCCTCTAAGTCAGCTTCAATTTGATATATTATGGGCCTCGTGGGCTGACCGATGCCGCCACGAACGTCCATTTGAAGCCCAAGTGCCCAAGCCCACTATATCAAATCCATGGGCCTAAACATGGGTTTCTGGGCCCAAAGACAAATCGCTATAGATAGGCTTTATGGCCCGCACTATAGCCCTCTGAGTCAGCTTCGATCTGATATATTATGGGCCCCGTGGGTCGAACCATGCCGCCACGAACGTCCATTTGAAGCCCAAGTGCCCAAGCCCACTCTATCAAATCCATGGGCCTAAACATGGGTTTCTAGGCACAAAGACAAATTGCTATAGATGGGCTTTATGGCCAGCACTATAGCCCTCTGAGTCAGCTTCAATTTGATATGTTATAGGCCCCGTGGGTCGACCGATGCCGGCACGAACATCCATTTGAAGCCCAAGTGCCCAAGCCCACTCTATCAAATCCATGGGCCTAAACATGGGTTTCTGGGCCCAAAGACAAATCGCTAGAGATGGGCATTATGGCCCGCAGTATAGCCCTCTGAGTCAACTTCGTTTTGATATATTATGGGGCCCGTAGGTCGACCGATGCCGCTACGAACGTCCATTTGAAGCCCAAGTGCCCAAGCCCACTCTATCAAATCCATGGGCCTAAACATGGGTTTCTGGGACCAAAGACAAATCACTAGAGATGGGCTTTATGGCCTGCACTATAGTCCTCTGAGTCAGCTTCGATTTGTTATATTATGGGCCCCGTGGGTAGACCCATGCCGCCACGAACGTCCATTTGACGCCCAAGTGCCTAAGCCCACTCTATCAAATCTATGGGCCTAAACCTGGGTTTCTGGGACCAAAGACAAATCGCTATAGATGGGCTTTATGGCCCACAATATAGCCCTCTGAGTCAGCTTCAATTTGATATATTATGGGCCCCGTGGGTAGACCGATGCCGCCACGAACGTCCATTTGAAGCCCAAGTGCCCAAGCCCACTCTATCAAATCCATGGGCCTAAACATGGGTTTCTGGGCCCAAAGATAAATCACTATAGATGGGCTTCATGGCCCGCACTATAGCCCTCTGAGTCAGCTTTGATTTGATATATTATGGGCCCCGTGGGTCGACCGATGCCGCCATGAACGTCCATTTGAAGCCCAAGTGCCCAAGCCCACTCTATCAAATCCATGGGGCTAAACATGGGTTTTTTGGCCCAAAGACAAATCGCTATAGATGGGCTTTATGTCCTGCACTATAGCTCTCTGCGTCAGCTTCGATTTGATATATTATGGGCCCCGTGGGTCGACCCATGCCGCCACGAACGTTCATTTGAAGCCCAAGTGCCCAAGCCCAATCTATCAAATCCATGGGACTAAACATGGGTTTTTGGGCCCTAGGACAAATCGCTATAGATGGGCTTTATGGCCCGCACTATAGCCCTCTGAGTCAGCTCGATTTGATATATTGTGAGCCCCGTGGGTCGACCCATGCCGCCACGAACGTCCATTTGAAGCACAAGTGCCCAAGCCCACTCTATCAAATCCATGGGCCTAAACATGGGTTTCTGGGCCCAAAGGCAAATCACTATAGATGTGCTTTATGGCTCGCAATATAGCCCTCTGAGTCAGCATCGATTTGATATATTATGGGCCCCGTGGGTCGACCCATGCCGCCACGAACGTCCATTTGAAGCCCAAGTGCCCAAGCCCACTCTATCAAATCCATGGGCCTAAACATGGGTTTCTGGGCCCAAAGACAAATCGCTATAGATGGCCTTTATGGCCCGCACTATAGCCCTCTGAGTCAGCTTCGATTTGATATATTATGGGCTCCGTGGGTCAACCCATGCCGCCACGAACGTCCATTTGAAGCCCAAGTGCCCAAGCCTACTCTATAAAATCTATGTGCCTAAACATGGGTTTTTTGGCCCAAAGACAAATCGCTATAGATGGGCTTTATGGCCCGCATTATTGCCCTCTGAGTCAGCTTCAATTTGATATATTATGGGCCCCATGGGTCGACCGATGCCGCCACGAATGTCCATTTCAAGCCTAAGTGCCCAAGCCCACTCTATCAAATCCATGGGCCTAAACATGGGTTTCTAGGCCCAAAGATAAATCGCTATAGATGGTCTTTATGGATGGGTTTCTGGGCCCAAAGACAAATCACTATAGATGGGCTTTATGGCCCGCACTGTAGCCCTCTGAGTCAGCTTCGATTTGATATATTATGGGCACCGTGGGTCGACCCATGCCGCCATGAACTTCCATTTGAAGCCCAAGTGCCCAAGCCCACTCTATCAAATCCATGGGCCTAAACATGGCTTTCTGGGCCCAATGACAAATCGCTATAGATGGGCTTCATGGCCCGCACAATAGCCCTCTGAGTCAGCTTCGATTTGATATATTATGGGCCCCGTGGTTCGACCCATGCCGCCACGAACGTCCATTTGAAGCCCAAGTGCCCAAGCCCGCTCTATCAAATCCATGGGCCTAAACATGGGTTTCTGGGCCCAAAGACAAATCGCTATAGATGGGTTTTATGGCTCGAACTATAGCCCTCTGAGTCAGCTTCGATTGGATATATTGTGGGCCCCGTGGGTCGACCCATGCCTCCACGAACGTCCATTTGAAGCCCAAGTGCCCAAGCCCACTCTATCAAATCCATGGGCCTAAACATGGGTTTCTGGGCCCAAAGACAAAATGCTATAGATGGGCTTTATGTCTCGTACTATAGCCCTCTTAGTCAGCTTCGATTTGATATATTATAGGCCCCGTGGGTCGACCCATGCCGCCACGAACGTCCATTGGAAGCCCAAGTGCCCAAGCCCACCCTATCAAATCCATGGGCCTAAACATGGGTTTCTGGGCCCAAAGACAAATCGCTATAGATGGGCTTTATGGCCCGCACTATAGCCCTCTGAGTCAGCTTCGATTTGATATATTATGGGCCCCTTGGGTCGACCCATGCCGCCATGAACGTCCATTTGAGGCCCAAGTGCCCAAGCCCTATCTATCAAATCCATGGGCCTAAACATGGGTTTTTGGGCCGAAAGATAAATCGCTATATATGGGCTTTATGGGTCGCACCATAGCCCTCTGAGTCAGCTTCGATTTGATACATTATGGGCCCCGTGTGTCGACACATGCCGCCACAAACGTCCATTTGAAGCCCAAGTGCCCAAGCCCACTCTATCAAATCGATGGGCCTAAACATGGGTTTCTGGGCCCAAAGACAAATCGCTATAGATGGGCTTTATGGTCCGCACTATAGCCCTCTGAGTCAGCTTCGATTTGATATATTATGGGCCTCGTGGGTCGACCCATGCCGCCACGAACGTCCATTTGAAGCCCAAGTGCCCAAGCCCACTCTATCAAATCCATGGGCCTAAACATGGGTTTCTAGGCACAAAGACAAATTGCTATAGATGGGCTTTATGGCCAGCACTATAACCCTCTGAGTCAGCTTCAATTTGATATGTTATAGGCCCCGTGGGTCGACCGATGCCGGCACGAACATCCATTTGAAGCCCAAGTGCCCAAGCCCACTCTATCAAATCCATGGGCCTAAACTTGGGTTTGTAGGCCCAAAGAAAAATCACTAGAGATGGGCTTTATGGCCTGCACTATAGTCCTCTGAGTCAGCTTCGATTTGTTATATTATAGGCCACGTGGGTAGACCCATGCCGCCACGAACGTCCATTTGATGCCCGAGTGCCTAAGCCCACTCTATCAAATCTATGGGCCTAAACCTGGGTTTCTGGGCCCAAAGACAAATCGCTATAGATGGGCTTTATGGTCCACAATATAGCCCTCTGAGTCAGCTTCAATTTGATATATTATGGGCCCCGTGGGTCGACCGATGCCACCACGAACGTCCATTTGAAGCCCAAGTGCCCAAGCCCACTCTATCAAATCCATGGGCGTAAACATGAGTTTCTGGGCCCAAAGATAAATCGCTATAGATGGCCTTTATGGCCCGCACTATAGCCCTCTGAGTCAGCTTCGATATGATATATTATGGGCCACGTGGGTCGACTGATGCCGCCACGAACGTCCTTTTGAAGCCCAAGTGCCCATGCCCACTCTATCAAATCCATGGGCCTAAACATGGGTTTCTAGGCCCAAAGACAAATCACTATAGATGGGCTTTATGGCCCGCACTATAGCCCTTTGAGTCAGCTTCAATTTGATATATTATGGGCTCCGTGGGTTAACCCATGCCGCCACGAACGTCCATTTGAAGCCCAAGTGCCCAAGCCTACTCTATAAATTCCATGGGCCTAAACATGGGTTTTTTGGCCCAAAGACAAATCACTATAGATGGGCTTTATGGCCCGCGTTATTGGCCTCTGAGTCAGCTTCAATTTGATATCTTATGGGCCCCGTGGGTCGACCGATGCCGCCACGAACGTCCATTTCAAGCCCAAGTGTCCGAGCCCACTCTATCAAATCCATGGGCCTAAACATGGGTTTCTGGGCCCAAAGCCAAATCGCTATAGATGGACTTTATGGCCCGCACTGTAGCCCTCTGAGTCAGCTTCGATTTGATATATTATGGGCGCCGTGGGTCGACCCATGCCGCCACGAACGTCCATTTGAAGCCCAAGTGCCCAAGCCCACTCTATCAAATCCATGGGCCTAAACATGGCTTTCTGGGCCCAATGACAAATCGCTATAGATGGGCTTTATGGCCCGCACAATAGCCCTCCGAGTCAGCTTCGATTTGATATGTTGTGGACCCCGTGGGTCGACCCATGCCGCCACGAACGTCCATTTGAAGCCCAAGTGCCCAAGCTCGCTCTATCAAATCCATGGGCCTAAACATGGGTTTTTGGGCCCAAAGACAAATCGCTATAAATGGGCTTTATGGCCCGCACTATAGCCCTCTGAGTCAGCTTCGATTTGATATATTGTGGGCCCCGTGGGTCGACCCATGCCGCCACAAACGTCCATTTGAAGCCCAAGTGCCCAAGCCCACTCTATCAAATCCATGGGCCTAAACATGGGTTTCTGGGCCCAAAGACAAATCGCTATAGATGGGCTTTATGGCCCGCACTGTAGCCCTCTGAGTCAGCTTCGATTTGATATATTATGGGCGCCGTGGGTCGACCCATGCCGCCACTAACGTCCATTTGAAGCCCGAATGCCCAAGCCCACTCTATCAAATCCATGGGCCTAAACATGGGTTTCTAGGCACAAAGACAAATTGCTATAGATGGGCTTTATGGCCAGCACTATAGCCCTCTGAGTCAGCTTCAATTTGATATGTTATAGGCCCCGTGGGTCGACCGATGCCGGGACGAACATCCATTTGAAGCCCAAGTGCCCAAGCCCACTCTATCAAATCCATGGGCCTAAACTTGGGTTTCTGGGCCCAAAGACAAATCACTAGAGATGGGCTTTATGGCCTGCACTATAGTCCTCTGAGTCAGCTTTGATTTGTTATATTATGGGCCCCGTGGGTAGACCCATGCCGCCACGAACGTCCATTTGACGCCCAAGTGCCTAAGCCCACTCTATCAAATCTATGGGCCTAAACCTGGGTTTCTGGGCCCAAAGACAAATCGCTATAGATAGGCTTCATGGCCTACAATATAGCCCTCTGAGTCAGCTTCAAGTTGATACATTATGGGCCCCGTGGGTCGACCGATGCCGCCACGAACGTCCATTCGAAGCCCAAGTGCCCAAGCCCACTCTATCAAATCCATGGGCGTAAACATGGGTTTCTGGGCCCAAAGATAAATCGCTATAAATGGGCTTCATGGCCCGCACTATAGCCCTCTGAGTCAGCTTCGATTTGATATATTATAGGCCCCGTGGGTCGACCCATGCCGCCACGAACGTCCATTTGAAGCCCAAGTGCCCAAGCTCGCTCTATCAAATCCATGGGCCTAAACATGGGTTTTTGGGCCTAAAGACAAATCGCTATAGATGGGCTTTATGGCCCACACTATAGCCCTCTGAGTCAGCTTCGATTTGATATATTGTGGGCCCCGTGGGTCGACCCATGCCGCCACGAACGTCCATTTGAAGCCCAAATGCCCAAGCCCACTCTATCAAATCCATGGTCCTAAACATGGGTTTCTGGGCCCAAAGAAAAATCGCTATAGATGGGCTTTATGGCCCACACTATAGCCCTCTGAGTTAGCTTCGATTTGATATATTATGGGCCCCGTGGGTCAACCCATGCCGCCACGAACGTCCATTTGAAGCCCAAGTGCCCAAGCCCACTCTATCAAATCCATGGGCCTAAACATGGGTTTATGGGCCCAAAGACAAATCGCTATAGATACGCTTTATGGCCCGCACAGTAGCCCTCTGAGTCAGCTTCAATTTGATATATTATGGGCCCCGTGGGTCGACCCATGCCGCCACGAACGTCCATTTGAAGCCCAAGTGCCCAAGCCCACTCTATCAAATCCATGGGCCTAAACATGGGTTTCTGGGCCCAAAGACAAATCGCTATAGATACGCATTATGGCCCGCACAGTAGCCCTCTGAGTCAGCTTCGATTTGATATATTATGGGACCCGTGGGTCGACCGATGTTGCGACGAACGTCCATTTGAAGCATAAGTCCCAAGCCCACTCTATCAAATCCATGGGCATAAACATGGGCTTCTGGGTTAAAGAAAAATCGCTATAGATGGGCTTTATGGCCGGGACTATAGCCCTCTGAGTCAGCTTCGATTTGATATATTATGGGCCCCGTGGGTCGACCCATGCAGCCACGAACGTCCTTTTGAAGCCCAACTGCCCAAGCCCACTCTATCAAATCCATGGGCATAAACATGGGCTTTTGGGTTAAAGAAAAATCGCTATAGATGGGCTTTATGGCCGGGACTATAGCCCTCTGAGTCAGCTTCGATTTGATATATTGTGGACCCCGTGGGTCGACCCATGCCGCCACGAACGTCCATTTGAAGCCCAAATGCCCAAGCCCACTCTATCAAATCCATGGGCCTAAACATGGGTTTCTGGACCCAAAGACAAATCGCTATAGATGGGCTTGATGGCCCACACTATAGCCCTCGGAGTCAGCTTCGATTTGATATATTATGGGCCCCGTGGGTCGACCCATGCCGCCACGAACGTCCATTTGAAGCCCAAGTGCCCAAGCCCACTCTATGAAATCCATGGGCCTAAACATGGGTTTCTGGGCCCAAAGACAAATCGTTATAGATGGGCTTTATGGCCCGCACTATAGCCCTCTGAGTCAGCTTCGATTTGATATATTATGGGCTCCGTGGGTCAACCCATGCCGCCACGAACGTCCATTTCAAGCCCAAGTGCCCAAGCCTACTCTATAAAATCCATGGGCCTAAACATGGGTTTTTTTGGCCAAAGACAAATCGCTATAGATGGGCTTTATGGCCCGCATTATTGCCCTCTGAGTCAGCTTCAATTTGATATATTATGGGCCCTGTGGGTCGACCGATGCCGGCACAAACGTCCATTTCAAGCCCAAGTGCCCAAGCCCACTCTATCAAATCCATGGGCCTAAACATGGCTTTCTGGGCCCAAAGACAAATCGCTATAGATGGGCTTTATGGATGGGTTTCTGGGGCCAAAGACAAATCGCTATAGATGGGCTTTATGGCCCGCACAGTAGCCCTCTGAGTCAGCTTCGATTTGATATATTATGGGCGCCGTGGGTCGACCCATGCCGCCACGAACGTCCATTTGAAGCCCCAGTGCCCAAGCCCGCTCTATCAAATCCATGGGCCTAAACATGGGTTTCTGGGCCCAAAGACAAATCGCTATAGATGGGCTTTATGTCCCGCACTATATCCCTCTTAGTCAGCTTCGATTTGATATATTATGGGCCCCGTGGGTCGACCCATGCCGCCACGAACGTGCATTTGAAGCCCAAGTGCCCAAGCCCTCTCTTTCAAATCCATGGGCCAAAACATGGGTTTCTGGGCCCAAAGACAAATTGCTATAGATGGGCTTTATGGCCCGCACTATAGCCCTCTGAGTCAGCTTCGATTTGATATATTATGGGCCCCATGGGCTGACCCATGCCGCCACGAACGTCCATTTGAAGCCCAAGTGCACAAGCCCACTCTATCAAATCGATGGGCCTAAACATGGGTTTCTGGGCCCAAAGACAAATCGCTATAGATGGACTTTATGTCCCGCACTATAGCCCTATAAGTCAGCTTCAATTTGATATATTATGGGCCCCGTGGGCTGACCGATGCCGCCACGAACGTCCATTTGAAGCCCAAGTGCCCAAGCCCACTCTATCAAATCCATGGGCCTAAACATGGGTTTCTGGGCCCAAAGACAAATTGCAATAGATGGCCTTTATGGCCAGCACTATAGCCCTCTGAGTCAGCTTCAATTTGATATGTTATAGGCCCCGTGGGTCGACCGATGCCGGCACAAACATCCATTTGAAGCCCAAGTGCCCATGCCCACTCTATCAAATCCATGGGCCTAAACTTGGGTTTCTGGGCCCAAAGACAAATCACTAGAGATGGGCTTTATGGCCTGCACTATAGTCCTCTGAGTCAGCTTCGATATGATATATTATGGGCCCCGTGGGTAGACCCATGCCGCCACGAACGTCCATTTGACGCCCAAGTGCCTAAGCCCACTCTATCAAATCTATGGGCCTAAACCTGGGTTTCTGGGCCCAAAGACAAATCTCTATAGATGGGCTTTATAGCCCACAATATAGCCCTCTGAGTCAGCTTCAATTTGATTTATTATGGTCCCCGTGGGTCGAACGATGCCGCCACGAACGTCCATTTGAAGCCCAAGTGCCCAAGCCCACTCAATCAAATCCATGGGCCTAAACATGGGTTTTTGGGCCCAAAGATAAATCGCTATAGATGGGCTTCATGGCCCACACTATAGCCCTCTGAGTCAGCTTCGATATGATATATTATGGGCCCCGTGGGTCGACCGATGCCGCCACGAACGTCCATTTGAAGCCCAAGTGCCCTAGCCCACTCTATCAAATCCATGGGCCTAAACATGGGTTTCTGGGCCCAAAGATAAATCGCTATAGATGGGCTTCATGGCCCGCACTATAGCCCTCTGAGTCAGCTTCGATTTGATATATTATAGGCCCCGTGGGTCGACCCATGCCGCCACGAACGTCCATTTGAAGCCCAAGTGCCCAAGCCCACTCTATCAAATCCATGGGCCTAAACATGGGTTTCTAGGCCCAAAGACAAATCGCTATAGATGGGCTTTATGGCCCGCACTATAGCCCTCTGAGTCAGCTTCGATTTGATATATTATGGGCTCCGTGGGTCAACCCATGCTGCCACGAACGTCCATTTGAAGCCCAAGTGCCCAAGCCTAATCTATAAAATCCATGGGCCTAAACATGGCTTTTTTGGCCCAAAGACAAATCGCTATTGATGGGCTTTATGGCCCGCATTATTGCCCTCTGAGTCAGCTTCAATTTGATATATTATGGGCCCCGTGGGTCGACCGATGCGGCCACGAACGTCCATTTCAAGCCCAAGTGCCCAAGCCCACTCTATCAAATCCATGGGCCTAAACATGGATTTCTGGGCCCAAAGACAAATCGCTATAGATGGGCTTTATGGATGGGTTTCTGGGCCCAAAGGCAAATCGCTATAGATTGGCTTTATGGCCCGCACTGTAGCCCTCTGAGTCAGCTTCGATTTGATATATTATGGGCGCCGTGGGTCAACCCATGCCGCCACGAACGTCCATTTGAAGCCCAAGTGCCCAAGCCCACTCTATCAAATCCATGGGCCTAAACATGGGCTTCTGGGCCCAAAGACAAATCGCTATAGATGGGCTTTATGGTTCGCACAATAGCCCTCTGAGTTAGCTTCGATTTGATATATTGTGCGCCCCGTGGGTTGACCCATGCCGCCACGAACGTCCAATTGAATCCCAAGTGGCCACGCCTACTCTATCAAATCCATGGGCCTAAACATGGGTTTCTGAGCCCAAAAACAAATCGCTATAGATGGGCTTTATGGCCCGCACTATAGCCCTCTGAGTCAGCTTCGATTTGATATATTATGGGCCCCGTGGGTCGACCCATGCCGCCACGAACGTCCATTTGAAGCCCAAGTGCCCAAGCCCACTCTATCAAATCCATGGGCCTAGACATGGGTTTCTGGTCCCAAAGACAAATCACTATAGATGGGCTTTATGGCCCGCACTATAGCCCTCTGAGTCAGCTTCGATTCGATATATTATGGGCCCCGTGGGTCGACCCATGCCGCCACGAACGTCCATTTGAAGCCCAAGTGGCCAAGCCCACTCTATCAAATCCATGGGCCTAAACATGGGTTTTTGGTCCCAAAGACAAATCGCTATAGATGGGCTTTATGGCCCGCACTACAGCCCTCTGAATCAACTTCGATTTGTTATATTATGGGCCCCGTGGGTCGATCTATGCCGCCACGAACGTCCTTTTGAAGCCCAGGTGGCCAAGCCCACTGTATCAAATCCATGGGCCTAAACATGGGTTTCTAGACCCAAAGGCAAATCGCTATAGATGTGTTTTATGGCCTGCACTATAGCCCTTTGGGTCAGCTTCGATTTAATATATTATGGGCCCCGTAGGTCGACCCATGCCGCCACGAACGTGCATTTGAAGCCCAAGTGCCCAAGCCCACTCAATCAAATCCATGGGCCTAAACATGGGTTTTTGGGCCCAAAGATAAATCGCTATAGATGGGCTTCATGGCCCACACTATAGCCCTCTGAGTCAGCTTCGATATGATATATTATGGGCCCCGTGGGTCGACCGATGCCGCCACGAACGTCCATTTGAAGCCCAAGTGCCCTAGCCCACTCTATCAAATCCATGGGCCTAAACATGGGTTTCTGGGCCCAAAGATAAATCGCTATAGATGGGCTTCATGGCCCGCACTATAGCCCTCTGAGTCAGCTTCGATTTGATATATTATAGGCCCCGTGGGTCGACCCATGCCGCCACGAACGTCCATTTGAAGCCCAAGTGCCCGAGCCCACTCTATCAAATCCATGGGCCTAAACATGGGTTTCTAGGCCCAAAGACAAATCGCTATAGATGGGCTTTATGGCCCGCACTATAGCCCTCTGAGTCAGCTTCGATTTGATATATTATGGGCTCCGTGGGTCAACCCATGCCGCCACGAACGTCCATTTGAAGCCCAAGTGCCCAAGCCTAATCTATAAAATCCATGGGCCTAAACATGGCTTTTTTGGCCCAAAGACAAATCGCTATAGATGGGCTTTATGGCCCGCATTATTGCCCTCTGAGTCAGCTTCAATTTAATATATTATGGGCCCCGTGGGTCGACCGATGCGGCCACGAACGTCCATTTCAAGCCCAAGTGCCCATGCCCACTCTATCAAATCCATGGGCCTAAACATGGATTTCTGGGCCCAAAGACAAATCGCTATAGATGGGCTTTATGGATGGGTTTCTGGGCCCAAAGGCAAATCGCTATAGATTGGCTTTATGGCCCGCACTGTAGCCCTCTGAGTCAGCTTCGATTTGATATATTATGGGCGCCGTGGGTCAACCCATGCCGCCACGAACGTCCATTTGAAGCCCAAGTGCCCAAGCCCACTCTATCAAATCCATGGGCCTAAACATGGGCTTCTGGGCCCAAAGACAAATCGCTATAGATGGGCTTTATGGTTCGCACAATAGCCCTCTGAGTCAGCTTCGATTTGATATATTGTGCGCCCCGTGGGTCGACCCATGCCGCCACGAACGTCCAATTGAATCCCAAGTGGCCACGCCTACTCTATCAAATCCATGGGCCTAAACATGGGTTTCTGAGCCCAAAAACAAATCGCTATAGATGGGCTTTATGGCCCGCACTATAGCCCTCTGATTCAGCTTCGATTTGATATATTATGGGCCCCGTGGGTCGACCCATGCCGCCACGAACGTCCATTTGAAGCCCAAGTGCCCAAGCCCACTCTATCAAATCCATGGGCCTAGACATGGGTTTCTGGTCCCAAAGACAAATCACTATAGATGGGCTTTATGGCCCGCACTATAGCCCTCTGAGTCAGCTTCGATTCGATATATTATGGGCCCCGTGGGTCGACCCATGCCGCCACGAACGTCCATTTGAAGCCCAAGTGGCCAAGCCCACTCTATCAAATCCATGGGCCTAAACATGGGTTTTTGGTCCCAAAGACAAATCGCTATAGATGGGCTTTATGGCCCGCACTACAGCCCTCTGAATCAACTTCGATTTGTTATATTATGGGCCCCGTGGGTCGACCTATGCCGCCACGAACGTCCTTTTGAAGCCCAGGTGGCCAAGCCCACTCTATCAAATCCATGGGCCTAAACATGGGTTTCTAGACCCAAAGGCAAATCGCTATAGATGTGTTTTATGGCCTGCACTATAGCCCTTTGGGTCAGCTTCGATTTAATATATTATGGGCCCCGTAGGTCGACCCATGCCGCCACGAACGTGCATTTGAAGCCCAAGTGCCCAAGCCCACTCTATCAAATCCATGGGCATAAACATGGGTTTTTGGGCCCAAAGACAAATCGCTATAGATGAGCTTTATGGCCCGCACTACAGCCCTCTGAGTCAGCTTTGATTTGATATATTATGGGCCCCGTGGGTCGACCCATGCCGCCACGAACGTCCATTTGAAGCCCAAGTGCCTAAGCCCACTCTATCAAATCCATGGGCCTAAACATGGGTTTCTGGGCCCAAAGACAAATCGCTATAGATGGGCTTTATGGCCCGCACTATAGCCCTCTGAGTCAGCTTCGATTTGATATATTATGGGCCCCGTGGGTCGACCCATGCCGCCACGAACATCCATTTGAAGCCCAAGTGCCCGAGCCCACTCTATCAAATCCATGGGCCTAAACATGGGTTTCTGGCCCAAAGACAAATTGCTATAGATGGGCTTTATGGTCCGCACAATAGCCCTCTGAGTCAGCTTCGATTTGATATATTATGGGCGTCGTGGGTTGACCCATGCCGCCACGAACGTCCATTTGAAGCCCAAGTGCCCAAGCCCACTCTATCAAATCCATGGGCCTAAACATGGGTTTCTGGGCCCAAAGACAAATTGCTATAGATGGGCTTTATGGCCCGCACAATAGCCCTCCGAGTCAGCTTCGATATGATATGTTGTGGGCCCCGTGGGTCGACCCATGCCACCACGAACGTCCATTTGAAGCCCAAATGCCCAAGCCCGCTCTATCAAATCCATGGGCCTAAACATGGGTTTCTGGGCCCAAAGACAAATCGCTATAGATTGGCTTTATGGCCCGCACTATAGCCTTCTGAGTCAGCTTCGATTTGATATATTGTGGGCCCCGTGGGTCGACCCATGCCGCCACGAACGTCCATTTAAAGCCCAAGTGCCCAAGCCCACTCTATCAAATCCATGGGCCTAAACATGGGTTTCTGGGCCCAAAGACAAATCGCTATAGATGGGCTTTATGGCCCATACTATATCCCTCTGAGTCAGCTTCGATTTGATATATTATGGGCCCCATGGGTCGACCCATGCCGCCACGAACGTCCATTTGAAGCCGAAGTGCCCAAGCCCACTCTATCAAATCCATGGGCCTAAACATGGGTTTCTGGGCCCAAAGACAAATCGCTATAGATAGGCTTTATGGTCCGCACAATAGCCCTCTGAGTCAGCTTCGATTTGATATATTATGGGCCCCGTGGGTCGACCGATGCCACCACGAACGTCCATTTGAAGCCCAAGTACCCAAGCCCACTCTATCAAATCCATGGGCCTAAACATGGGCTTCTGGGTTAAAGAAAAATCGCTATAGATGGGGTTTATGGCCTGCACTATAGCCCTCTGAGTCAGCTTCGATTTGATATATTATGGGCCCCGTGGGTCGACCCATGCAGCCACGAACGTCCTTTTGAAGCCCAAGTGCCCAAGCTCACTCTATCAAATCCATGGGCACAAACATAGGTTTCTGGGCCCAAAGACAAATCGCTATAGATGGGATTTATGGCCCGTACTATAGCCCTCTGAGTCAACTTCGATTTGATATATTATGGGCCCCGTGGGTCGACCGATGCCACCACGAACGTCGATTTGAAGCCCAAGTGACTAAGCCAACTATATCAAATCCATGGGCCTAAACATAGGTTTCTTGGCCCAATGACAAATCGTGATTGATGTGCTTTATGGCCCGCACTATAGACCTCTGAGTTAGCTTCGATGTGATATATTATGGGCCCCGTGGGTCGACCGATGCTGCCACGAACGTCCATTTGAAGCATAAGTCCCAAGCCCACTCTATCAAATCCATGGGCCTAAACATGGGTTTCTAGACCCAAAGGCAAATCGCTATAGATGTGTTTTATGGCCTGCACTATAGCCCTTTGGGTCAGCTTCGATTTAATATATTATGGGCCCCGTAGGTCGACCCATGCCGCCACGAACGTGCATTTGAAGCCCAAGTGCCCAAGCCCACTCAATCAAATCCATGGGCCTAAACATGGGTTTTTGGGCCCAAAGATAAATCGCTATAGATGGGCTTCATGGCCCACACTATAGCCCTCTGAGTCAGCTTCGATATGATATATTATGGGCCCCGTGGGTCGACCGATGCCGCCACGAACGTCCATTTGAAGCCCAAGTGCCCTAGCCCACTCTATCAAATCCATGGGCCTAAACATGGGTTTCTGGGCCCAAAGATAAATCGCTATAGATGGGCTTCATGGCCCGCACTATAGCCCTCTGAGTCAGCTTCGATTTGATATATTATAGGCCCCGTGGGTCGACCCATGCCGCCACGAACGTCCATTTGAAGCCCAAGTGCCCGAGCCCACTCTATCAAATCCATGGGCCTAAACATGGGTTTCTAGGCCCAAAGACAAATCGCTATAGATGGGCTTTATGGCCCGCACTATAGCCCTCTGAGTCAGCTTCGATTTGATATATTATGGGCTCCGTGGGTCAACCCATGCCGCCACGAACGTCCATTTGAAGCCCAAGTGCCCAAGCCTAATCTATAAAATCCATGGGCCTAAACATGGCTTTTTTGGCCCAAAGACAAATCGCTATAGATGGGCTTTATGGCCCGCATTATTGCCCTCTGAGTCAGCTTCAATTTAATATATTATGGGCCCCGTGGGTCGACCGATGCGGCCACGAACGTCCATTTCAAGCCCAAGTGCCCATGCCCACTCTATCAAATCCATGGGCCTAAACATGGATTTCTGGGCCCAAAGACAAATCGCTATAGATGGGCTTTATGGATGGGTTTCTGGGCCCAAAGGCAAATCGCTATAGATTGGCTTTATGGCCCGCACTGTAGCCCTCTGAGTCAGCTTCGATTTGATATATTATGGGCGCCGTGGGTCAACCCATGCCGCCACGAACGTCCATTTGAAGCCCAAGTGCCCAAGCCCACTCTATCAAATCCATGGGCCTAAACATGGGCTTCTGGGCCCAAAGACAAATCGCTATAGATGGGCTTTATGGTTCGCACAATAGCCCTCTGAGTCAGCTTCGATTTGATATATTGTGCGCCCCGTGGGTCGACCCATGCCGCCACGAACGTCCAATTGAATCCCAAGTGGCCACGCCTACTCTATCAAATCCATGGGCCTAAACATGGGTTTCTGAGCCCAAAAACAAATCGCTATAGATGGGCTTTATGGCCCGCACTATAGCCCTCTGATTCAGCTTCGATTTGATATATTATGGGCCCCGTGGGTCGACCCATGCCGCCACGAACGTCCATTTGAAGCCCAAGTGCCCAAGCCCACTCTATCAAATCCATGGGCCTAGACATGGGTTTCTGGTCCCAAAGACAAATCACTATAGATGGGCTTTATGGCCCGCACTATAGCCCTCTGAGTCAGCTTCGATTCGATATATTATGGGCCCCGTGGGTCGACCCATGCCGCCACGAACGTCCATTTGAAGCCCAAGTGGCCAAGCCCACTCTATCAAATCCATGGGCCTAAACATGGGTTTTTGGTCCCAAAGACAAATCGCTATAGATGGGCTTTATGGCCCGCACTACAGCCCTCTGAATCAACTTCGATTTGTTATATTATGGGCCCCGTGGGTCGACCTATGCCGCCACGAACGTCCTTTTGAAGCCCAGGTGGCCAAGCCCACTCTATCAAATCCATGGGCCTAAACATGGGTTTCTAGACCCAAAGGCAAATCGCTATAGATGTGTTTTATGGCCTGCACTATAGCCCTTTGGGTCAGCTTCGATTTAATATATTATGGGCCCCGTAGGTCGACCCATGCCGCCACGAACGTGCATTTGAAGCCCAAGTGCCCAAGCCCACTCTATCAAATCCATGGGCATAAACATGGGTTTTTGGGCCCAAAGACAAATCGCTATAGATGAGCTTTATGGCCCGCACTACAGCCCTCTGAGTCAGCTTTGATTTGATATATTATGGGCCCCGTGGGTCGACCCATGCCGCCACGAACGTCCATTTGAAGCCCAAGTGCCCAAGCCCACTCTATCAAATCCATGGGCCTAAACATGGGTTTCTGGGCCCAAAGACAAATCGCTATAGATGGGCTTTATGGCCCGCACTATAGCCCTCTGAGTCAGCTTCGATTTGATATATTATGGGCCCCGTGGGTCGACCCATGCCGCCACGAACATCCATTTGAAGCCCAAGTGCCCGAGCCCACTCTATCAAATCCATGGGCCTAAACATGGGTTTCTGGCCCAAAGACAAATTGCTATAGATGGGCTTTATGGTCCGCACAATAGCCCTCTGAGTCAGCTTCGATTTGATATATTATGGGCGTCGTGGGTTGACCCATGCCGCCACGAACGTCCATTTGAAGCCCAAGTGCCCAAGCCCACTCTATCAAATCCATGGGCCTAAACATGGGTTTCTGGGCCCAAAGACAAATTGCTATAGATGGGCTTTATGGCCCGCACAATAGCCCTCCGAGTCAGCTTCGATATGATATGTTGTGGGCCCCGTGGGTCGACCCATGCCACCACGAACGTCCATTTGAAGCCCAAATGCCCAAGCCCGCTCTATCAAATCCATGGGCCTAAACATGGGTTTCTGGGCCCAAAGACAAATCGCTATAGATTGGCTTTATGGCCCGCACTATAGCCTTCTGAGTCAGCTTCGATTTGATATATTGTGGGCCCCGTGGGTCGACCCATGCCGCCACGAACGTCCATTTAAAGCCCAAGTGCCCAAGCCCACTCTATCAAATCCATGGGCCTAAACATGGGTTTCTGGGCCCAAAGACAAATCGCTATAGATGGGCTTTATGGCCCATACTATATCCCTCTGAGTCAGCTTCGATTTGATATATTATGGGCCCCATGGGTCGACCCATGCCGCCACGAACGTCCATTTGAAGCCGAAGTGCCCAAGCCCACTCTATCAAATCCATGGGCCTAAACATGGGTTTCTGGGCCCAAAGACAAATCGCTATAGATAGGCTTTATGGTCCGCACAATAGCCCTCTGAGTCAGCTTCGATTTGATATATTATGGGCCCCGTGGGTCGACCGATGCCACCACGAACGTCCATTTGAAGCCCAAGTACCCAAGCCCACTCTATCAAATCCATGGGCCTAAACATGGGCTTCTGGGTTAAAGAAAAATCGCTATAGATGGGGTTTATGGCCTGCACTATAGCCCTCTGAGTCAGCTTCGATTTGATATATTATGGGCCCCGTGGGTCGACCCATGCAGCCACGAACGTCCTTTTGAAGCCCAAGTGCCCAAGCTCACTCTATCAAATCCATGGGCACAAACATAGGTTTCTGGGCCCAAAGACAAATCGCTATAGATGGGATTTATGGCCCGTACTATAGCCCTCTGAGTCAACTTCGATTTGATATATTATGGGCCCCGTGGGTCGACCGATGCCACCACGAACGTCGATTTGAAGCCCAAGTGACTAAGCCAACTATATCAAATCCATGGGCCTAAACATAGGTTTCTTGGCCCAATGACAAATCGTGATTGATGTGCTTTATGGCCCGCACTATAGACCTCTGAGTTAGCTTCGATGTGATATATTATGGGCCCCGTGGGTCGACCGATGCTGCCACGAACGTCCATTTGAAGCATAAGTCCCAAGCCCACTCTATCAAATCCATGGGCCTAAACATGGGTTTCTAGACCCAAAGGCAAATCGCTATAGATGTGTTTTATGGCCTGCACTATAGCCCTTTGGGTCAGCTTCGATTTAATATATTATGGGCCCCGTAGGTCGACCCATGCCGCCACGAACGTGCATTTGAAGCCCAAGTGCCCAAGCCCACTCAATCAAATCCATGGGCCTAAACATGGGTTTTTGGGCCCAAAGATAAATCGCTATAGATGGGCTTCATGGCCCACACTATAGCCCTCTGAGTCAGCTTCGATATGATATATTATGGGCCCCGTGGGTCGACCGATGCCGCCACGAACGTCCATTTGAAGCCCAAGTGCCCTAGCCCACTCTATCAAATCCATGGGCCTAAACATGGGTTTCTGGGCCCAAAGATAAATCGCTATAGATGGGCTTCATGGCCCGCACTATAGCCCTCTGAGTCAGCTTCGATTTGATATATTATAGGCCCCGTGGGTCGACCCATGCCGCCACGAACGTCCATTTGAAGCCCAAGTGCCCGAGCCCACTCTATCAAATCCATGGGCCTAAACATGGGTTTCTAGGCCCAAAGACAAATCGCTATAGATGGGCTTTATGGCCCGCACTATAGCCCTCTGAGTCAGCTTCGATTTGATATATTATGGGCTCCGTGGGTCAACCCATGCCGCCACGAACGTCCATTTGAAGCCCAAGTGCCCAAGCCTAATCTATAAAATCCATGGGCCTAAACATGGCTTTTTTGGCCCAAAGACAAATCGCTATAGATGGGCTTTATGGCCCGCATTATTGCCCTCTGAGTCAGCTTCAATTTAATATATTATGGGCCCCGTGGGTCGACCGATGCGGCCACGAACGTCCATTTCAAGCCCAAGTGCCCATGCCCACTCTATCAAATCCATGGGCCTAAACATGGATTTCTGGGCCCAAAGACAAATCGCTATAGATGGGCTTTATGGATGGGTTTCTGGGCCCAAAGGCAAATCGCTATAGATTGGCTTTATGGCCCGCACTGTAGCCCTCTGAGTCAGCTTCGATTTGATATATTATGGGCGCCGTGGGTCAACCCATGCCGCCACGAACGTCCATTTGAAGCCCAAGTGCCCAAGCCCACTCTATCAAATCCATGGGCCTAAACATGGGCTTCTGGGCCCAAAGACAAATCGCTATAGATGGGCTTTATGGTTCGCACAATAGCCCTCTGAGTCAGCTTCGATTTGATATATTGTGCGCCCCGTGGGTCGACCCATGCCGCCACGAACGTCCAATTGAATCCCAAGTGGCCACGCCTACTCTATCAAATCCATGGGCCTAAACATGGGTTTCTGAGCCCAAAAACAAATCGCTATAGATGGGCTTTATGGCCCGCACTATAGCCCTCTGATTCAGCTTCGATTTGATATATTATGGGCCCCGTGGGTCGACCCATGCCGCCACGAACGTCCATTTGAAGCCCAAGTGCCCAAGCCCACTCTATCAAATCCATGGGCCTAGACATGGGTTTCTGGTCCCAAAGACAAATCACTATAGATGGGCTTTATGGCCCGCACTATAGCCCTCTGAGTCAGCTTCGATTCGATATATTATGGGCCCCGTGGGTCGACCCATGCCGCCACGAACGTCCATTTGAAGCCCAAGTGGCCAAGCCCACTCTATCAAATCCATGGGCCTAAACATGGGTTTTTGGTCCCAAAGACAAATCGCTATAGATGGGCTTTATGGCCCGCACTACAGCCCTCTGAATCAACTTCGATTTGTTATATTATGGGCCCCGTGGGTCGACCTATGCCGCCACGAACGTCCTTTTGAAGCCCAGGTGGCCAAGCCCACTCTATCAAATCCATGGGCCTAAACATGGGTTTCTAGACCCAAAGGCAAATCGCTATAGATGTGTTTTATGGCCTGCACTATAGCCCTTTGGGTCAGCTTCGATTTAATATATTATGGGCCCCGTAGGTCGACCCATGCCGCCACGAACGTGCATTTGAAGCCCAAGTGCCCAAGCCCACTCTATCAAATCCATGGGCATAAACATGGGTTTTTGGGCCCAAAGACAAATCGCTATAGATGAGCTTTATGGCCCGCACTACAGCCCTCTGAGTCAGCTTTGATTTGATATATTATGGGCCCCGTGGGTCGACCCATGCCGCCACGAACGTCCATTTGAAGCCCAAGTGCCCAAGCCCACTCTATCAAATCCATGGGCCTAAACATGGGTTTCTGGGCCCAAAGACAAATCGCTATAGATGGGCTTTATGGCCCGCACTATAGCCCTCTGAGTCAGCTTCGATTTGATATATTATGGGCCCCGTGGGTCGACCCATGCCGCCACGAACATCCATTTGAAGCCCAAGTGCCCGAGCCCACTCTATCAAATCCATGGGCCTAAACATGGGTTTCTGGCCCAAAGACAAATTGCTATAGATGGGCTTTATGGTCCGCACAATAGCCCTTTGAGTCAGCTTCGATTTGATATATTATGGGCGTCGTGGGTTGACCCATGCCGCCACGAACGTCCATTTGAAGCCCAAGTGCCCAAGCCCACTCTATCAAATCCATGGGCCTAAACATGGGTTTCTGGGCCCAAAGACAAATTGCTATAGATGGGCTTTATGGCCCGCACAATAGCCCTCCGAGTCAGCTTCGATATGATATGTTGTGGGCCCCGTGGGTCGACCCATGCCACCACGAACGTCCATTTGAAGCCCAAATGCCCAAGCCCGCTCTATCAAATCCATGGGCCTAAACATGGGTTTCTGGGCCCAAAGACAAATCGCTATAGATTGGCTTTATGGCCCGCACTATAGCCTTCTGAGTCAGCTTCGATTTGATATATTGTGGGCCCCGTGGGTCGACCCATGCCGCCACGAACGTCCATTTAAAGCCCAAGTGCCCAAGCCCACTCTATCAAATCCATGGGCCTAAACATGGGTTTCTGGGCCCAAAGACAAATCGCTATAGATGGGCTTTATGGCCCATACTATATCCCTCTGAGTCAGCTTCGATTTGATATATTATGGGCCCCATGGGTCGACCCATGCCGCCACGAACGTCCATTTGAAGCCGAAGTGCCCAAGCCCACTCTATCAAATCCATGGGCCTAAACATGGGTTTCTGGGCCCAAAGACAAATCGCTATAGATAGGCTTTATGGTCCGCACAATAGCCCTCTGAGTCAGCTTCGATTTGATATATTATGGGCCCCGTGGGTCGACCGATGCCACCACGAACGTCCATTTGAAGCCCAAGTACCCAAGCCCACTCTATCAAATCCATGGGCCTAAACATGGGCTTCTGGGTTAAAGAAAAATCGCTATAGATGGGGTTTATGGCCTGCACTATAGCCCTCTGAGTCAGCTTCGATTTGATATATTATGGGCCCCGTGGGTCGACCCATGCAGCCACGAACGTCCTTTTGAAGCCCAAGTGCCCAAGCTCACTCTATCAAATCCATGGGCACAAACATAGGTTTCTGGGCCCAAAGACAAATCGCTATAGATGGGATTTATGGCCCGTACTATAGCCCTCTGAGTCAACTTCGATTTGATATATTATGGGCCCCGTGGGTCGACCGATGCCACCACGAACGTCGATTTGAAGCCCAAGTGACTAAGCCAACTATATCAAATCCATGGGCCTAAACATAGGTTTCTTGGCCCAATGACAAATCGTGATTGATGTGCTTTATGGCCCGCACTATAGACCTCTGAGTTAGCTTCGATGTGATATATTATGGGCCCCGTGGGTCGACCGATGCTGCCACGAACGTCCATTTGAAGCATAAGTCCCAAGCCCACTCTATCAAATCCATGGGCCTAAACATGGGTTTCTGGGCCCAAAGACAAATCGCTATAGATGGGCTTTGTGGCCCGCACTATAGCCCTCTGAGTCAGCTTCGTTTTGATGTATTATGGGCCCGATGGGTCGATTGATGCCGCCACGAACGTCCATTTAAAGCCCAAGTGCCCAAGCCCACTCTATCAAATCCATGGGCATAAACATGGGTTTCTGGGCCCAAAGACAAATCGCTATAGATGGGCTTTATGGCCCGCACAATAGCCCTCTGAGTCAGCTTCGATTTGATATATTATGGGCCCCGTGGGTCGACCCATGCCGCCACGAACGTCCATTTGAAGCCCAAGTGCCCAAGCCCACTCTATCAAATCCATAGGCCTAAACATGGGTTTCTGGGCCCAAAGACAAATCGCTATAGATGGGCTTTATGGCCCGCACAATAGCCCTCTGAGTCAGCTTCGATTTGATGTATTATGGGCCCCGTGGGTCGACCCATGCCGCCACGAACGTCCATTTGAAGCCCAAGTGCCCGAGCCCGCTCTATCAAATCCATGGGCCTAAACATGGGTTTCTGGGCCCAAAGACAAATCGCTATAGATGGGCTTTATGGTCCGCACAATAGCCCTCTAAGTCAGCTTCGATTTGATATATTCTGGGCCCCGTGGGTCGACCCATGCCGCCACGAACGTCCATTTGAATCCCAATTGGCCACGCCCACTCTATCAAATCCATGGGCCTAAACATGGGTTTTTGGGCCCAAAGACAAATCGCTATAGATGGGCTTTAGGGCCCGCATTATAGCCCTCTGAATCAGCTTCGATTTGATATATTATGGGCCCCGTGGGTCGACCTATGCCGCCACGAACGTCCTTTTGAAGCCCAGGTGCCCAAGCCCACTCTATCAAATCCATGGGCCTAAACATCGGTTTCTGGGCCCAAAGACAAATCATGATAGATGTGTTTTATGGCCTGCACTATAGCCCTTTGAGTCAGCTTCGATTTAATATATTATGGGCCCCGTAGGTCGACCCAGGCCGCCACGAACGTGCATTTGAAGCCCATGTGCCCAAGCCCACTGTATCAAATCCATGGGCCTAAACATGGGTTTTTGGGCCCAAAGACAAATCGCTATAGATGAGCTTTATGGCCCGCACTATAGCCCTCTGAGTCAGCTTTGATTTGATATATTATGGGCCCCGTGGGTCAACCCATGCCGCCACGAACATCCATTTGAAGCCCAAGTGCCCAAGCCCACTCTATCGAATCCATGGGGCTAAACATGGGCTTCTGGGTTAAAGAAAAATCGCTATTGATGGGCTTTATGGCCCGCACTATAGCCCTCTGAGTCAGCTTCGATTTGATATATTATGGGCCCCGTGGGTCGACCCATGCAGCCACGAACGTCCTTTTGAAGCCCAAGTGCCCAAGCCCACTCTATCAAATCCATAGGCCTAAACATGGGTTTCTGGGCCCAAAGACAAATCGCTATAGATGGGCTTTATGGCCCGCACTATAGCCCTCTGAGTCAGCTTCGATTTGATATATTATGGGCGCCGTGGGTC
This sequence comes from Mallotus nudiflorus, assembly GCA_947683625.1. Taxonomy (NCBI): domain Eukaryota; kingdom Viridiplantae; phylum Streptophyta; class Magnoliopsida; order Malpighiales; family Euphorbiaceae; genus Mallotus; species Mallotus nudiflorus. The sequence goes on from CANTUR010000950.1 coordinate 32,254, forward strand.
GACCCATGCCGCCACGAACATCTATTTGAAGCCCAAGTGCCCGAGCCCACTCTTTCAAATCCATGGGCCTAAACATGGGTTTCTGGGCCCAATGACAAATCGCTATAGATGGGCTTTGTGGTCCGCACAATAGCCCTCTGAGTCAGCTTCGATTTCATATATTGTGGGCACCGTGGGTCGACCCATGCCGCCACGAACGTCCATTTGAATCCCAAGTGGCCACGCCCACTCTATCAAATCCATGGGCCTAAACATGGGTTTCTGGGCCCAAAGAAAAATCGCTATAGATGGGCTTTATGGTCCGCACAATAGCCCTCTAAGTCAGCTTCGATTTGATATATTATGGGCCCCGTGAATCAACCCATGCCGCCACGAAAGTCCATTTGAATCCCAAGTGGCCACGGCCACTCTATCAAATCCATGGGCCTAAACATGGGTTTCTGGGCCCAAAGAAAAATCGCTATAGATGGGCTCTATGGCCCGCACTATAGCCCTCTGAGTCAGCTTCGATTTGATATATTATGGGCCCCGTGGGTCGACCCATGCCGCCATGAACGTACATTTGAAGCCCAAGTGCCCAAGCCCACTCTATCAAATCCATGGGCCTAGACATGGGTTTCTAGGCCCAAAGACAAATCGCTATAGATGGGCTTTATGGCCCGTACAATAGCCCTCTGAGTCAGCTTCGATTTGATATATTATGGGCCCCGTGGGTCGACCCATGCCACCACGAACGTCCATTTGAAGCCCAAGTGCCCAAGCCCACTCTTTCAAATCCATGGGCCTAAACATGGGTTTTTGGGCCCAAAGACAAATCGCTATAGATGGGCTTTATGGCCCGCACTATAGCCCTCTGAATCAGCTTCGATTTGATATATTATGGGCCCCGTGGGTCGACCTATGCCGCCACGAACGTCCTTTTGAAGCCCAGGTGCCCAATCCCACTCTATCAAATCCATGGGCCTAAACATGGGTTTTGGGCCCAAAGACAAATCGCGATAGATGTGTTTTATGGCCTGCACTATAGCCCTTTGACTCAGCTTCGATTTAATATATTATGGGCCCCGTAGGTCGACCCATGCCGCCACGAACGTGCATTTGATGCCCAAGTGCCCAAGCCCACTCTATCAAATCCATGGGCCTAAACATGGGTTTTTGGGCCCAAAGACAAATCGCTATAGATGAGCTTTATGGCCCGCAGTACAGCCCTCTGAGTCAGCTTTTATTTGATATATTATGGGCCCCGTGGGTCAACCCATGCCGCCACGAACGTCCATTTGAAGCCCAAGTGCCCAAGCCCACTCTATCAAATCCATGGGCCTAAACATGGGTTTCTGGGCCCAAAGACAAATCACTATAGATGGGCTTTATGGCCCGCACTATAGCCCTCTGAGTCAGCCTCGATTTGATATATTATGGGCCCCGTGGTTCGACCCATGCCGCCACGAACGTCCATTTGAAGCCCAATTGCCCAAGCCCACTCTATCAAATCCATGGGCCTAAACATGGGTGTCTGGGCCCAAAGACAAATCGCTATAGATGGGCTTTATGGCCCGCACAATAGCCCTCTGAGTCAGCTTCGATTTGATATATTGTGGGCCTCGTGGGTCGACCGATGCCGCCACGAACGTCCATTTGAAGCCCAAGTGCACAAGCCCACTCTATCAAATCCATGGGCCTAAACATGGGTTTCTGGGCCCAAAGACAAATCGCTATAGATGGGCTTTATGGCCCACACTATAGCCCTCTGAGTCAGCTTCGATTTGATATATTATGGGCGCCGTGGGTCGACCCATGCCGCCACGAACATCCATTTGAAGCCCAAGTGCCCGAGCCCACTCTATCAAATCCATGGGCCTAAACATGGGTTTCTGGGCCCAATGACAAATGGCTATAGATGGGCTTTATGGTCCGGACAATAGCCCTCTGAGTCAGCTTCGATTTCATATATTATCGGCCCCGTGGGTCGACCCATGCCGCCACGAACGTCCATTTGAATCCCAAGCGGCCATGCCCACTCTTTCAAATCCATGGGCCTAAACATGGGTTTCTGGGCCCAAAGACAAATCGCTATAGATGGGCTTTATGGCCCGTACTATAGCCCTCTGAGTCAGCTTCGATTTGATATATTATGGGCCCCGTGGGTCGACCCATGCCGCCACGAACGTCCATTTGAAGCCCGAGTGTCCAAGCCCACTCTATCAAATCCATGGGCCTAGACATGGGTTTCTGGGCCCAAAGACAAATCGCTATAGATAGGCTTTATGGCCCGCACTATAGCCCTCTGAGTCAGCTTCGATTTGATATATTATGGGCCCCGTGGATCGACCGATGCCACCACGAACGTCCATTTGAAGCCCAAGTGCCCAAGCCCACTCTATCGAATCCATGGGGCTAAACATGGGCTTCTGGGTTAAAGAAAAATCGCTATTGATGGGCTTTATGGCCCGCACTATAGCCCTCTGAGTCAGCTTCGATTTGATATATTATGGGCCCCGTGGGTCGACCCATGCAGCCACGAACGTCCTTTTGAAGCCCAAGTGCCCAAGCCCACTCTATCAAATCCATGGGCCCAAACATAGGTTTCTGGGCCCAAAGTCAAATCGCTATAAATGGGCTTTGTGGCCCGCACTATAGCCCTCTGAGTCAGCTTCGATTTGATATATTATGGGCCCCATGGGTCGACCTATGCCGCCACGAACGTCCATTTGAAGCATAAGTGCCCAAGCCCACTCTATCAAATCCATGGGCCTAAACATGGGTTTCTGGGCCCAAAGACAAATCGCTATAGATGGGCTTTATGGCCCGCACTATAGCCCTCTGAGTCAGCTTCGTTTTGATGTATTATGGGCCCGATAGGTCGATTGATGCCGCCACGAACGTCCATTTAAAGCCCAAGTGCCCAAGCCCACTCTATCAAATCCATGGTCCTAAACATGGGTTTCTGGGCCCAAACACAAATCGCTATAGATGGGCTTTATGGCCCGCACTATAGCCCTCTGAATCAGCTTCGATTTGATATATTATGGGCCCCGTGGGTCGACCTATGCCGCCACGAACGTCCTTTTGAAGCCTAGGTGCCCAAGCCCACTCTATCAAATCCATGGGCCTAAACATGGCTTTCTGGGCCCAATGACAAATCGCTATAGATGGGCTTTATGGCCCGTACTATAGCCCTCTGAGTCAGCTTCGATTTGATATATTACGGGCCCCGTGGGTCGACCCATGCCGCCACGAACGTCCATTTCAAGCCCAAGTGCCAAGCCCACTCTTTCAAATCCATGGGCCTAAACATGGGTTTCTGGGCCCAAAAATAAATCGCTATAGATGGGCTTTATGGCCCGCACAATAGCCCTCTGAGTCAGCTTCGATTTGATATATTGTGAGACCCGTGGGTCGACCCATGCCGCCACGAACGTCCATTTGAAGCCCAAGTGCCCAAGCCCACTCTATCAAATCCATGGGCCTAAACATGGGTTTTTTGGCCCAAAGACAAATCGCTATAGATGGGCTTTATGGCCCGCACTATAGCCCTCTGAGTCAGCTTCGATTTGATATATTATGGGCCCCGTGGGTCGACCCATGCCGCCACGAACATCCATTTGAAGCCCAAGTGCCCGAGCCCACTCTATCAAATCCATGGGCCTAAACATGGGTTTCTGGGCCAAAAGACAAATCGCTATAGATGGGCTTTATGGCCCGTAATATAGCCCTCTGAGTCAGCTTCGATTTGATATATTATGGGCCCGTTGGGTCAACCCATGCCGCCACGAACGTCCATTTGAAGCCCATGTGCCCAAGCCCACTCTATCAAATCCATGGGCCTAAATATGGGTTTCTGGGCCCAAAGACAAATCGCTATAGATGGGCTTTATAGCCCGCACTATAGCCCTCTGAGTCAGCTTCGATTTGATATATTATGGGCCCGTTGGGTCAACCCACGCCGCCACGAACGTCCATTTGAAGCCCATGTGCCCAAGCCCACTCTATCAAATCCATGGGCCTAAACATGGGTTTCTGGGCCCAAAGAGAACTCGCTATAGATGGCCTTTATGGCCCGCACTATAGCCCTTTGAGTCAGCTTCGATTTGATATATTATGGGCCTCGTGGGTCGATTGATGCCACCACGAACGTCCATTTGAAGCCCAAGTGCCCAAGCCCACTCTATCAAATCCATGGGCCTAAACATGGGTTTCTGGGCCCAAAGACAAATCGCTATAGATGGGCTTTATGGCCCGCACTATAGCCCTCTGAGTCAGCTTCGATTTGATATATTATGGGCCCCGTGGGTCGACCCATGCCGCCACGAATGTCCATTTGAAGCCCAAGTGCCCAAGGCAACTCTATCAAATCCATGGGGCTAAACATGGGTTTTTGGGCCCAAAGACAAATCGCTATAGATGGGCTTTATGGCCCGTACTATAGCCCTCTGAGTGAGCTTCGATTTGATTTATTATGGGCCCCGTGGGTCGACCCATGCTGCCACGAACGTCCATTTGAAGCATAAGTGCCCAAGCCCACTCTATCAAATACATGGGCCTAAACATGGGTTTCTGGGCCCAAAGATAAATCGCTATAGATGGGCTTTATGGCCCGCACTATAGCCCTCTGAGTCAGCTTCGATTTGATGTATTATGGGCCCCTTGGGTCGATTGATGCCGCCACGAACGTCCATTTCAAGCCCAAGTGCCCAAGCCCACTCTATCAAATCCATGGGCCTAAACATGGGTTTCTGGGCTCAAAGACAACTCGCTGTAGATGGCCTTTATGGCCCGCACTATAGCCCTTTGAGTCAGCTTCGATTTGATATATTATGGGCCTCGTGGGTCGATTGATGCCACCACGAACGTCCATTTGAAGCCCAAGTGCCCAAGCCCACTCTATCAAATCCATGGGACTAAACATGGGTTTCTGGGCCCAAAGACAAATCGCTATAGATGGGCTTTATGGCCCGCACTATAGCCCTCTGAGTCAGCTTCAATTTGATATATTATGGGCCCCGTGGGTCGACCCATGCCGCCACGAATGTCCATTTGAAGCCCAAGTGCCCAAGCCCACTCTATCAAATCCATGGGGCTAAACATGGGTTTTTGGGCCCAAAGACAAATCGCTATAGATGGGCTTTATGGCCCGTACTATAGCCCTCTGAGTGAGCTTCGATTTGATTTATTATGGGCCCCGTGGGTCGACCCATGCTGCCACGAACGTCCATTTGAAGCATAAGTGCCCAAGCCCACTCTATCAAATCCATGGGCCTAAACATGGGTTTCTGGGCCCAAAGATAAATCGCTATAGATGGGCTTTATGGCCCGCACTATAGCCCTCTGAGTCAGCTTCGATTTGATGTATTATGGGCGCCTTGGGTCGATTGATGCTGCCACGAACGTCCATTTCAAGCCCAAGTGCCCAAGCCCACTCTATCAAATCCATGGGCCTAAACATGGGTTTCTGGGCCCAAAGACAAATCGCTATAGATGGGCTTTATGGCCTGCACTATAGCCCCCTGAATCAGCTTCGATTTGATATATTATGGGCCACGTGGGTCGACCCATGCCGCCACGAACGTCCTTTTGAAGCCCAGGTGCCCAACCCCACTCTATCAAATCCATGGGCCTAAACATGGGTTTCAGGGCCCAAAGGCAAATCGTGATAGATGTGTTTTTTGGCCTACACTATAGCCCTCTGAGTCTGCTTCGATTTAATATATTATGGACCCCGTGGGTCGACCCATACCGCCACGAACGTCCATTTGAAGCCCTAGTGCCCAAGCCCACTCTATCAAATCCATGGGCCTAAACATTCATTTTTGGGCCCAAATACAAATCGCTATAGATGGGCTTTATGGCCCGCGCTATAGCCCTCTGAGTCAGCTTAGATTTGATATATTATGGGCCCCGTGGGTCGACCTATGCCGCCACGAACGTCCATTTGAAGCCCAAGTGCCCAAGCCCACTCTATCAAATCTAAGGGCCTAAACATGGGTTTCTGGGCCCAAAGACAAATCGCTATAGATGGGCTTTATGGCCCACACTATAGCCCTCCAAGTTAGCTTCGATTTCATATATTATGGGCCCCGTGGGTCGGCCCACGCCACCACGAACGTCCATTTGAAGCCCAAGTGCCCAAGCCCACTCTATCAAAACCATGGGCCTAAACATGGCTTTCTAGGCCCAATGACAAATCGCTATTGATGGGCTTTATGGCCCGCACTATAACCCTCTTAGTCTGCTTCGATTTGATATATTATGGGCCCCGTGGGTCGACCCATGCCGCCACGAACGTCCATTTGAAGCCCTAGTGCCCAAGCCCACTCTATCAAATCCATGGGCCTAAACATTCATTTTTGGGCCCAAATACAAATCGCTATAGATGGGCTTTATGGCCCGCGCTATAGCCCTCTGAGTCATCTTCGATTTGATATATTATGGGCCCCGTGCGTCGACCTATGCCGCCACGAACGTCCATTTGAAGCCCAAGTGCCCAAGCCCACTCTATCAAATCCATGGGCCTAAACATGGGTTTCTGGGCCCAAAGACAAATCGCTATAGATGGGCTTTATGGCCCGCACTATAGCCCTCTAAGTTAGCTTCGATTTCATATATTATGGGCCCCGTGGGTCGACCCATGCCACCACGAACGTCCATTTGAAGCCCAAGTGCCCAAGCCCACTCTATCAAAACCATGGGCCTAAACATGGCTTTCTGGGCCCAAAGACAAATCGCTATAGATGAGCTTTATGGCCCGCACTATAGCCCTCTGAGTTAGCTTTGATTTGATATATTATGGGCCCCGTGGATCAACCCATGCCGCCACGAACGTCCATTTGAAGCCCAAGTGCCCAAGCCCACTCTATCAAATCCATGGGCCTAAATATGGGTTTCTGGGCCCAAAGACAAATCGCTATAGATGGGCTTGATAGCCCGCACTATAGCCCTCTCAGTCAGCTTCGATTTGATATATTATGGGCCCCGTGGGTCGACCCATGCCGCCACGAACGTCCATTTGAAGCCCAAGTGCCCAAGCCCACTCTATCAAATCCATGGGCCTAAGCAAGGGTTTCTGGGCCCAAAGACAAATCGCTATAGATGGGCTTCATGGCCCGCACAATAGCCCTCTGAGCCAGCTTCGATTTGATATATTGTGAGCCCCGTGGGTCGACCCATGCCACCACGAACGTCCATTTGAAGCCCAAGTGCCCAAGCCCACTCTATCAAATCCATGGGCCTAAACATGGGTTTCTGGGCCCAAAGACAAATCGCTATATATGGGCTTTATGGCCCGCACTATAGCCCTCTAAGTTAGCTTCGATTTCATATATTATAGGCCCCGTGGGTCGACCCATGCCACCACGAATGTCCATTTGAAGCTAAAGTGCCCAAGCCCACTCTATCAAATCCATGGACCTAAACATGGGTTTCTGAGCCCAAAGAAAAATCGCTATTGATAGGCTTTATGGCCCGCACTATAGCCCTCTGAGCCAGCTTCGATTTGAAATATTATGGGCCCCGTAGGTCGATTGATGCCGCCACGAACATCCATTTGAAGCCCAAGTGCCCAAACCCACTCTATCAAATCAATGGGCCTAAACATGGGCTTCTGGGTCTAAGAAAAATCGCTATGAATGGGCTTTATGGCCCGCACTATAGCCCTCTGAGTCAGCTTCGATTTGATATATTATGGGCCCCATGGGTCGACCCATGCCGCCACGAACGTCCATTTGAAGCATAAGTTCCCAAGCGCACTCTATCAAATCCATGGGCCTAAACATGGGTTTCTGGGCCCAAAGACAAATCGCTAAAGATGGGCTTTATGGCCCGCACTATAGCCCTCTGAGTCAGCTTCGATTTGATGTATTATGGGCCCCATGGGTCGATTGATGCCGCCACGAACGTCCATTTAAAGCCCAAGTGCCCAAGCCCACTCTATCAAATCCATGGGCCTAAACATGGCTTTCTGGGCCCAATGACAAATCGCTATAGATGGGCTTTATGGCCCGCACTATAGCCCTCTGAATCAGCTTCTATTTGATATAGTATGGGCCCCGTGGGTCGACCCATGCCGCCATGAACGTCATTTTGAAGCCCAGGAGCCCAAGCCCACTCTATCAAATCCATGGGCCTAAACATGGGTTTCTGGGCCCAAAGACAAATCGCGATAGATGTGTTTCATGCCCCGCACTATAACCCTTTGAGTCAGCTTCGATTAATATATTATGGGCCCCGTGGGTCGACCCATGCCGCCACGAACGTCCATTTGAAGCCCAAGTGCCCAAGCCCACTCTATCAAATCCATGGGCCTAAACATGGGTTTCTGGGCCCAAAGTCAAATCGCTATAGATGGGCTTTATCGCCCGCACTATAGCCCTCTGATTCAGCTTCGATTTGATATATTATGGGCCCCGTTGGTCGACCCATGCCGCCACGAACGTCCATTTGAAGCCCAAGTGCCTAAGCCCACACTATCAAATCCTGGGCCTAACATGGGTTTTTAGGCCCAAAGACAAATCGCTATAGATGGGCTTTATGGCCCGCACTATGGCCCTTTGAGTCAGCTTCGAGTTGATATATTATGGGCCCCGTGGGTCGACCCCATGCCGCCACGAACGTCCATTTGAAGCCCAAGTGCCTAAGCCCACTCTATCAAATCCATGGCCTAAACATGGGTTTTCTGGGCCCAATGACAATCGCTATAGATGGGTGTTATGGCCCGCACTATAGCCCTCTTAGTCAGCTTCGATTTAATATATTGTGGCCCCGTGGGTCGACCCATGCCGCCATGAACGTCCATTTGAAACCCAAGTGCCCAAGCCCTCTCTATCAAATCCATGGGCCTAAACATGGGTTTCTGGGCCCAAAGACAAATCGCTATAGATGGGCTTTATGGCCCGCACTATAGCCCTCTGAGTCAGCTTCGATTTGATATATTATGGGCCCCGTGGGTCGACCGATGCCACCACGAACGTCCATTTGAAGCCCAAGTGCCCAAGCCCACTCTATCAAATCCATGGGCCTAACATGGGTTTCTGGGCCCAAAGACAATCGCTATATATGGGCTTTATGGCCCGCACTATAGCCCTCTGAGTCAGCTTCGATTTGATGTATTAATGGCCCCATGGGTCGATTGATACCGCCACGAACGTCCATTTAAAGCCCAAGTGCCCAAGCCCACTCTATCAAATCCATGGGCCTAAACATGGCTTTCTGGGCCTAAAGACAAATCGCTATAGATGGGCTCTACGGCCCGCACTATAGCCCTCTGAATCAGCTTCGATTTGATATATTATGGGCCCCGTGGGTCGACCCATGCCGCCACGAACGTCCTTTTGAAGCCCAGGTGCCCAAGCCCACTCTATCAAATCCATGGGCCTAAACATGGGTTTCTGGGCCCAAGACAAATCGCGATAGATTTGTTTTATGGCCCGAACTATAGCCCTCTGAGTTAGCTTCGATTTAATATATTATGGGCCCCGTGGGTTGACCCATGCCGCCACGAACGTCCATTTGAAGCCCAAGTGCCCAAGCCCACTCTATCAAATCCATGGTCCTAAACATGGGTTTCTGGGCCCAATGAGAAATCGCTATAGATGGGCTTTATGGCCCGCACTATAGCCCTCTGAGTCAGCTTCGATTTGATATATTATGGGCCCCGTGGGTCGACCCATGCCGCCACGAACGTCCATTTGAAGCCCAAGTGCCCAAGCCCACTCTATCAAATCCATGGGCCAAAACATGGGTTTCTGGGCCCAAAGACAAATCGCTATGGATGGGCTTTATGGCCCGCACTATAGCCCTCTGAGTCAGCTTCGATTTGATATATTATGGGCCCCAAAGGTTGACCCATGCCGCCACGAACGTCCTTTTGAAGCCCAAGTGCCCAAGCCAACTCTATCAAATCCATGGGCCTAAACATGGGTTTCTGCGCCCAAAGACAAATCACTATAGATGGGCTTTATGGCCCTCACTATAGCCCTCTGAGTCAGCTTTGATTTGATATATTATGGGCCCCGTGGGTCGACCCATGCCGCCACGAACGTCCATTTAAAGCCCAAGTGCCCAAGCCCACTCTATCAAATCCATGGGTCTAAACATGGGTTTCTGGGCCAAAAGATAAATCGCTATAGATGGGCTTTATGGCCCGTAATATAGCCCTCTGAGTCAGCATCGATTTTTTATATTCTGGGCCCCGTGGGTCGACCCATGCTGCCACGAACGTCCATTTGAAGCCCAAGTGCCCAAGCCCACTCTATCAAATCCACGGGCCTAAACATGGGTTTCTGGGCCCAAAGACAAATCGCTATAGATGGGCTTTATGGCCCGCACTATAGCCCTCTGAGTCAGCTTCGATTTGATATATGATGGGCCTCGTGGGTTGACCCATGCCACCACGAACGTCCATTTGAAGCCCAAGTGCCCAAGCCCACTCTATCAAAACCATGGGTCTAAACATGGCTTTCTGGGCCCAATGACAAATCGCTATAGATGGGCTTTATGGCCCGCACTATAACCCTCTGAGTCAGCTTCTATTTGATATATTATGGGCCCCATGGGTCGACCTATGCCGCCACAAACGTCAATTTGAAGCCCAAGTGCCCAAGCCCACTCTATCAAATCCATGGGCCTAAACATGGGTTTCTGGGCCTAAAGACAAATCGCTATACATGGGCTTTATGGCTCGCACTATAGCCCTCTGAGTCAGCTTCGATTTGATATATTATGGGCCCCGTGGGTCGACCCATGCCGCCACGAACGTCCTTTTGAAGCCCAGGTGCCCAAGTCCACTCTATCAAATCCATAGGCCTAAACATGGGTTTCTGGGCCCAAACACAAATCGTGATAGATTTGTTTTATGGCATGCACTATAGCCCTCTAAGTCAACTTTGGTTTAATATATTATAGGCCCCGTGGGTCGACCCATGCCGCCACGAACGTCCATTTGAAGCCCAAGTGCCCAAGCCCACTCTATCAAATCCATGAGCGTAAACATGGGTTTTTGGGCCCAAAGACAAATCGCTATAGATGAGTTTTATGGCCTGCACTATAGCCCTCTGAGTCAGCTTCGATTTGATATATTATGGGCCCCGTGGGTCGACCCATGCCGCCACGAACGTCTATTTCAAGCCCAAGTGCCCAAGCCCACTCTATCAAATCCATGGGCCTAAACATGGGTTTTTGGGCCCAAACACAAATCGCTATAGATGGGCATTATGGGCCGCGCTATAGCCCTCTGAGTCAGCTTCGATTTGATATGTTATGGGCCCCGTGGGTCGACCCATGCCACCACGAACGTCCATTTGAAGCACAAGTGCCCAAGCCCACTCTACCAAATCCATGGGCCTAAACATGGCTTTTTGGGCCCAATGACAAATCGTTATAGATGGGTTTTATGGCCCGTACTATAGCCCTCTGAGTCTGCTTCGATTTGATATATTATGGGCCCCGTGGGTCGACCCACGCCGCCACGAACGTCCATTTCAAGCCCAAGTGCCCAAGCCCACTCTATCCAATCCACAGGCCTAAACATGGGTTTCTGGGCCCAAAGACAAATCGCTATAGATGGGCTTTATGGCCCGCACTATATCCCTCTGAGTCAGCTTTGATTTGATATATGATGGGCCTCGTGGGTCGACCCATGCCACCACGAACGTCCATTTGAAGCCCAAGTGCCCAAGCCCACGCTATCAAAACCATGGGTCTAAACATGGCTTTCTGGGCCCAATGACAAATCGCTATAGATGGGCTTTATGGCCCGCACTATAACCCTCTGAGTCAGCTTCGATTTGATATATTATGGGCCCCATGGGTCGACCTATGCCGCCACAAACGTCAATTTGAAGCCCAAGTGCCCAAGCCCACTCTATCAAATCCATGGGCCTAAACATGGGTTTCTGGGCCTAAAGACAAATCGCTATACATGGGCTTTATGGCTCGCACTATAGCCCTCTGAGTCAGCTTCGATTTGATATATTATGGGCCCCGTGGGTCGACCCATGCCGCCACGAATGTCCTTTTGAAGCCCAGGTGCCTAAGCCCACTCTATCAAATCCATGGGCCTAAACATGGGTTTCTGGGCCCAAAGACAAATCGCGATAGATTTGTTTTATGGCCTGCACTATAGCCCTCTAAGTCAGCTTTGATTTAATATATTATGGGCCCCGTGGGTCGACCCATGCCGCCACGAACGTCCATTTGAAGCCCAAGTGCCCAAGCCCACTCTATCAAATCCATAGGCCTAAACATGGCTTTCTGGGTCCAATGACAAATCGCTATAGATGGGCTTTATGGCCCGCACTACAGCCCTCTGAGTCAGCTTCGATTTGATATATTATGGGCCCCGTGGGTCTACCCACGCCGCCACGAACATCCATTTCAAGCCCAAGTGCGCAAGCCCACTCTATCAAATCCACGGGCCTAAACATGGGCTTCTGGTCCCAAAGACAAATCGCTATAGATGGGCTTTATGGCTTGCACTATAGCCCTCTGAGTCAGCTTCGATTTGATATATTATGGGCCTCGTGGGTCGCATGCCACCACGAACGTCCATTTGAAGCCCAAGTGCCCTAGCCCACACTATCCAATCCATGGGACTAAACATGGCTTTCTGGGCCCAATGACAAATCGCTATAGATGGGCTTTATGGCCCGCACTATAGCCCTCTGAGTCAGCTTCGATTTGATATATTATGGGCCCCGTGGGTCGACCCATGCCGCCACGAACATCCATTTGAAGCCCAAGTGCCCAAGCGCACTCTATCAAATCCATGGGCCTAAACATGGGTTTCTGGGCCCAAAGACAAATCGCTATAGATGGGCTTTATGGCCCGCACAATAGCCCTCTGAGTCAGCTTCGATTTGATATATTGTGGGCCCCGTGGGTCGACCCATGCCGCCACGAACGTCCATTTGAAGCCCAGGTGCCCAAGCCCACTCTATCAAATCCATGGGCCTAAACATGGGTTTCTGCGCCCAAAGACAAATCGCTATAGATCGGCTTTATGGCTCGCACTATAGCCCTCTGAGTCAGCTTTGATTTGATATATTATTGGCCCCGTGGGTCGACCCATGCCGCCACGAACGTCCATTTTAAGCCCAAGTGCCCAAGCCCACACTATCAAATCCATGGGCCTAAACATGGGTTTCTGGGCCAAAGGACAAATCGCTATAGATGGGCTTTATGGCCCGTAATATAGCCCTCTGAGTCAGCTTCGATTTGATATGTTATGGGACCCGTGGGTCGACCCATGCTGCCACGAACGTCCATTTGAAGCCCAAGTGCCCAAGCCAACTCTATCAAATCCATGGGCCTAAACATGGGTTTCTGGGCCCAAAGACAAATCGCTATATATGGGCTTTATGGCCCGCACTATAGCCCTCTGAGTCAGCTTCGATTTGATATATTATGGGCCCCGTGGGTCGACCCATGCCACCACGAACGTGCATTTGAAGCCCAAGTGCCCAAGCCCACTCTATCAAAACCATGGGTCTAAACATGGCTTTCTGGGCCCAATGACAAATCGCTATGGATGGGCTTTATGGCCCGTACTATAACCCTCTGAGTCAGCTTCTATTTGATATATTATGGACCCCGTGGGTCAACCTATGCCGCCACAGACGTCAATTTGAAGCCTAAGTCCCTAAGCCAACTCTATCAAATCCATGGGCCTAAACATGGGTTTTTGGGCCCAAAGACAAATCGTTATAGATGGGCTTTATGGCCCGTGCTATAGCCCTCTGAGTCATCTTCGATTTGATATATTATGGGCCACGTGGGTCGACCGATACCGCCACGAATGTCCATTTGAAGCCCAAGTGCCCAAGCCCACTCTATCAACTCCATGGACCTAAATAATGGTTTCTGGGCGTAAAGACAAATCGCTATAGATAGGCTTTATGGCCCGCACTATAGCCCTCTGAGCCAGCTTCGATTTGATATATTGTGGACCCCATAGGTCGACTGATGCCGCCAGGAACATCCATTTGAAGCCCAAGTGCCCAAGCCCACTCTATCAAATCCATGGGCGTAAACATGGGCTTCTGGGTCGAAGAAAAATCGCTATAGATGGGCTTTATGGCCCGCCCTATTACCCTCTGAGTCAGCTTCGATTTGACATATTATGGGCCCCGTGGGTGAACCCATGCCGCCACGAACGTCATTTTGAAGCCCAAGTGCCCAAGCCCACTCTATCAAATCCATGGGCCCAAACATAGGTTTCTGGGCCCAAAGACAAATTGCTATAGATGGGCTTTATGGCCGGCACTATAGGCCTCTGAGTCAGCTTCGATTTGATATATTATGGGCCCCGTGGGTCGACTCATGCCGCCACGAATGTCCATTTGAAGCATAAGTGCCCAAGCCCACTCTATCAAATCCATGGGCCTAAACATGGGTTTCTGGGCCCAAAGACAAATCGCTATAGATGGGCTTTATAGCCCGCACTATAGCCCTCTGAGTCAGCTTCGATTTGATGTATTATGGGCCCATGGGTCGATTGATGCCGCCACGAACGTCCATTAAAAGCCCAAGTGCCCAAGCCCACTCTATCAAATCCATGGGCCTAAACATGGGTTTCTGGGCCTAAAGACAAATCGCTATAGATGGACTTTATGGCCGGCACTATTTCCCTCTGAGTCAGCTTCGATTTGATATATTATGGGCCACGTGGGTCGACCCATGCCGCCACTAACGTCCATTTGAAGCATAAGTGCCCAAGCCCACTCTATCAAATCCATGGGCCTAAACATGGGTTTCTAGGCCCAAAGACAAATCGCTATATTTGGGCTTTATGGCCCGCACTGTAGCCCTCTGAGTCAGCTTCGATTTGATGTATTATGGGCCCCATGGGTCGATTGATGCCGCCACGAACGTCCATTTAAAGCCCAAGTGCCCAAGCCCACTCTATCAAATCCATGGGCCTAAACATGGGTTTCTCGGCCTAAAGACAAATCGCAATAGATGGGCTCTACGGCCCGCACTATAGCCCTCTGAATTAGCTTCGATTTGATATATTATGGGCCCCGTGGGTCGACCCATGCCGCCACGAATGTCCTTTTGAAGCCCAGGTGCCCAAGCCCACTCTATCAAATCCATGGCCCTAAACATGGGTTTCTGGCCCCAAGAGAAATCGCGATAGATTTGTTTTATGGCCCGCACTATAGCCCTCTGAGTCAGCTTCGGTTTAATATATTATGGGCCCCGTGGGTCGACCCATGCCGCCACGAACGTCCATTTGAAGCCCAAGTGCCCAAGCCCACTCTATCAAATCCATGAGCGTAAACATGGGTTTTTGGGCCCAAAGACAAATCGCTATAGATGAGCTTTATGGCCCGCACTATAGCCCTCTGAGTCAGCTTCGATTTGATATATTATGGGCCCCGTGGGTCGACCCAAGCCGCAATGAACATCCATTTCTAGCCCAAGTGCCCAAGCACACTCTATCAAATCCATGGGCCTAAATATGGGTTTTTGGACCCAAAGACAAATCGCTATAGATGGGCATTATGGCCCGCACTATAGCCCTCTGAGTCAGCTTCGATTTGATATATTATGGGCCCCGTGGGTCGACCCATGTCGCCACGAACGTCCATTTCAAGCCCAAGTGCCCAAGCCCACTCTATCAAATCCATGGGCATAAACATGGGTTTCTGGGCCCAAAGACAAATCGCTATAGATGGGCTTTATGGCCCGTACTATAGCCCTCTGAGTCAGCTTCGATTAGATATATTATGGGCCCCGTGGGTCGACCCATGCCACCACGAACGTCCATTTGAAGCCCAAGTGCCCAAGCCCACTCTATCAAAACCATAGGTCTAAACATGGCTTTCTGGGCCCAATGACAAATCGCTATAGATGGGCTTTATGGCCCACATTATAACCCTCTGAGTCAGCTTCTATTTTATATATTATGGGGCCCGTGGGTCCACCTATGCCGCCACAAACCTCAATTTGAAGCCCAAGTGCCCAAGCCCACTCTATCAAATCCATGGGCCTAAACATGGGTTTCTGGGCCTAAAGACAAATCGCTATAGATGGGCTTTATGGCCCGCACTATAGCCCTCTGAGTCAGTTCCGATTTGATATATTATGGGCGCCGTGGGTCGACCCATGCCGCCACGAACGTCCTTTTGAAGCCCAGGTGCCCAAGCCCACTCTATCAAATCCATGGGCCTAAACATGGGTTTCTGGGCCCAAGACAAATCGCGATATATTTGTTTTATGGCCCGCACTATAGCCCTCTGAGTCAGCTTCGATTTAATATATTATGGGCCCCGTGGGTCGACCCATGCCGCCACGAACGTCCATTTGAAGCCCAAGTGCCCAAGCCCACTCTATCAAATCCATGAGCGTAAACATGGGTTTTTGGGCCCAAAGACAAATCGCTATAGATGAGCTTTATGGCCCGCACTATAGCCCTCTGAGTCAGCTTCGATTTGATATATTATGGGCCCCGTGGGTCGACCCATGCTGCCATGAACGTCCATTTCAAGCCCATGTGCCCAAGCCCACTCTATCAAATCCATGGGCCTAAACATGGGTTTCTGGGCCCAAAGACAAATCGCTATACATGGGCTTTATGGCCCGCACTATAGCCCTCTGAGTCTGCTTCGATTTGATATATTATGGGCCTCGTGGGTTGACCCATGCCACCACGAACGTCCTTTTGAAGCCCAGGTGCCCAAGCCCACTCTATCAAATCCAATGGCCTAAACATGGGTTTCTGGGCCCAAAGACAAATCGCGATAGATGTGTTTTAACGCCTGCACTATAGCCCTTTGAGTCAGCTTCGATTTAATATATTATGGGCCACGTAGGTCGACCCATGCCGCCACGAACGTGCATTTGAAGCCCAAGTGCCCAAGCCCACTCTATCAAATCCATGGGCCTAAACATGGGTTTCTGCGCCCAAACACAAATCGCTATAGATGGGCTTTATGGCCCGCACAATAGCCCTCTGAGTCAGCTTCGATTTGATATATTATGGGCCCCGTGGGTCGACCCATGCCGCCACGAACGTCCATTTGAAGCCCAAGTGCCCAAGCCCACTCTATCAAATCCATGGGCCTAAACAGGGGTTTCTGCGCCCAAACACAAATCGCTATAGATGGGCTTTATGGCCCACACTATGGCCCTCTGAGTCAGCTTTGATTTGATATATTATGGGCCCCTTGGGTTGACCCATGCCGCCACGAACGTCCATTTGAAGCCCAAGTGCCCAAGCCCACTCTATCAAATCCATGGGCCTAAACATGGGTTTCTGGGCCCAAAGACAAATCGCTATAGATGGGCTTTATGGCCCGAACTATAGCCCTCTGAGTCAGCTTCGATTTGATGTATTATGGGCCCCGTGGGTGGACCCATGCCACCACGAACGTCCATTTGAAGCCCAAGTGCCCAAGCCCACTCTATCAAAACCATGGGTATAAACATGGCTTTCTGGCCTGCACTATAGTCCTCTGAGTCAGCTTTGATTTGTTATATTATGGGCCCCGTGGGTAGACCCATGCCTCCACGAACGTCCATTTGATGCCCAAGTGCCTAAGCCCTCTCTATCAAATCTATGGGCCTAAACCTGGGTTTCTGGGCCCAAAGACAAATCGCTATAGATAGGCTTTATGGCCCACAATATAGCCCTCTGAGTCAGCTTCAATTTGATATATTATGGGCCCCGTGGGTCGACCGATGCCGCCACGAACGTCCATTTGAATCCCAAGTACCCAAGCCCACTCTATCAAATCCATGGGCCTAAACATGGGTTTCTGGGCCCAAAGATAAATCGGTATAGATGGGCTTCATGGCCCGCACTATAGCCCTCTGAGTCAGCTTCGATTTGATATATTATGGGCCCCGTGGGTCGACCCATGCCGCCACGAACGTCCATTTGAAGCCCAAGTGCCCAAGCTCGCTCTATCAAATCCATGGGCCTAAACATGGGTTTTTGGGCCCAAAGAAAATCGCTATAGATGGGCTTTATGGCCCGCACTATAGCCCTCTGAGTCAGCTTCGATTTGATATATTGTGGGCCCCGTGGGTCGACCCATGCCGCCACGAACGTCCATTTGAAGCCCAAGTGCCCAAGCCCACTCTATCAAATCCATGGGCCTAAACATGGGTTTCTGGGCCCAAAGACAAATCGCTATAGATGGGCTTTATGGCCCACACTATAGCCCTCTGAGTCAGCTTTGATTTGATATATTATGGGCCCCGTGGGTCGACCCATGCCGCCACGAACGTCCATTTGAAGCCCAAGTGCCCAAGCCCACTCTATCAAATCCATGGGCCTAAACATGGGTATTATGGGCCCAAAGACAAATCGCTATAGATAGGCTTTATGGCCCGCACAGTAGCCCTCTGAGTCAGCTTCGATTTGATATATTATGGGCCCCGTGGGTTGACCGATGCCACCACGAACGTCCATTTGAAGCCCAAGTGCCCAAGCCCACTCTATCAAATCCATAGGCCTAAACATGGGCTTCTGGGTTAAAGAAAAATTGCTATAGATGGGCTTTATGGCCCGAACTATAGCCCTCTGAGTCAGCTTCGATTTGATATATTATGGGCCCCGTGGGTCGACCCATGCAGCCACGAACGTCCTTTTGAAGCCCAAGTGCCCAAGCCCACTCTATCAAATCCATGGGCACAAACATAGGTTTCTGGGCCCAAAGACAAATCGCTATAGATGGGCTTTATGGCCCGTACTATAGCCCTCTGAGTCAGCTTCGATTTGATATATTATGGGCCCCGTGGGTCGACTGATGCCGCCACGAATGTCCATTTGAAGCCCAAGTGCCCAAGCCCACTATATCAAATCCATGGGCCTAAACGTGGGTTTCTTGGCCCAATGACAAATCGTGATTGATGTGCTTTATGGCCCGCACTATAGACCTCTGAGTCAGCTTCGATTTGATATATTATGGGCCCCGTGGGTCGACCGATGCTGCGACGAACGTCCATTTGAAGCATTAGTCCCAAGCCCACTCTATCAAATCCATGGGCCTAAACATGGGTTTCTGGGCCCAAAGACAAATCGCTATAGATGGGATTTATGGCCCGCATTATTGCCCTCTGAGTCAGCTTCAATTTGATATATTATGGGCCCCATGGGTCGACCGATGCCACCACGAATGTCCATTTGATGCCCAAGTGCCTAAGCCAACTCTATCAAATCCATGGGCCTAAACATGGGTTTCTGGGCCCAAAGATAAATCGCTATAGATGGGCTTTATGGATGGGTTTCTGGGCCCAAAGACAAATCGCTATATATGGGCTTTATGGCCCGCACTGTAGCCCTCTGAGTCAGCTTCGATTTGATATATTATGGGCGCCGTGGGTCGACCCATGCCGCCACTAACGTCCATTTGAAGCCCAAATGCCCAAGCCCACTCTATCAAATCCATGGCCCTAAACATGGGTTTCTAGGCACAAAGACAAATTGCTATAGATGGGCTTTATGGCCAGCACTATAGCCCTCTGAGTCAGCTTCAATTTGATATGTTATAGGCCCCGTGGGTCGACCGATGCCGGCACGAACATCCATTTGAAGCCCAAGTGCCCAAGCCCACTCTATCAAATCCATGGGCCTAAACTTGGGTTTCTGGGCCCAAAGACAAATCACTAGAGATGGGCTTTATGGCCTGCACTATAGTCCTCTGAGTCAGCTTTGATTTGTTATATTATGGGCCCCGTGGGTAGACCCATGCCGCCACGAACGTCCATTTGACGCCCAAGTGCCTAAGCCCACTCTATCAAATCTATGGGCCTAAACCTGGGTTTCTGGGCCCAAATACAAATCGCTATAGATAGGCTTTATGGCCCACAATATAGCCCTCTGAGTCAGCTTCAATTTGATATATTATGGGCCCCGTGGGTCGACCGATGCCGCCACGAACGTCCATTTGAAGCCCAAGTGCCCAAGCTCGCTCTAGCAAATCCATGGGCCTAAACATGGGTTTCTGGGCCCAAAGATAAATCGGTATAGATGGGCTTCATGGCCCGCACTATAGCCCTCTGAGTCAGCTTCGATTTGATATATTATGGGCCCCGTGGGTCGACCCATGCCGCCACGAACGTCCATTTGAAGCCCAAGTGCCCAAGCTCGCTCTATCAAATCCATGGGCCTAAACATGGCTTTTTGGGCACAAAGACAAATCGCTATAGATGGGCTTTATGGCCCGCACTATAGCCCTCTGAGTCAGCTTCGATTTGATATATTATGGGCCCCGTGGGTCGACCCATGCCGCCACGAATGTCCATTTGAAGCCCAAGTGCCCAAGCCCACTCTATCAAATCCATGGGCCTAAACATGGGTTTCTGGGCCCAAAGACAAATCGCTATAGATGGGCTTTATGGCCCGCATAGTAGCCCTCT
This sequence comes from Mallotus nudiflorus, assembly GCA_947683625.1. NCBI lineage: Eukaryota > Viridiplantae > Streptophyta > Magnoliopsida > Malpighiales > Euphorbiaceae > Mallotus > Mallotus nudiflorus. Next base: position 52,612 of record CANTUR010000950.1, read on the forward strand.
GAGTCAGCTTCGATTTGATATATTATGGGCCCCGTGGGTCGACCGATACCACCACGAACGTCCATTTGAAGCCCAAGTGCCCAAGCCCACTCTATCAAATCCATGGGCCTAAACATGGGCTTCTGGGTTAAAGAAAAATCGCTATAGATGGGCTTTATGGCCCGAACTATAGCCCTCTGAGTCAGCTTCGATTTGATATATTATGGGCCCCGTGGGTCGACCCATGCAGCCACGAACGTCCTTTTGAAGCCCAAGTGCCCAAGCCCACTCTATCAAATCCATGGGCACAAACATAGGTTTCTGGGCCCAAAGACAAATCGCTATAGATGGGCTTTATGGCCCGTACTATAGCCCTCTGAGTCAGCTTCGATTTGATATATTATGGGCCCCGTGGGTCGACCGATGCCGCCACGAATGTCCATTTGAAGCCCAAGTGCCCAAGCCCACTATATCAAATCCATGGGCCTAAACATGGGTTTCTTGGCCCAATGACAAATCGTGATTGATGTGCTTTCTGGCCCGTGCTATAGACCTCTGAGTCAGCTTCGATTTGATATATTATGGGCCCCGTGGGTCGACCGATGCTGCGACGAACGTCCATTTGAAGCATAAGTCCCAAGCCCACTCTATCAAATCCATGGGCCTAAACATGGGTTTCTGGGCCCAAAGACAAATCGCTATAGATGGGCTTTATGGCCCGCATTATTGCCCTCTGAGTCAGCTTCAATTTGATATATTATGGGCCCCATGGGTAGACCGATGCCGCCACGAATGTCCATTTCAAGCCCAAGTGCCTAAGCCAACTCTATCAAATCCATGGGCCTAAACATGGGTTTCTGGGCCCAAAGATAAATCGATATAGATGTGCTTTATGGATGGGTTTCTTGGCCCAAAGACAAATCGCTATAGATGGGCTTTATGGCCCGCACTGTAGCCCTCTGAGTCAGCTTCGATTTGATATATTATGGGCGCCGTGGGTCGACCCATGCCGCCACTAACGTCCATTTGAAGCCCAAATGCCCAAGCCCACTCTATCAAATCCATGGGCCTAAACATGGGTTTCTAGGCACAAAGAAAAATTGCTATAGATGGGCTTTATGGCCAGCACTATAGCCCTCTGAGTCAGCTTCAATTTGATATGTTATAGGCCCCGTGGGTCGACCGATGCCGGCACGAACATCCATTTGAAGCCCAAGTGCCCAAGCCCACTCTATCAAATCCATGGGCCTAAACTTTGGTTTCTGGGCCCAAAGACAAATCACTAGAGATGGGCTTTATGGCCTGCACTATAGTCCTCTGAGTCAGCTTTGATTTGTTATATTATGGGCCCCGTGGGTAGACCCATGCCGCCACGAACGTCCATTTGACGCCCAAGTGCCTAAGCCCACTCTATCAAATCTATGGGCCTAAACCTGGGTTTCTGGGCCCAAAGAAAAATCGCTATAGATAGGCTTTATGGCCCACAATATAGCCCTCTGAGTCAGCTTCAATTTGATATATTATGGGCCCCGTGGGTCGACCGATGCCGCCCACGAACGTCCATTTGAAGCCCAAGTGCCCAAGCCCACTCTATCAAATCCATGGGCCTAAACATGGGTTTCTGGGCCCAAAGATAAATCGGTATAGATGGGCTTCATGGCCCGCACTATAGCCCTCTGAGTCATCTTCGATTTGATATATTATGGGCCCCGTGGGTCGACCCATGCCGCCACGAACGTCCATTTGAAGCCCAAGTGCCCAAGCTCGCTCTATCAAATCCATGGGCCTAAACATGGCTTTTTGGGCCCAAAGACAAATCGCTATAGATGGGCTTTATGGCCCGCACTATAGCCCTCTGAGTCAGCTTCGATTTCATATATTGTGGGCCCCGTGGGTCGACCCATGCCGCCACGAACGTCCATTTGAAGCCCAAATGCCCAAGCCCACTCTATCAAATCCATGGGCCTAAACATGGGTTTCTGGGCCCAAAGACAAATCGCTATAGATGGGCTTTATGGCCCACACTATAGCCCTCTGAGTCAGCTTCGATTTGATATATTATGGGCCCCATGGGTCGACCCATGCCGCCACGAACGTCCTTTTGAAGCCCAAGAGCCCAAGCCCACTCTATCAAATCCATGGGCCTAAACATGGGTTTCTGGGCCCAAAGACAAATCGTTATAGATGGGCTTTATGGCCCGCACTATAGCTCTCTGAGTCAGCTTCGATTTGATATATTATGGGCTCCGTGGGTCAACCCATGCCGCCACGAACGTCCATTTGAAGCCCAAGTGCCCAAGCCTACTCTATAAAATCCATGGGCCTAAACATGGGTTTTTTTGCCCAAAGACAAATCGCTATAGATGGGCTTTATGGCCCGCATTATTGCCCTCTGAGTCAGCTTCAATTTGATATATTATGGGCCCTGTGGGTCGACCGATGCCGGCACGAACGTCCATTTCAAGGCCAAGTGCCCAAGCCCACTCTATCAAATCCATGGGCCTAAACATGGCTTTCTGGGCCCAAAGACAAATCGCTATAGATGGGCTTTATGGATGGGTTTCTGGGGCCAAAGACAAATCGCTATAGATGGGATTTATGGCCCGCACAGTAGCCCTCTGAGTCAGCTTCGATTTGATATATTATGGGCGCCGTGGGTCGACCCATGCCGCCACGAACGTCCGTTTGAAGCCCAAGTGCCCAAGCCCACTCTATCAAATCCATGGGCCTAAACATGGGTTTTTGGGCCCAAAGACAAATCGCTATAGATGGGCTTTATGGCCCGCACTATAGCCCTCTGAATCAGCTTCGATTTTATATATTATGGGCCCCGTGGGTCGACCTATGCCGCCACGAACGTCCTTTTGAAGCCCAGGTGCCCAAGCCCACTCTATCAAATCCAATGGCCTAAACATGGGTTTCTGGGCCCAAAGACAAATCGCGATAGATGTGTTTTAACGCCTGCACTATAGCCCTTTGAGTCAGCTTCGATTTAATATATTATGGGCCACGTAGGTCGACCCATGCCGCCACGAACGTGCATTTGAAGCCCAAGTGCCCAAGCCCACTCTATCAAATCCATGGGCCTAAACATGGGTTTCTGCGCCCAAACACAAATCGCTATAGATGGGCTTTATGGCCCGCACAATAGCCCTCTGAGTCAGCTTCGATTTGATATATTATGGGCCCCGTGGGTCGACCCATGCCGCCACGAACGTCCATTTGAAGCCCAAGTGCCCAAGCCCACTCTATCAAATCCATAGGCCTAAACATGGGTTTCTGGGCCCACAGACAAATCGCTATAGATGGGCTTTATGGCCCGCACTATAGCCCTCTGAGTCAGCTTCGATTTGATATATTATGGGCCCCGTGGGTCGACCCATGCCGCCACGAACGTCCATTTGAAGCCCAAGTGCCCAAGCCCACTCTATCAAATCCATGGGCCTAAACATGGGTTTCTGGGCCCAAAGAGAAATTGCAATAGATGGGCTTTATGGCCAGCACTATAGCCCTCTGAGTCAGCTTCAATTTGATATGTTATAGGCCCCGTGGGTCGACCGATGCCGGCACAAACATCCATTTGAAGCCCAAGTGCCCATGCCCACTCTATCAAATCCATGGGCCTAAACTTGGGTTTCTGGGCCCAAAGACAAATCACTAGAGATGGGCTTTATGGCCTGCACTATAGTCCTCTGAGTCAGCTTCGATTTGTTATATTATGGGCCCCGTGGGTAGACCCATGCTGCCACGAACGTCCATTTGACGCCCAAGTGCCTAAGCCCACTCTATCAAATCTATGGGCCTAAACCTGGGTTTCTGGGCCCAAAGACAAATCTCTATAGATGGGCTTTATGGCCCACAATATAGTCCTCTGAGTCAGCTTCAATTTGATTTATTATGGTCCCCCGTGGGTCGACCGATGCCGCCACGAACGTCCATTTGAAGCCCAAGTGCCCAAGCCCACTCTACCAAATCCATGGGCCTAAACATGGGTTTTTGGGCCCAAAGATAAATCGCTATAGATGGGGTTCATGGCCCGCACTATAGCCCTCTGAGTCAGCTTCGATTTGATATATTATAGGCCCCGTGGGTCGACCCATGCCGCCACGAACGTCCATTTGAAGCCCAAGTGCCCAAGCCCACTCTATCAAATCCATGGGCCTAAACATGGGTTTCTAGGCCCAAAGACAAATCGCTATAGATGGGCTTTATGGCCCGCACTATAGCCCTCTGAGTCAGCTTCGATTTGATATATTATGGGCTCCGTGGGTCAACCCATGCTGCCACGAACGTCCATTTGAATCCCAAGTGTCCAAGCCTAATCTATAAAATCCATGGGCCTAAACATGGCTTTTTTGGCCCAAAGACAAATCGCTATAGATGGGCTTGATGGCCCGCATTATTGCCCTCTGAGTCAGCTTCAATTTGATATATTATGGGCCCCATGGGTCGACCGATGCCGCCACGAACGTCCATTTGAAGCCCAAGTGCCCAAGCCCACTCTATCAAATCCATGGGCCTAAACATGGATTTCTGGGCCCAAAGACAAATCGCTATAGATGGGCTTTATGGATGGGTTTCTGGGCCCAAAGAGAAATCGCTATAGATGGGCTTTATGGCCCGCACTGTAGCCCTCTGAGTCAGCTTCGATTTGATATATTATGGGCGCCGTGGGTCAACCCATGCCGCCACGAACGTCCATTTGAAGCCCAAGTGCCCAAGCCCACTCTATCAAATCCATGGGCCTAAACATGGGTTTCTGGGCCCAAAGACAAATCGCTATAGATGGGCTTTATGGTCCGCACAATAGCCCTCTGAGTCAGCTTCGATTTGATATATTGTGCGCCCCGTGGGTCGACCCATGCCGCCACGAACGTCCAATTGAATCCCAAGTGGCCACGCCAACTCTATCAAATCCATGGGCCTAAACATGGGTTTCTGGGCCCAAAAACAAATCGCTATAGACGGGCTTTATGGCCTGCACTATAGCCCTCTGAGTCAGTTTCGATTTGATATATTGTGCGCCCCGTGGGTCGACCCATGCCGCCACGAACGTCCATTTGAAGCCCAAGTGCCCAAGCCCACTCTATCAAATCCATGGGCCTAGACATGGGTTTCTGGTCCCAAAGACAAATCGCTATAGATGGGCTTTATGGCCCGCACTATAGCCCTCTGAGTCAGCTTCGATTCGATATATTATGGGCCCCGTGGGTCGACCCATGCCGCCACGAACGTCCATTTGAAGCCCAAGTGCCTAAGCCCACTCTATCAAATCCATAGGCCTAAACATGGGTTTTTGGGCCCAAAGACAAATCGCTATAGATGGGCTTTATGGGCCGCACTATAGCCCTCTGAATCAGCTTCGATTTGTTATATTATGGGCCCCGTGGGTCGACCTATGCCGCCACGAACGTCCTTTTGAAGCCCAGGTGCCCAAGCCCACTCTATCAAATCCATGAGCCTAAACATGGGTTTCTAGGCCCAAAGACAAATCGCTATAGATGTGTTTTACGGCCTGCACTATAGCCCTTTGAGTCACCTTCGATTTAATATATTATGGGCCCCGTAGGTCGACCCATGCCGCCACGAACGTCCATTTGAAGCCCAAGTGCCCAAGCCCACTCTATCAAATCCATGGGCATAAACATGGGTTTTTGGGCCCAAAGACAAATCGCTATAGATGAGCTTTATGGCCCGCACTACAGCCCTCTGAGTCAGCTTTGATTTGATATATTATGGGCCCCTTGGGTCGACCTATGCCGCCACGAACATCCATTTGAAGCCCAAGTGCCCAAGCCCACTCTATCAAATCCATGGGCCTAAACATGGGTTTCTGGGCCCAAAGACAAACCGCTATAGATGGGCTTTATGGCCCGTACTATAGCCCTCTGAGTCAGCTTCGATTTGATATATTATGGGCCCCGTGGGACGACCCATGCCGCCACGAACATCCATTTGAAACCCAAGTGCCCGAGCCCACTATATCAAATCCATGGGCCTAAACATGGGTTTCTGGGCCCAAAGAAAAATTGCTATAGATGGGCTTTATGGTCCGCACAATAGCCCTCTGAGTCAGCTTCGATTTGATATATTATGGGCGTCGTGGGTCGACCCATGCCGCCACGAACGTCCATTTGAAGCCCAAGTGCCCAAGCCCACTCTATCAAATCCATGGGCCGAAACATGGCTTTCTGGGCCCAATGACAAATCGCTATAGATGGGCTTTATGGCCCGCACAATAGCCCTCCGAGTCAGCTTCGATATGATATGTTGTGGGCCCCGTGGGTCGACCCATGCCGCCACGAACGTCCATTTGAAGCCCAAATGCCCAAGCCCCGCTCTATCAAATCCATGGGCCTAAACATGGGTTTCTGGGCCCAAAGACAAATCGCTATAGATGGGCTTTATGGCCCGCACTATAGCCCTCTGAGTCAGCTTCGATTTGATATATTGTGGGCCCCGTGGGTCGACCCATGCCGCCACGAACGTCCATTTGAAGCCCAAGTGCCCAAGCCCACTCTATCAAATCCATGGTCCTAAACATGGGTTTCTGGGCCCAAAGACAAATCGCTATAGATAGGCTTTATGGCCCACACTATAGCCCTCTGAGTCAGCTTCGATTTGATATATTATGGGCCCCGTGTGTCGACCCATGCCGCCACGAACGTCCATTTGAAGCCCAAGTGCCCAAGCCCATTCTATCAAATCCGTGGGCCTAAACATGGGTTTCTGGGCCCAAAGACAAATCGCTATAGATAGGCTTTATGGCCCGTACAATAGCCCTCTGAGTCAGCTTTGATTTGATATATTATGGGCCCCGTGGGTCGACCGATGCCACCACGAACGTCCATTTGAAGCCCATGTGCCCAAGCCCACTCTATCAAATCCATGGGCCTAAACATGGGCTGCTGGTTTAAAGAAAAATCGCTATAGATGGGCTTTATGGCCCGCACTATAGCCCTCTGAGTCAGCTTCGATTTGATATATTATGGGCCCTGTGGGTCGTCCCATGCCGCCACGAACGTCCATTTGAAGCCCAAGTGCCTAAGCCCACTCTATCAAATCCATGGGCCTAAACATGGGTTTCTGGGCCCAAAGACAAATCGCTATAGATGGGCTTTATGGCCCGCACTATAGCCCTCTGAGTCAGCTTCGATTTGATATATTATGGGCCCCGTGGGTCCACCCATGCCGCCACGAACGTCCATTTGAAGCCCAAGTGCCCAAGCCCACTCTATCAAATCCATGGGCCTAAACATGGGTTTCTGGGCCCAAAGACAAATCGCTATAGATGGGCTCGATGGCCCACACTATAGCCCTCTGAGTCAGCTTCGATTTCATAAATTATGGGCCCCGTGGGTCGACCCATGCTGCCACGAACGTCCATTTGAAGCCCAAGTGCCCAAGCCCACTCTATGAAATCCATAGGCCTAAACATGGGTTTCTAGGCCCAAAGACAAATCGCTATAGATGGGCTTTATGGCTCGCACTATAGCCCTCTGAGTCAGCTTAGTTTTGATGTATTATGGGCCCGATGGGTCGATTGATGCCGCCACGAACGTCCATTTGAAGCCCAAGTGCCCGAGCCCACTCTATCAAATCCAGGTGCCTAAATATGGGTTTCTGGTTCCAAAGAGAAATCGCAATAGATGTGCTTTAAGGCCTGCACTATAGCCCTCTGAGTCAGCTTCGATTTTATATATTATGGGCCCCGTGGGTCGACCCATGCCACCACGAACGACCATTTGAAGCCCAAGTGCCCGAGCCCACTCTATCAAATCCATTGGCCTAAACATGGGTTTCTGGGCTCAAAGACAAATCGCTATAGATGGGCTTTATGGTCCGCACAATAGCCCTCTGAGTCAGCTTCGATTTGATATATTGTGGGCCCCGTGGGTCGACCCATGCCGCCACGAACGTCCATTTGAATCCAAAGTGGCCACGCCCACTCTATCAAATCCATGGGCCGAAACATGGGTTTCTGGGCCCAAAGACAAATCGCTATAGATGGGCTTTATGGCCCGTACTACAGCCCTCCGAGTCTGCTTTGATTTGATATATTATGGGCCCCGTGGGTCGACCCATGCCGCCACGAACGTCCATTTGAAGCCCAAGTGCCCAAGCCCACTCTATCAAATCCATGGGCCTATACATGGGTTTCTGGGCCCAAAGACAAATCGCTATAGATGGGCTTTCTGGCCCGCACTATAGCCCTCTGAGTCAGCTTCGATTTGATATATTATGGGCCCCGTGGGTCGACCCATGCCGCCACGAACATCCATTTGAAACCCAAGTGCCCGAGCCCACTCTATCAAATCCATGGGCCTAAACATGGGTTTCTGGGCCCAAAGACAAATTGCTATAGATGGGCTTTATGGTCCGCACAATAGCCCTCTGAGTCAACTTCGATTTGATATATTGTGGGCCCCGTGGGTCGACCCATGCCGCCACGAACGTCCATTTGAATCCCAAGTGGCCACGCCCACTCTATCAAATACATGGGCCTAAACATGGGTTTCTGGGCCCAAAGACAAATCGCTATAGATGGGCTTTATGGCCCGCACAATAGCCCTCTTAGTCAGTTTCGATTTGATATATTATGGGCCCCGTGGGTCGACCCATGCCGCCACGAACGTCCATTTGAAGCCCAAGTGCCCAAGCCCGCTCTATCAAATCCATGGGCCTAAACATTGGTTTCTGGGCCCAAAGACAAATCGCTATAGATGGGCTTTATGGCCCACACTATAGCCCTCTGAGTCAGCTTCGTTTTGATGTATTATGGGCCCGATGGGTCGATTGATGCCGCCACGAACGTCCATTTAAAGCCCAAGTGCCCAAGCCCACTCTATCAAATCCATGGGCCTAAACATGGGTTTCTGGGCCCAAAGACAAATCGCTATAGATGGGCTTTATGGCCCGTACAATAGCCCTCTGAGTCAGCTTCGATTTGATATGTTGTGGGCCCCGTGGCTCGACCCATGCTGCCACGAACGTCCATTTGAAGCCCAAGTGCCCAAGCCCACTCTATTAAATCCATGGGCCTAAACATGGGTTTCTGGGCCCAAAGACAAATCGCTATAGATGGGCTTTATGGCCCGCACTATAGCCCTCTGAGTCAGCTTCGATTTGATATATTATGGGCCCCGTGGGTCGACCCATGCCGCCAGGAACGTCCATTTGAAGCCCAAGTGCCCAAGCCCACTCTATCAAATCCATGGGCCTAAACATGGGTTTCTGGGCCCAAAGACAAATCGCTATAGATGGGCTTTATGGCCCGCACAATAGCCCTCAAAGTCAGCTTCGATTTGATATATTGTGGGCCCCGTGGGTTGACCCATGCCGCCACGAACTTCCATTTGAAGCCCAAGTGCACAAGCCTACTCTATCAAATCCATGGGCCTAAACATGGGTTTCTGAGCCCAAAGACAAATCGCTATAGATGGGCCTGATGGCCCACACTATAGCCCTCTGAGTCAGCTTCGATTTGATATATTATGGGCCCCGTGGGTCGACCCATGCCGCCACGAACGTCCATTTGAAGCCCAAGTGCCCAAGCCCACTCTATCAAATCCATGGGCCTAAACATGGGTTTCTGGGCCCAAAGACAAATCGCTATAGATGGGCTTTATCGCCCGCACTATAGCCCTCTGAGTCAGCTTCGTTTTGTTGTATTATGGGCCCGATGGGTCGATTGATGCCGCCACGAACGTCCATTTAAAGCCCAAGTGCCCAAGCCCACTCTATCAAATCCATGGGCATAAACATGGGTTTCTGGGCCCAAAGACAAATCGCTATAGATGGGCTTTATGGCCCGCACAATAGCCCTCTGAGTCAGCTTCGATTTGATATATTGTGCGCCCCGTGGGTCGACCCATGCCGCCACGAACGTCCATTTGAGGCCCAAGTGCCCGAGCCCACTCTATCAAATCCATGGGCCTAAACATGGGTTTCTGGGCCCAAAGACAAATCGATATAGATGGGCTTTATGGCCCGCACAATAGCCCTCTGAGTCAGCTTCGATTTGATATATTGTGGGCCCCGTGGGTTGACCCATGCCGCCACGAACGTCCATTTAAAGCCCAAGTGCCCAAGCCCACTCTATCAAATCCATGGGCATAAACATGGGTTTCTGGGCCCAAAGACAAATCGCTATAGATGGGCTTTATGGCCCGCACAATAGCCCTCTGAGTCAGCTTCGATTTGATATATTGTGGGCCCCGTGGGTTGACCCATGCCGCCACGAACGTCCATTTGAAGCCCAAGTGCCCAAGCCCACTCTATCAAATCCATAGGCCTAAACATGGGTTTCTGGGCCCAAAGACAAATCGATATAGATGGGCTTTATGGCCCGCACAATAACCCTCTGAGTCAGCTTCGATTTGATATATTGTGGGCCCCGTGGGTCGACCCATGCCGCCACGAACGTCCATTTGAAGCCCAAGTGCCCAAGCCCACTCTATCAAATCCATAGTCCTAAACATGGGTTTCTGGGCCCAAAGACAAATCGCTATAGATGAGCTTTATGGCCCGCACTATAGCCCTCTGAGTCAGCTTCGATTTGATATATTATGGGCCCCGTGGGTCGACCCATGCCGCCACGAACGTCCATTTGAAGCCCAAGTACCCGAGCCCCGCTCTATCAAATCCATGGGCCTAAACATGTGTTTCTGGGCCCAAAGACAAATCGCTATAGATGGGCTTTATGGTCCGCACAATAGCCCTCTAAGTCAGCTTCGATTTGATATATTGTGGTCCCCGTGGGTCGACCCATGCCGCCACGAACGTCCATTTGAATCCCAAGTGGCCACGCCCACTCTATCAAATCCATGGGCCTAAACATGGGTTTCTGGGCCCAAAGACAAATCGCTATAGATGGGCTTTATGGCCCGCACTATAGCCCTCTGAGTCAGCTTCGATTTGATATATTATGGGCCCCGTGGGTCGACCCATGCCGCCACGAACGTCCATTTGAAGCCCAAGTGCCCAAGCCCACTCTATCAAATCCATGGGCCTAAACATGGGTTTCTGGGCCCAAAGACAAATCGCTATAGATGGGCTTTATGGCCCGCACTATAGCCCTCTGAGTCAGCTTCGTTTTGATGTATTATGGGCCCGATGGGTCGATTGATGCCGCCACGAACGTCCATTTGAAGCCCAAGTGCCCGAGCCCACTCTATCAAATCCATGGGCCTAAACATGGGTTTCTGGGCCCAAAGACAAATCGCTATAGATGGGCTTTATGGTCCGCACAATAGCCCTCTGAGTCATCTTCGATTTGATATATTGTGGGCCCCGTGGGTCGACCCATGCCGCCACGAACGTCCATTTGAATCCCAAGTGGCCACGCCCACTATATCAAATCCATGGGCCGAAACATGGGTTTCTGGGCCCAAAGACAAATCGCTATAGATGGGCTTTATGGCCAGCACTATAGCCCTCTGAGTCAGATTCGATTTGATATATTATGGGCCTCGTGGGTCGACCCATGCCGCCACGAACGTCCATTTGAAGCCCAAGTGCCCGAGCCCACTCCATCAAATCCATGGGCCTAGACATGGGTTTCTGGGCCCAAAGACAAATCGCTATAGATGGGATTTATGGCCGGCACTATAGCCCTCTGAGTCAGCTTCGATTCGATATATTATGGGCCCCGTGGGTCGACCCATGCCGCCACGAACGTCCATTTGAAGCCCAAGTGCCCAAGCCCACTCTATCAAATCCATGGGCCTAAACATGGGTTTTTGGGCCCAAAGACAAATCGCTATAGATGAGCTTTATGGCCCGCACTACAGCCCTCTGAGTCAGCTTTGATTTGATATATTATGGGCCCCGTGGGTCGACCCATGCCGCCACGAACGTCCATTTGAAGCCCAAGTGCCCAAGCCCACTCTATCAAATCCATGGGCCTAAACATGGGTTTCTGGGCCCAAAGACAAATTGCTATATATGGGCTTTATGGCCCGCACTATAGCCCTCTGAGTCAGCTTCGATTTGATATATTATGGGCCCCGTGGGTCGACCCATGCTGCCACGAACATCCATTTGAAACCCAAGTGCCCAAGCCCACTCTATCAAATCCATGGGCCTAAACATGGGTTTCTGGGCCCAAAGAAAAATTGCTATAGATGGGCTTTATGGTCCGCACAATAGCCCTCTGAGTCAGCTTCGATTTGATATATTGTGGGCCCCGTGGGTCGGCCCATGCCGCCACGAACGTCCATTTGAATCCCAAGTGGCCACGCCCACTCTATCAAATACATGGGCCTAAACATGGGTTTCTGGGCCCAAAGACAAATCGCTATAGATGAGCTTTATGGCCCACACTATAGCCCTCTGAGTCATCTTCGTTTTGATGTATTATGGGCCCGATGGGTCGATTGATGCCGCCACGAACGTCCATTTGAAGCCCAAGTGCCCGAGCCCACTCTATCAAATCCATGGGCCTAAACATGGGTTTCTGGGCCCAAAGACAAATTGCTATAGATGGGCTTTATGGTCCGCACAATAGCCCTCTGAGTCAGCTTCGATTTGATGTGTTGTGCGCCCCGTGGGTCGACCCATGCCGCCACGAACGTCCATTTGAATCCCAAGTGGCCACGCGCACTCTATCAAATCCATGGGCCGAAACATGGGTGTCTGGGCCCAAAGATAAATCGCTATAGATGGGCTTTATGGCCCGCACTATAGCCCTCTGAGTCAGCTTCGATTTGATATATTATGGGCCCCGTGGGTCGACCCATGCCGCCAGGAACGTCCATTTGAAGCCCAAGTGCCCAAGCCCACTCCATCAAATCCATGGGCCTAGACATGGGTTTTTGGGCCCAAAGACAAATCGCTATAGATGGGCTTTATGGCCCGCACAATAGCCCTCAAAGTCAGCTTCGATTGGATATATTGTGGGCCCCGTGGGTCGACCCATGCCGCCACGAACTTCCATTTGAAGCCCAAGTGCACAAGCCCACTCTATCAAATCCATGGGCCTAAACATGGGTTTCTGGGCCCAAAGACAAATAGCTATAGATGGGCTTGATGGCCCACACTATAGCCCTCTGAGTCAGCTTCGATTTGATATATTATGGGCCCCGTGGGTCGACCCATGCCGCCACGAACGTCCATTTGAAGCCCAAGTGCCCAAGCCCACTCTATCAAATCCATGGGCCTAAACATGGGTTTCTGGGCCCAAAGACAAATCGCTATAGATGGGCTTTATCGCCCGCACTATAGCCCTCTGAGTCAGCTTCGTTTTGTTGTATTATGGGCCCGATGGGTCGATTGATGCCGCCACGAACGTCCATTTAAAGCCCAAGTGCCCAAGCCCACTCTATCAAATCCATGGGCATAAACATGGGTTTCTGGGCCCAAAGACAAATCGCTATAGATGGGCTTTATGGCCCGCACAATAGCCCTCTGAGTCAGCTTCGATTTGATATATTGTGCGCCCCGTGGGTCGACCCATGCCGCCACGAACGTCCATTTGAGGCCCAAGTGCCCGAGCCCACTCTATCAAATCCATGGGCCTAAACATGGGTTTCTGGGCCCAAAGACAAATCGATATAGATGGGCTTTATGGCCCGCACAATAGCCCTCTGAGTCAGCTTCGATTTGATATATTGTGGGCCCCGTGGGTTGACCCATGCCGCCACGAACGTCCATTTGAGGCCCAAGTGCCCGAGCCCGCTCTATCAAATCCATGGGCCTAAACATGGGTTTCTGGGCCCAAAGACAAATCGCTATAGATGGGCTTTATGGTCCGCACAATAGCCCTCTAAGTCAGCTTCGATTTGATATATTGTGGGCCCCGTGGGTCGACCCATGCCGCCACGAACGTCCATTTGAATCCCAAGTGGCCACGCCCACTCTATCAAATCCATGGGCCTAAATATGGGTTTTTGGGCCCAAAGACAAATCGCTATAGATGGGCTTTATGGCCCGCACTATAGCCCTCTGAATCAGCTTCGATTTGATATATTATGGGCCCCGTGGGTCGACCTATGCCGCCACGAACGTCCTTTTGAAGCCCAGGTGCCCAAGCCCACTCTATCAAATCCATGGGCCTAAACATGGGTTTCTGGGCCCAAAGGCAAATCGTGATAGATGTGTTTTATGGCCTGCACTATAGCCCTTTGAGTCAGCTTCGATTTAATATATTATGGGCCCCGTAGGTCGACCCATACCGCCACGAACGTGCATTTGAAGCCCAAGTGCCCAAGCCCACTCTATCAAATCCATGGGCCTAAACATGGGTTTTTGGGCCCAAAGACAAATCGCTATAGATGAGCTTTATGGCCCGCACTATAGCCCTCTGAGTCAGCTTTGATTTGATATATTATGGGCCCCGTGGGTCAACTCATGCCGCCACGAACGTCCATTTGAAGCCCAAGTGCCCAAGCCCACTCTATCAAATCCATGGGCCTAAACATGGGTTTCTGGGCCCAAAGACAAATCGCTATAGATGGGATTTATGGCCTGCACTATAGCCCTCTGAGTCAGCTTCGATTTGATATATTATGGGCCCCGTGGGTCGACCCATGCCGCCACGAACGTCCATTTAAAGCCCAAGTGCCCAAGCCCACTCTATCAAATCCATGGGCATAAACATGGGTTTCTGGGCCCAAAGACAAATCGCTATAGATGGGCTTTATGGCCCGCACAATAGCCCTCTGAGTCAGCTTCGATTTGATATATTGTGGGCCCCGTGGGTTGACCCATGCCGCCTCGAACGTCCATTTGAAGCCCAAGTGCCCAAGCCCACTCTATCAAATCCATAGGCCTAAACATGGGTTTCTGGGCCCAAAGACAAATCGATATAAATGGGCTTTATGGCCCGCACAATAGCCCTCTGAGTCAGCTTCGATTTGATATATTGTGGGCCCCGTGGGTCGACCCATGCCGCCACGAACGTCCATTTGAAGCCCAAGTGCCCAAGCCCACTCTATCAAATCCATAGGCCTAAACATGGGTTTCTGGGCCCAAAGACAAATCGCTATAGATGAGCTTTATGGCCCGCACTATAGCCCTCTGAGTCAGCTTCGATTTGATATATTATGGGCCCCGTGGGTCGACCCATGCCGCCACGAACGTCCATTTGAAGCCCAAGTGCCCGAGCCCGCTCTATCAAATCCATGGGCCTAAACATGGGTTTCTGGGCCCAAAGACAAATCGCTATAGATGGGCTTTATGGTCCGCACAATAGCCCTCTAAGTCAGCTTCGATTTGATATATTGTGGTCCCCGTGGGTCGACCCATGCCGCCACGAACGTCCATTTGAATCAAAAGTGGCCACGCCCACTCTATCAAATCCATGGGCCTAAACATGGGTTTCTGGGCCCAAAGACAAATCGCTATAGATGGGCTTTATGGCCCGCACTATAGCCCTCTGAGTCAGCTTCGATTTGATATATTATGGGCCCCGTGGGTCGACCCATGCCGCCACGAACGTCCATTTGAAGCCCAAGTGCCCAAGCCCACTCTATCAAATCCATGGGCCTAAACATGGGTTTCTGCGCCCAAAGACAAATCGCTATAGATGGGCTTTATGGCCCGCACTATAGCCCTCTGAGTCAGCTTCGTTCTGTTGTATTATGGGCCCGATGGGTCGATTGATGCCGCCACGAACGTCCATTTAAAACCCAAGTGCCCAAGCCCACTCTATCAAATCCATGGGCATAAACATGGGTTTCTGGGCCCAAAGACAAATCGATATAAATGGGCTTTATGGCCCGCACAATAGCCCTCTGAGTCAGCTTCGATTTGATATATTCTGGGCCCCGTGGGTCGACCCATGCCGCCACGAACGTCCATTTGAAGCCCAAGTGCCCAAGCCCACTCTATCAAATCCATAGGCCTAAACATGGGTTTCTGGGCCCAAAGACAAATCGCTATAGATGAGCTTTATGGCCCGCACTATAGCCCTCTGAGTCAGCTTCGATTTGATATATTATGGGCCCCGTGGGTCGACCCATGCCGCCACGAACGTCCACTTGAAGCCCAAGTGCCCGAGCCCGCTCTATCAAATCCATGCGCCTAAACATGGGTTTCTGGGCCCAAAGACAAATCGCTATAGATGGGCTTTATGGTCCGCACAATAGCCCTCTAAGTGAGGTTCGATTTGATATATTGTGGGCCCCGTGGGTCGACCCATGCCGCCACGAACGTCCATTTGAAGCCCAAGTGCCCAAGCCCACTCTATCAAATCCATGGGCCTAAACATGGGTTTCTGGGCCCAAAGACAAATCACTATAGATGGGCTTTATGGCCCGCACTATAGCCCTCTGAGTCAGCTTCATTTTGTTGTATTATGGGCCCGATGGGTCGATTGATGCCGCCACGAACGTCCATTTAAAGCCCAAGTGCCCAAGCCCACTCTATCAAATCCATGGGCATAAACATGGGTTTCTGGGCCCAAAGACAAATCGCTATAGATGGGCTTTATGGCCCGCACAATAGCCCTCTAAGTCAGCTTCGATTTGATATATTGTGGGCCCCGTGGGTTGACCCATGCCGCCACGAATGTCCATTTGAAGCCCAAGTGCCCAAGCCCACTCTATCAAATCCATAGGCCTAAACATGGGTTTCTGGGCCCAAAGACAAATCGCTATAGATGGGCTTTATGGCCCGCACTATAGCCCTCAAAGTCAGCTTCGATTTGATGTATTATGGGCCCGATGGGTCGACCCATGCCGCAACGAACGTCCATTTGAGGCCCAAGTGCCCGAGCCCCGCTCTATCAAATCCATGGGCCTAAACATGGGTTTCTGGGCCCAAAGACAAATCGCTATTGATGGGCTTTATGGTCTGCACAATAGCCCTCTAAGTCAGCTTCGATTTGATATATTGTGGGCCCCGTGGGTCGACCCATGCCGCCACGAACGTCCATTTGAATCCCAAGTGGCCACGCCCACTCTATCAAATCCATGGGCCTAAACATGGGTTTTTGGGCCCAAAGACAAATCGCTATAGATGGGCTTTATGGCCCGCACTATAGACCTCTGAATCAGCTTCGATTTCATATATTATGGGCCCCGTGGGTCGACCTATGCCGCCACGAACGTCCTTTTGAAGCCCAGGTGCCCAAGCCCACTCTATCAAATCCATGGGCCTAAACATGGGTTTCTGGGCCCAAAGGCAAATCGTGATAGATTTGTTTTATGGCCTGCACTATAGCCCTTTGAGTCAGCTTCGATTGAATATATTATGGGCCCCGTAGGTCGACCCATGCCGCCACGAACGTGCATTTGAAGCCCAAGTGCCCAAGCCCACTCTATCAAATCCATGGGCCTAAACATGGGTTTTTGGGCCCAAAGACAAATCGCTATAGATGAGCTTTATGGCCTGCACTATAGCCCTCTGAGTCAGCTTTGATTTGATATATTATGGGCCCCGTGGGTCAACTCATGCCGCCATGAATGTCCATTTGAAGCCCAAGTGCCCAAGCCCACTCTATCAAATCCATGGGCCTAAACATGGGTTTCTAGGCCCAAAGACAAATCGCTATAGATGGGCTTTATGGCCCGCACTATAGCCCTCTGAGTCAGCTTCGATTTGATATATTATGGGCCCCGTGGGTCGACCCATGCCGCCACGAACGTCCATTTAAAGCCCAAGTGCCCAAGCCCACTCTATCAAATCCATGGGCATAAACATGGGTTTCTGGGCCCAAAGACAAATCGCTATAGATGGGCTTTATGGCCCGCACAATAGCCCTCTGAGTCAGCTTCGATTTGATATATTGTGGGCCCCGTGGGTTGACCCATGCCGCCACGAACGTCCATTTCAAGCCCAAGTGCCCAAGCCCACTCTATCAAATCCATAGGCCTAAACATGGGTTTCTGGGCCCAAAGACAAATCGCTATAGATGGGCTTTATGGCCCGCACTATAGCCCTCTGAGTCAGCTTCGATTTGATGTATTATGGGCCCCGTGGGTCGACCCATGCCGCCACGAACGTCCATTTGAATCCCAAGGGGCCACGCCCACTCTATCAAATCCATGGGCCTAAACATGGGTTTTTGGGCCCAAAGATAAATCGCTATAGATGGGCTTTATGGCCCGCACTATAGCCCTCTGAATCAGCTTCGATTTGATATATTATGGGCCCCGTGGGTCGACCTATGCCACCACGAACGTCCTTTTGAAGCCCAGGTGCCCAAGCCCACTCTATCAAATCCATGGGCCTAAACATGGGTTTCTGGGCCCAAAGACAAATCGTGATAGATGTGTTTTATGGCCTGCACTATAGCCCTTTGAGTCCGCTTCCATTTAATATATTATGGGCCCCGTAGGTCGACCCATGCCGCCACGAACGTGCATTTGAAGCCCAAGTGCCCAAGCCCACTCTATCAAATCCATGGGCCTAAACATGGGTTTTTGGGCCCAAAGACAAATCGCTATAGATGAGCTTTATGGCCCGCACTATAGCCCTCTGAGTCAGCTTTGATTTGATATATTATGGGCCCCGTGGGTCAACCCATGCCGCCACGAACGTCCATTTGAAGCCCAAGTGCCCAAGCCCACTCTATCAAATCCATGGGCCTAAACATGGGTTTCTGGGCCCAAAGACAAATCGCTATAGATGAGCTTTATGGCCCGCACTATAGCCCTCTGAGTCAGCTTCGTTTTGTTGTATTATGGGCCCGATGGGTCGATTGATGCCGCCACGAACGTCCATTTAAAACCCAAGTGCCCAAGCCCACTCTATCAAATCCATGGGCATAAACATGGGTTTCTAGGCCCAAAGACAAATCGATATAGATGGGCTTTATGGCCCGCACAATAGCCCTCTGAGTCAGCTTCGATTTGATATAATATGGGCCCCGTGGGTCGACCCATGCCGCCACGAACGTCCATTTGAAGCCCAAGTGCCCAAGCCCACTCTATCAAATCCATGGGCCTAAACATGGGTTTCTGGGCCCAAAGACAAATCGCTATAGATGGGCTTTATGGCCCGCACAATAGCCCTCTGAGTCAGCTTCGATATGATATATTGTGGGCCCCGTGGGTCGACCGATGCCGCCACGAACGTCCATTTGAAGCCCAAGTGCCCAAGCCCACTCTATCAAATCCATGGGCCTAAACATGGGTTTCTGGGCCCAAAGACAAATCGCTATAGATGGGCTTTATGGCCCGCACAATAGCCCTCTGAGTCGGCTTCGATTCGATATATTGTGGGCCCCGCGGGTCGACCGACGCCGCGACGAACGTCCATTTCAAGCCCAAGTGCCCAAGCCCACTCTATCAAATCCATGGGCCTAAACATGGGTTTTTGGGCCCAAAGAAAAATCGTTATAGATGGGCTTTATGTCCCGCACTATAGCCCTCTGAGTCAGCTTCGATTCGATATATTGTGGGCCCCGCGGGTCGACCGACGCCGCCACGAACGTCCATTTGATGCCCAAGCGCGCAAGCCCATAATCAAATCCGTGGGCCTAAACAGGGGTTTTTGGGCCCGAAAACATGGGTTTTTGGGCCCGAAGATGGACCGCTACAGACACAGTTTGTAGCGTCGCTATAGCCCTCTGAGTCAGCTTCGATTTGATATATTATGGGCCCCGTGAGTCAACCGATGCCGCCATGAACGTCCATTTGAAGCCCAAGTGCGCAAGCCCACTCTATCAAATCCATGGGCCTAAACATGGGTTTTTGGCCCCAAAGACAAATCGCTATAGATGGGCTTTATGGGACGCACTATAGCCCTCTGAGTCAGCTTCGATTTGATATATTGTGGGCCCCGTGGGTCGACCCATGTCGCCACGAACGTCCATTTGAAGCCCAAGTGCCCAAGCCCACTCTATCAAATCCATGGGCCTAAACATGGGTTTTTGGGCCCAAAGACAAATTGCTATAGATGGGCTTTATGGCCCGCACTATAGCCCTCTGAGTCGGCTTCGATTCGATATATTGTGGGCCCCGCGGGTCGACCGACACCGCGACGAACGTCCATTTCAAGCCCAAGTGCCCAAGCCCACTCTATCAAATCCATGGGCCTAAACATGGGGTTTTGGGCCCAAAGAAAAATTGCTATAGATGGGCTTTATGTCCCGCACTATAGCCCTCTGAGTCAGCTTCGATTCGATATATTGTGGGCCCCGCGGGTCGACCAACGCCGCCACGAACGTCCATTTGAAGCCCAAGCGCGCAAGCCCATAATCAAATCCGTGGGCCTAAACAGGGGTTTTTGGGCCCGAAGATGGACCGCTACAGATGCAGTTTGTAGCGTCGCTATAGCCGTCTGAGTCAGCTTCGATTTGATATATTATGGGCCCCGTGGGTCGACCGATGCCGCCACGAACGTCCATTTGAAGCCCAAGTGCGCAAGCCCACTCTATCAAATCCATGGGCGTAAACATGGGTTTTTGGCCCCAAAGACAAATCGCTATAGATGGGCTTTATGGGACGCACTATAGCCCTCTGAGTCAGCTTCGATTTGATATATTGTGGGCCCCGTGGGTCGACCCATGTCGCCACGAACGTCCATCTGAAGCCCAAGTGCCCAAGCCCACTCTATCAAATCCATGGGCCTAAACATGGGTTTTTGGGCCCAAAGACAAATTGCTATAGATGGGCTTTATGGCCCGCACTATAGCCCTCTGAGTCGACTTCGATTCGATATATTGTGGGCCCCACGGGTCGACCGACGCCGCGACGAACGTCCATTTGAAGCCCAAGTGCCCAAGCCCACTCTATCAAATCCATGGGCCTAAACATGGGTTTTTGGGCCCAAAGACAAATCGCTATAGATGGGCTTTATGGGCCGGTCTATAGCCCTCTGAGTCAGCTTCGATTTGATATATTATGGGCCCCATGGGTCGACCCATGCCGCCACGAACGTCCATTTGAAGCCCAAGTACCCAAGCCTACTCTATCAAATCCATGGGCCTAAACATGGGTTTTTGGGCCCAAAGAAAAATCGCTATAGATGGGCTTTAAGGCCCGCACTATAGCCCTCTGAGTCTGCTTCGATTCGATATATTGTGGGCCCCTTGGGTCGACCGATGCCGCCACGAACGTCCATTTGAAGCCCAAGTGCGCAAGCCCACTCTATCAAATCCATGGGCCTAAACATGGGTTTTTGGGCCCAAAGACAAATCGCTATAGATGGGTTTATGGGCCGCACTATAGCCCTCTGAGTTAGCTTCGATTTGATATATTGTGGGCCCCGTGGGTCGACCCATGCCGCCACGAACGTCCATTTGAAGCCCAACTGCCCAAGCCCACTCTATCAAATCCATGGGCCTAAACATGGGTTTTTGGGCCCAAAGACAAATCGCTATAGATGGGCTTTATGGCCCGCACTATAGCCCTCTGAGTCGGCTTCGATTCGATATATTGTGGGCCCCGCGGGTCGACCGACGCCGCGATGAACGTCCATTTCAAGCCCAAGTGCCCAAGCCCACTCTATCAAATCCATGGGCCTAAACATGGGTTTTTGGGCCCAAAGAAAAATCGCTATAGATGGGCTTTATGGCCCGCACTATAGCCCTCTGAGTCAGCTTCGATTCGATATATTGTGGGCCCCGCGGGTCGACCGACGCCGCCACGAACGTCCATTTGATGCCCAAGCGCGCAAGCCCATAATCAAATCCGTGGGCCTAAACAGGGGTTTTTGGGCCCGAAAACATGGGTTTTTGGGCCCGAAGATGGACCGCTACAGACACAGTTTGTAGCGTCGCTATAGGCCTCTGAGTCAGCTTCGATTTGATATATTATGGGCCCCGTGAGTCAACCGATGCCGCCACGAACGTCCATTTGAAGCCCAAGTGCGCAAGCCCACTCTATCAAATCAATGGGCTTAAACATGGGTTTTTGGCCCCAAAGACAAATCGCTATAGATGGACTTTATGGAACGCACTATAGCCCTCTGAGTCAGCTTCGATTTGATATATTGTGGGCCCCGTGGGTCGACCCATGTCGCCACGAACGTCCATTTGAAGCCCAAGTACCCAAGCCTACTCTATCAAATCCATGGGCCTAAACATGGGTTTTTGGCCCAAAGAAAAATCGCTATAGATGGGCTTTAAGGCCCGCACTATAGCCCTCTGAGTTTGCTTCGATTTGATATATTGTGGGCCCCACGGGTCGACCGACGCCGCGACGAACGTCCATTTGAAGCCCAAGTGCGCAAGCCCACTCTATCAAATCCATGGGCCTAAACATGGGTTTTTGGGCCCAAAGACAAATCGCTATAGATGGGCTTTATGGGCCGTACTATAGCCCTACCAGTCAGCTTCGATTTGATATATTATGGGCCCCGTGGGTCGACCCATGCCGCCACGAACGTCCATTTGAACCCCAAGTGCCCAAGCCCACTCTATCAAATCCATGGGCCTAAACATGGGTTTTTGGGCCCAAAGAAAAATCGCTATAGATGGGCTTTATGGCCTGCACTATAGCCCTCTGAGTCAGCTTCGATTCGATATATTGTGGGCCCCGCGGGTCGACCGACGCCGCCACGAACGTCCATTTGAAGCCCAAGCGCGCAAGCCCACAATCAAATCCGTGGGCCTAAACAGGGGTTTTTGGGCCCGAAGATGGACCGCTACAGACGCAGTTTGTAGCGTCGCTATAGCCCTCTGAGTCAGCTTCGATTTGATATATTATGGGCCCCGTGGGTCGACCGATGCCGCCACGAACGTCCATTTGAAGGCCCATTGTGCAAGCCCACTCTATCAAATCCATGGGCCTAAACATGGGTTTTTGGGCCCAAAGAAAAATCGCTATAGATGGGCTTTATGGGCCGCACTATAGCCCTATGAGTCAACTTCGATTCGATATATTGTGGGCACCTTGGGTCGACCGATGCCGCCACGAACGTCCATTTGAAGCCCAAGTGCGCAAGCCCACTCTATCAAATCCATGGGCCTAAACATGGGTTTTTGGGCCCAAAGACAAATCGCTATAGATGGGCTTTATGGGCCGCACTATAGCCCTCTGAGTTAGCTTCGATTTGATATATTGTGGGCCCCGTGGGTCGACCCATGCCGCCACGAACGTCCATTTGAAGCCCAACTGCCCAAGCCCACTCTATCAAATCCCTGGGCCTAAACATGGGTTTTTGGGCCCAAAGACAAATCGCTATAGATGGGCTTTATGGCCCGCACTATAGCCCTCTGAGTCGGCTTCGATTCGATATATTGTGGGCCCCGCGGGTCGACCGACGCCGCGACGAACGTCCATTTCAAGCCCAAGTGCGCAAGCCCACTCTATCAAATCCATGGGCCTAAACATGGGTTTTTGGGCCCAAAGAAAAATCGCTATAGATGGGCTTTATGGCCCGCACTATAGCCCTCTGAGTCAGCTCCGATTCGATATATTGTGGGCCCCGCGGGTCTACCGACGCCGCGACGAACGTCCATTTGAAGCCCAAGTGCCCAAGCCCACTCTATCAAATCCATGGGCCTAAACATGGGTTTTTGGGCCCAAAGACAAATCGCTATAGATGGGCTTTATGGGCCGCTCTATAGCCCTCTGAGTCAGCTTCGATTTGATATATTATGGGCCCCATGGGTCGACCCATGCCGCCACGAACGTCCATTTGAAGCCCAAGTGCCCAAGCCCACTCTATCAAATCCATGGGCCTAAACATGGGTTTTTGGGCCCAAAGAAAAGTCGCTATAGATGGGCTTTAAGGCCCGCACTATAGCCCTCTGAGTCTGCTTCGATTTGATATATTATGGGCCCCACGGGTCGACCGACGCCGCGACGAACGTCCATTTGAAGCCCAAGTGCGCAAGCCCACTCTATCAAATCCATGGGCCTAAACATGGGTTTTTGGGCCCAAAGACAAATCGCTATAGATGGGTTTTATGGGCCGCACTATAGCCCTACGAGTCAGCTTCGATTTGATATATTATTGGCCCCGTGGGTCGACCCATGCCGCCACGAACGTCCATTTGAACCCCAAGTGCCCAAGCCCACTCTATCAAATCCATGGGCCTAAACATGGGTTTTTGGGCCCAAAGAGAAATCGCTATAGATGGGCTTTATGGCCTGCACTATAGCCCTCTGAGTTAGCTTCGATTTGATATATTGTGGGCCCCGTGGGTCGACCCATGTCGCCACGAACGTCCATCTGAAGCCCAAGTGCCCAAGCCCACTCTATCAAATCCATGGGCCTAAACATGGGTTTTTGGGCCCAAAGACAAATTGCTATAGATGGGCTTTATGGCCCGCACTATAGCCCTCTGAGTCGACTTCGATTCGATATATTGTGGGCCCCACGGGTCGACCGACGCCGCGACGAACGTCCATTTGAAGCCCAAGTGCCCAAGCCCACTCTATCAAATCCATGGGCCTAAACATGGGTTTTTGGGCCCAATGACAAATCGCTATAGATGGGCTTTATGGGCCGGTCTATAGCCCTCTGAGTCAGCTTCGATTTGATATATTATGGGCCCCATGGGTCGACCCATGCCGCCACGAACGTCCATTTGAAGCCCAAGTACCCAAGCCTACTCTATCAAATCCATGGGCCTAAACATGGGTTTTTGGGCCCAAAGAAAAATCGCTATAGATGGGCTTTAAGGCCCGCACTATAGCCCTCTGAGTCTGCTTCGATTCGATATATTGTGGGCCCCTTGGGTCGACCGATGCCGCCACGAACGTCCATTTGAAGCCCAAGTGCGCAAGCCCACTCTATCAAATCCATGGGCCTAAACATGGGTTTTTGGGCCCAAAGACAAATCGCTATAGATGGGTTTATGGGCCGCACTATAGCCCTCTGAGTTAGCTTCGATTTGATATATTGTGGGCCCCGTGGGTCGACCCATGCCGCCACGAACGTCCATTTGAAGCCCAACTGCCCAAGCCCACTCTATCAAATCCATGGGCCTAAACATGGGTTTTTGGGCCCAAAGACAAATCGCTATAGATGGGCTTTATGGCCCGCACTATAGCCCTCTGAGTCGGCTTCGATTCGATATATTGTGGGCCCCGCGGGTCGACCGACGCCGCGATGAACGTCCATTTCAAGCCCAAGTGCCCAAGCCCACTCTATCAAATCCATGGGCCTAAACATGGGTTTTTGGGCCCAAAGAAAAATCGCTATAGATGGGCTTTATGGCCCGCACTATAGCCCTCTGAGTCAGCTTCGATTCGATATATTGTGGGCCCCGCGGGTCGACCGACGCCGCCACGAACGTCCATTTGATGCCCAAGCGCGCAAGCCCATAATCAAATCCGTGGGCCTAAACAGGGGTTTTTGGGCCCGAAAACATGGGTTTTTGGGCCCGAAGATGGACCGCTACAGACGCAGTTTGTAGCGTCGCTATAGGCCTCTGAGTCAGCTTCGATTTGATATATTATGGGCCCCGTGAGTCAACCGATGCCGCCACGAACGTCCATTTGAAGCCCAAGTGCGCAAGCCCACTCTATCAAATCAATGGGCTTAAACATGGGTTTTTGGCCCCAAAGACAAATCGCTATAGATGGACTTTATGGAACGCACTATAGCCCTCTGAGTCAGCTTCGATTTGATATATTGTGGGCCCCGTGGGTCGACCCATGTCGCCACGAACGTCCATTTGAAGCCCAAGTACCCAAGCCTACTCTATCAAATCCATGGGCCTAAACATGGGTTTTTGGGCCCAAAGAAAAATCGCTATAGATGGGCTTTAAGGCCCGCACTATAGCCCTCTGAGTTTGCTTCGATTTGATATATTGTGGGCCCCACGGGTCGACCGACGCCGCTACGAACGTCCATTTGAAGCCCAAGTGCGCAAGCCCACTCTATCAAATCCATGGGCCTAAACATGGGTTTTTGGGCCCAAAGACAAATCGCTATAGATGGGCTTTATGGGCCGTACTATAGCCCTACCAGTCAGCTTCGATTTGATATATTATGGGCCCCGTGGGTCGACCCATGCCGCCACGAACGTCCATTTGAACCCCAAGTGCCCAAGCCCACTCTATCAAATCCATGGGCCTAAACATGGGTTTTTGGGCCCAAAGAAAAATCGCTATAGATGGGCTTTATGGCCTGCACTATAGCCCTCTGAGTCAGCTTCGATTCGATATATTGTGGGCCCCGCGGGTCGACCGACGCCGCCACGAACGTCCATTTGAAGCCCAAGCGCGCAAGCCCACAATCAAATCCGTGGGCCTAAACAGGGGTTTTTGGGCCCGAAGATGGACCGCTACAGACGCAGTTTGTAGCGTCGCTATAGCCCTCTGAGTCAGCTTCGATTTGATATATTATGGGCCCCGTGGGTCGACCGATGCCGCCACGAACGTCCATTTGAAGGCCCATTGCGCAAGCCCACTCTATCAAATCCATGGGCCTAAACATGGGTTTTTGGGCCCAAAGAAAAATCGCTATAGATGGGCTTTATGGGCCGCACTATAGCCCTATGAGTCAACTTCGATTCGATATATTGTGGGCCCCTTGGGTCGACCGATGCCGCCACGAACGTCCATTTGAAGCCCAAGTGCGCAAGCCCACTCTATCAAATCCATGGGCCTAAACATGGGTTTTTGGGCCCAAAGACAAATCGCTATAGATGGGCTTTATGGGCCGCACTATAGCCCTCTGAGTTAGCTTCGATTTGATATATTGTGGGCCCCGTGGGTCGACCCATGCCGCCACGAACGTCCATTTGAAGCCCAACTGCCCAAGCCCACTCTATCAAATCCCTGGGCCTAAACATGGGTTTTTTGGGCCCAAAGACAAATCGCTATAGATGGGCTTTATGGCCCGCACTATAGCCCTCTGAGTCGGCTTCGATTCGATATATTGTGGGCCCCGCGGGTCGACCGACGCCGCGACGAACGTCCATTTCAAGCCCAAGTGCCCAAGCCCACTCTATCAAATCCATGGGCCTAAACATGGGTTTTTGGGCCCAAAGAAAAATCGCTATAGATGGGCTTTATGGCCCGCACTATAGCCCTCTGAGTCAGCTCCGATTCGATATATTGTGGGCCCCGCGGGTCTACCGACGCCGCGACGAACGTCCATTTGAAGCCCAAGTGCCCAAGCCCACTCTATCAAATCCATGGGCCTAAACATGGGTTTTTGGGCCCAAAGACAAATCGCTATAGATGGGCTTTATGGGCCGCTCTATAGCCCTCTGAGTCAGCTTCGATTTGATATATTATGGGCCCCATGGGTCGACCCATGCCGCCACGAACGTCCATTTGAAGCCCAAGTGCCCAAGCCCACTCTATCAAATCCATGGGCCTAAACATGGGTTTTTGGGCCCAAAGAAAAGTCGCTATAGATGGGCTTTAAGGCCCGCACTATAGCCCTCTGAGTCTGCTTCGATTTGATATATTATGGGCCCCACGGGTCGACCGACGCCGCGACGAACGTCCATTTGAAGCCCAAGTGCGCAAGCCCACTCTATCAAATCCATGGGCCTAAACATGGGTTTTTGGGCCCAAAGACAAATCGCTATAGATGGGCTTTATGGGCCGCACTATAGCCCTACGAGTCAGCTTCGATTTGATATATTATTGGCCCCGTGGGTCGACCCATGCCACCACGAACGTCCATTTGAACCCCAAGTGCCCAAGCCCACTCTATCAAATCCATGGGCCTAAACATGGGTTTTTGGGCCCAAAGAGAAATCGCTATAGATGGGCTTTATGGCCTGCACTATAGCCCTCTGAGTCAGCTTCGATTCGATATATTGTGGGCCCCGCGGGTCGACCGACGCGGCCACGAACGTCCATTTGAAGCCCAAGCGCGCAAGCCCACAATCAAATCCGTGGGCCTAAACAGGGGTTTTTGGGCCCGAAGATGGACCGCTACAGACGCAGTTTGTAGCGTCGCTATAGCCCTCTGAGTCAGCTTCGATGTGATATATTATGGGCCCCGTGGGTCGACCGATGCCGCCACGAACGTCCATTTGAAGGCCCATTGCGCAAGCCCACTCTATCAAATCCATGGGCCTAAACATGGGTTTTTGGGCCCAAAGAAAAATCGCTATAGATGGGCTTTATGGGCCGCACTATAGCCCTATGAGTCAACTTCGATTCGATATATTGTGGGCCCCTTGGGTCGACCGATGCCGCCACGAACGTCCATTTGAAGCCCAAGTGCGCAAGCCCACTCTATCAAATCGATGGGCCTAAATATGGGTTTTTGGGCCCAATGACAAATCGCTATAGATGGGCTTTATGGGCCGCACTATAGCCCTCTGAGTTAGCTTCGATTTGATATGTTGTGGGCCCCGTGGGTCGACCCATGCCGCCACGAACGTCCATTTGAAGCCCAACTGCCCAAGCCCACTCTATCAAATCCATGGGCCTAAACATGGGTTTTTGGGCCCAAAGACAAATCGCTATAGATGGGCTTTCTGGCCCGCACTATAGCCCTCTGAGTCGGCTTCGATTCGATATATTGTGGGCCCCGCGGGTCGACCGACGTCGCGACGAACGTCCATTTCAAGCCCAAGTGCCCAAGCCCACTCTATCAAATCCATGGGCCTAAACATGGGTTTTTGGGCCCAAAGAAAAATCGCTATAGATGGGCTTTATGGCCCGCACTATAGCCCTCTGAGTCAGCTTCGATTCGATATATTGTGGGCCCCGCGGGTCGACCGACACCGCCACGAACGTCCATTTGAAGCCCAAGCGCGCAAGCCCATAATCAAATCCGTGGGCCTAAACAGGGGTTTTTGGGCCCGAAAACATGGGTTTTTGGGCCCGAAGATGGACCGCTACAGACGTAGTTTGTAGCGTCGCTATAGCCCTCTGAGTCAGCTTCGATTTGATATATTATGGGCCCCGTGAGTCAACCGATGCCACCACGAACGTCCATTTGAAGCTCAAGTGCGCAAGCCCACTCTATCAAATCCATGGGCCTAAACATGGGTTTTTGGCCCCAAAGACAAATCGCTATAGATGGGCTTTATGGGACGCACTATAGCCCTCTGAGTCAGCTTCGATTTGATATATTGTGGGCCCCGTGGGTCGACCCATGTCGCCACGAACGTTCATTTGAAGCCCAAGTGCCCAAGCCCACTCTATCAAATCCATGGGCCTAAACATGGGTTTTTGGGCCCAAAGACAAATTGCTATAGATGGGCTTTATGGCCCGCACTATAGCCCTCTGAGTCGACTTCGATTCGATATATTGTGGGCCCCACGGGTCGACCGACGCCACGACGAACGTCCATTTGAAGCCCAAGTGCCCAAGCCCACTCTATCAAATCCATGGGCCTAAACATGGGTTTTTGGGCCCAAAGACAAATCGCTATAGATGGGCTTTATGGGCCGCTCTATAGCCCTCTGAGTCAGCTTCGATTTGATATATTATGGGCCCCATGGGTCGACCCATGCCGCCACGAACGTCCATTTGAAGCCCAAGTGCCCAAGCCTACTCTATCAAATCCATGGGCCTAAACATGGGTTTTTGGGCCCAAAGAAAAATCGCTATAGATGGGCTTTAAGGCCCGCACTATAGCCCTCTGAGTCTGCTTCGATTTGATATATTGTGGGCCCCACGGGTCGACCGACGCCGCGACGAACGTCCATTTGAAGCCCAAGTGCGCAAGCCCACTCTATCAAATCCATGGGCCTAAACATGGGTTTTTGGGCCCAAAGACAAATCGATGTAGATGGGCTTTATGGGCCGCACTATAGCCCTACGAGTCAGCTTCGATTTGATATATTATGGGCCCCGTGGGTCGACCCATGCCGCCACGAACGTCCATTTGAACCCCAAGTGCCCAAGCCCACTCTATCAAATCCATGGGCCTAAACATGGGTTTTTGGGCCCAAAGAAAAATCGCTATAGATGGGCCTTATGGCCTGCACTATAGCCCTCTGAGTCAGCTTCGATTCGATATATTGTGGGCCCCGCGGGTCGACCGGTGCCGCCACGAACGTCCATTTGAAGCCCAAGCACGCAAGCCCACAAT
The DNA here is from genome assembly GCA_947683625.1 of Mallotus nudiflorus. NCBI lineage: Eukaryota > Viridiplantae > Streptophyta > Magnoliopsida > Malpighiales > Euphorbiaceae > Mallotus > Mallotus nudiflorus. Next base: position 82,445 of record CANTUR010000950.1, read on the forward strand.
CAAATCCGTGGGCCTAAACAGGGGTTTTTGGGCCCGAAGATGGACCGCTACAGACGCAGTTTGTAGTGTCGCTATAGCCCTCTGAGTCAGCTTCGATTTGATATATTATGGGCCCCGTGGGTCGACCGATGCCGCCACGAACGTCCATTTGAAGGCCCATTGCGCAAGCCCACTCTATCAAATCCATGGGCCTAAACATGGGTTTTTGGGCCCAAAGAAAAAATCGCTATAGATGGGCTTTATGGGCCGCACTATAGCCCTATGAGTCAACTTCGATTCGATATATTGTGGGCCCCTTGGGTCGACCGATGCCGCCACGAACGTCCATTTGAAGCCCAAGTGCGCAAGCCCACTCTATCAAATCCATGGGCCTAAACATGGGTTTTTGGGCCCAAAGACAAATCGCTATAGCTGGGCTTTATGGGCCGCACTATAGCCCTCTGAGTTAGCTTCGATTTGATATATTGTGGGCCCCGTGGGTCGACCCATGCCGCCACGAACGTCCATTTGAAGCCCCAACTGCCCAAGCCCACTCTATCAAATCCATGGGCCTAAACATGGGTTTTTGGGCCCAAAGACAAATCGCTATAGATGGGCTTTATGGCCCGCACTATAGCCCTCTGAGTCGGCTTCGATTCGATATATTGTGGGCCCCCGCGGGTCGACCGACGCCGCGACGAACGTCCATTTCAAGCCCAAGTGCCCAAGCCCACTCTATCAAATCCATGGGCCTAAACATGGGTTTTTGGGCCCAAAGAAAAATCGCTATAGATGGGTTTTATGGCCCGCACTATAGCCCTCTGAGTCAGCTTCGATTCGATATATTGTGGGCCCCGCGGGTCGACCGACGCCGCGACGAAAGTCCATTTGAAGCCCAAGTGCCCAAGCCCACTCTATCAAATCCATGGGCCTAAACATGGGTTTTTGGGCCCAAAGACAAATCGCTATAGATGGGCTTTATGGGCCGCTCTATAGCCCTCTGAGTCAGCTTCGATTTGATATATTATGGGCCCCGTGGGTCGACCCATGCCGCCACGAACGTCCATTTGAAGCCCAACTGCCCAAGCCCACTCTATCAAATCCATGGGCCTAAACATGGGTTTTTGGGCCCAAAGAAAAATCGCTATAGATGGGCTTTAAGGCCCACACTATAGCCCTCTGAGTCTGCTTCGATTTGATATATTGTGGGCCCCACGGGTCGACCGACGCCGCGACGAACGTCCATTTGAAGCCCAAGTGCGCAAGCCCACTCTATCAAATCCATGGGCCTAAACATGGGTTTTTGGGCCCAAAGACAAATCGCTATAGATGGGCTTTATGGCTCGCACTATAGCCCTCTGAGTCAGCTTCGATTCGATATATTGTGGGCCCCGCGGGTCGACCGAACGCCACCACGAACGTCCATTTGAAGCCCAAGCGCGCAAGCCCATAATCAAATCCGTGGGCCTAAACAGGGGTTTTTGGGCCCGAAAATATGGGTTTTTGGGCCCGAAGATGGACCGCTACAGACGTAGTTTGTAGCGTCGCTATAGCCCTCTGAGTCAGCTTCGATTTGATATATTATGGGCCCCGTGAGTCAACCGATGCCGCCACGAACGTCCATTTGAAGCCCAAGTGCGCAAGCCCACTCTATCAAATCCATTGGCCTAAACATGGGTTTTTGGCCCCAAAGACAAATCGCTATAGATGGGCTTTATGGGACGCACTATAGCCCTCTGAGTCAGCTTCGATTTGATGTATTGTGGGCCCCGTGGGTCGACCCATGTCGCCACGAACGTCCATTTGAAGCCCAAGTGCCCAAGCCCACTCTATCAAATCCATGGGCCTAAACATGGGTTTTTGGGCCCAAAGACAAATTGCTATAGATGGGCTTTATGGCCCGCACTATAGCCCTCTGAGTCGACTTCGATTCGATATATTGTGGGCCCCACGGGTCGACCGACGCCGCGACGAACGTCCATTTGAAGCCCAATTGCCCAAGCCCACTCTATCAAATCCATGGGCCTAAACATGGGTTTTTGGGCCCAAAGACAAATCGCTATAGATGGGCTTTATGGGCCGCTCTATAGCCCTCTGAGTCAGCTTCGATTTGATATATTATGGGCCCCATGGGTCGACCCATGCCGCCACGAACGTCCATTTGAAGCCCAAGTGCCCAAGCCTACTCTATCAAATCCATGGGCCTAAACATGGGTTTTTGGGCCCAAAGAAAAATCGCTATAGATGGGCTTTAAGGCCCGCAATATAGCCCTCTGAGTCTGCTTCGATTTGATATATTGTGGGCCCCACGGGTCGACCGACGCCGCGACGAACGTCCATTTGAAGCCCAAGTGCGCAAGCCCACTCTATCAAATCCATGGGCCTAAACATGGGTTTTTGGGCCCAAAGACAAATCGCTATAGATGGGCTTTATGGGCCGCACTATAGCCCTACGAGTCAGCTTCGATTTGATATATTATGGGCCCCGTGGGGTCGACCCAAGCCGCCACGAACGTCCATTTGAACCCCAAGTGCCCAAGCCCACTCTATCAAATCCATGGGCCTAAACATGGGTTTTTGGGCCCAAAGAAAAATCGCTATAGATGGGCTTTATGGCCTGCACTATAGCCCTCTGAGTCAGCTTCGATTCGATATATTGTGGGCCCCGCGGGTCGACCCGACGCCGCCACGAACGTCCATTTGAAGCCCAAGCGCGCAAGCCCACAATCAAATCCGTGGGCCTAAACAGGGGTTTTTGGGCACGAAGATGGACCGCTACAGACGCAATTTGTAGCGTCGCTATTGCCCTCTGAGTCAGCTTCGATTTGATATATTATGGGCCCCGTGGGTCGACCGATGCCGCCACGAACGTCCATTTGAAGGCCCATTGCGCAAGCCCACTCTATCAAATCCATGGGCCTAAACATGGTTTTTGGGCCCAAAGAAAAATCGCTATAGATGGGCTTTATGGGCCGCACTATAGCCCTATGAGTCAACTTCGATTCGATATATTGTGGGCCCCTTGGGTCGACCGATACCGCCACGAACGTCCATTTGAAGCCCAAGTGCGCAAGCCCACTCTATCAAATCCATGGGCCTAAACATGGGTTTTTGGGCCCAAAGACAAATCGCTATAGATGGGCTTTATGGGCCGCACTATAGCCCTCTGAGTTAGCTTCGATTTGATATATTGTGGGCCCCGTGGGTCGACCCATGCCGCCACGAACGTCCATTTGAAGCCCAACTGCCCAAGCCCACTCTATCAAATCCATGGGCCTAAACATGGGTTTTTGGGCCCAAAGACAAATCGCTATAGATGGGCTTTATGGCCCGCACTATAGCCCTCTGAGTCGGCTTCGATTCGATATATTGTGGGCCCCGCGGGTCGACCGACGCCGCGACGAACGTCCATTTCAAGCCCAAGTGCCCAAGCCCACTCTATCAAATCCATGGGCCTAAACATGGGTTTTTGGGCCCAAAGAAAAATCGCTATAGATGGGCTTTATGGCCCGCACTATAGCCCTCTGAGTCAGCTTCGATTCGATATATTATGGGCCCCGCGGGTCGACCGACCGCCGCGACGAAAGTCCATTTGAAGCCCAAGTGCCCAAGCCCACTCTATCAAATCCATGGGCCTAAACATGGGTTTTTGGGCCCAAAGACAAATCGCTATAGATGGGCTTTATGGGCGCTCTATAGCCCTCTGAGTCAGCTTCGATTAGATATATTATGGGCCCCGTGGGTCGACCCATGCCGCCACGAACGTCCATTTGAAGCCCAAGTGCCCAAGCCCACTCTATCAAATCCATGGGCTAAACATGGGTTTTTGGGCCCAAAGAAAAATCGCTATAGATGGGCTTTAAGGCCCACACTATAGCCCTCTGAGTCTGCTTCGATTTGATATATTGTGGGCCCCACGGGTCGACCGACGCCGCGACGAACGTCCATTTGAAGCCCAAGTGCGCAAGCCCACTCTATCAAATCCATGGGCCTAAACATGGGTTTTTGGGCCCAAAGACAAATCGCTATAGATGGGCTTTATGGGCCGCACTATAGCCCTACGAGTCAGTTTCGATTTGATATATTATGGGCCCCGTGGGTCGACCCATGCCGCCACGAACGTCCATTTGAACCCCAAGTGCCCAAGCCCACTCTATCAAATCCATGGGCCTAAACATGGGTTTTTGGGCCCAAAGAAAAATCGCTATAGATGGGCTTTATGGCCTGCACTATAGCCCTCTGAGTCAGCTTCGATTCGATATATTGTGGGCCCCGCGGGTCGACCCGACGCCGCCACGAACGTCCATTTGAAGCCCAAGCGCGCAAGCCCACAATCAAATCCGTGGGCCTAAACAGGGGTTTTTGGGCCCGAAGATGGACCGCTACAAGACGTAGTTTGTAGCGTCGCTATAGCCCTCTGAGTCAGCTTCGATTTGATATATTATGGGCCCCGTGGGTCGACCGATGCCGCCACGAACGTCCATTTGAAGGCCCATTGCGCAAGCCCACTCTATCAAATCCATGGGCCTAAACATGGGTTTTTGGGCCCAAAGAAAAATCGCTATAGATGGGCTTTATGGGCCGCACTATAGCCCTATGAGTCAACTTCGATTCGATATATTGTGGGCCCCTTGGGTCAACCGATGCCGCCACGAACGTCCATTTGAAGCCCAAGTGCGCAAGCCCACTCTATCAAATCCATGGGCCTAAACATGGGTTTTTGGGCCCAAAGATAAATCGCTATAGATGGGCTTTATGGGCCGCACTATAGCCCTCTGAGTTAGCTTCGATTTGATATATTGTGGGCCTCGTGGGTCGACCCATGCCGCCACGAACGTCCATTTGAAGCCCAAGTGCCCAAGCCCACTCTATCAAATCCATGGGCCTAAACATGGGTTTTTGGGCCCAAAGACAAATCGCTATAGATGGGCTTTATGGCCCGCACTATAGCCCTCTGAGTCGGCTTCGATTCGATATATTGTGGGCCCCACGGGTCGACCGACGCCGCGACGAACGTCCATTTCAAGCCCCAAGTGCCCAAGCCCACTCTATCAAATCCATGGGCCTAAACATGGGTTTTTGGGCCCAAAGAAAAATCGCTATAGATGGGCTTTATGGCCCGCACTATAGCCCCTCTGAGTCAGCTTCGATTCGATATATTGTGGGCCCCGCGGGTCGACCGACGCCGCGACGAAAGTCCATTTGAAGCCCAAGTGCCCAAGCCCACTCTATCAAATCCATGGGCCTAAACATGGGTTTTTGGGCCCAAAGGCAAATCGCTATAGATGGGCTTTATGGGCCGCTCTATAGCCCTCTGAGTCAGCTTCGATTTGATATATTATGGGCCCCGTGGGTCGACCCATGCCGCCACGAACGTCCATTTGAAGCCCAAGTGCCCAAGCCCACTCTATCAAATCCATGGGCCTAAACATGGGTTTTTGGGCCCAAAGAAAAATCGCTATAGATGGGCTTTAAGGCCCACACTATAGCCCTCTGAGTCTGCTTCGATTTGATATATTGTGGGCCCCACGGGTCGACCGACGCCGCGACGAACGTCCATTTGAAGCCCAAGTGCGCAAGCCCACTCTATCAAATCCATGGGCCTAAACATGGGTTTTTGGGCCCAAAGACAAATCGCTATAGATGGGCTTTATAGGCCGCACTATAGCCCTCTGAGTCAGCTTCGATTTGATATATTGTGGGCCCCGCGGTCGACCGACGCCGCGACGAACGTCCATTTGAAGCCCAAGTGCCCAAGCCCACTCTATCAAATCCATGGGCCTAAAACATGGGTTTTTGGGCCCAAAGACAAATCGCTATAGATGGGCTTTATGGGCCGCTCTATAGCCCTCTGAGTCAGCTTCGATTTGATATATTATGGGCCCCATGGGTCGACCCATGCCGCCACGAACATCCATTTGAAGCCCAAGTGCCCAAGCCCACTCTATCAAATCCATGGGCCTAAACATGGGTTTTTGGGCCCAAAGAAAAATCGCTATAGATGGGCTTTAAGGCCCGCACTATAGCCCTCTGCGTCTGCTTCGATTTGATATATTGTGGGCCCCACGGGTCGACCGACGCCGCGACAAACGTCCATTTGAAGCCCAAGTGCGCAAGCCCACTCTATCAAATCCATGGGCCTAAACATGGGTTTTTGGGCCCAAAGACAAATCGCTATAGATGGGATTTATGGGCCGCACTATAGCCCTACGAGTCAGCTTCGATTTGATATATTATGGGCCCCGTGGGTCGACCCATGCCGCCACGAACGTCCATTTGAACACCAAGTGCCCAAGCCCACTCTATCAAATCCATGGGCCTAAACATGGGTTTTTGGGCCCAAAGAAAAATCGCTATAGATGGGCTTTATGGCCTGCACTATAGCCCTCTGAGTCAGCTTCGATTCGAAATATTGTGGGCCCCGCGGGTCGACCGACGCCGCCACGAACGTCCATTTGAAGCCCAAGCGCGCAAGCCCACAATCAAATCCGTGGGCCTAAACAGGGGTTTTTGGGCCCGAAGATGGACCGCTACAGACGCAGTTTGTAGCGTCGCTATAGCCCTCTGAGTCAGCTTCGATTTGCTATATTATGGGCCCCGTGGGTCGACCGATGCCGCCACGAACGTCCATTTGAAGGCCCATTGCGCAAGCCCACTCTATCAAATCCATGGGCCTAAACATGGGTTTTTGGGCCCAAAGAAAAATCGCTATAGATGGGCTTTATGGGCCGCACTATAGCCCTATGAGTCAACTTCGATTCGATATATTGTGGGCCCCTTGGGTCGACCGATGCCGCCACGAACGTCCATTTGAAGCCCAAGTGCGCAAGCCCACTCTATCAAATCCATGGGCCTAAACATGGGTTTTTGGGCCCAAAGACAAATCGCTATAGATGGGCTTTATGGGCCACACTATAGCCCTCTGAGTTAGCTTCGATTTGATATATTGTGGGCCCCGTGGGTCGACCCATGCCGCCACGAACGTCCATTTGAAGCCCAACTGCCCAAGCCCACTCTATCAAATCCATGGGCCTAAACATGGGTTTTTGGGCCCAAAGACAAATCGCAATAGATGGGCTTTATGGCCCGCACTATAGCCCTCTGAGTCGGCTTCGATTCGATATATTGTGGGCCCCGCGGGTCGACCGACGCCGCTACGAACGTCCATTTCAAGCCCAAGTGCGCAAGCCCACTCTATCAAATCCATGGGCCTAAACATGGGTTTTTGGGCCCAAAGAAAAATCGCTATAGATGGGCTTTATGGCCCGCACTATAGCCCTCTGAGTCAGCTTCGATTCGATATATTGTGGGCCCCGCGGGTCGACCGACGCCACCACGAACGTCCATTTGAAGCCCAAGCGCGCAAGCCCATAATCAAATCCGTGGGCCTAAACAGGGGTTTTTTGGGCCCGAAAATATGGGTTTTTGGGCCCGAAGATGGACCGCTACAGACGTAGTTTGTAGCGTCGCTATAGCCCTCTGAGTCAGCTTCGATTTGATATATTATGGGCCCCGTGAGTCAACCGATGCCGCCACGAACGTCCATTTGAAGCCCAAGTGCGCAAGCCCACTCTATCAAATCCATTGGCCTAAACATGGGTTTTTGGCCCCAAAGACAAATCGCTATAGATGGGCTTTATGGGACGCACTATAGCCCTCTGAGTCAGCTTCGATTTGATGTATTGTGGGCCCCGTGGGTCGACCCATGTCGCCACGAACGTCCATTTGAAGCCCAAGTGCCCAAGCCCACTCTATCAAATCCATGGGCCTAAACATGGGTTTTTGGGCCCAAAGACAAATTGCTATAGATGGGCTTTATGGCCCGCACTATAGCCCTCTGAGTCGACTTCGATTCGATATATTGTGGGCCCCACGGGTCGACCGACGCCGCGACGAACGTCCATTTGAAGCCCAATTGCCCAAGCCCACTCTATCAAATCCATGGGCCTAAACATGGGTTTTTGGGCCCAAAGACAAATCGCTATAGATGGGCTTTATGGGCCGCTCTATAGCCCTCTGAGTCAGCTTCGATTTGATATATTATGGGCCCCATGGGTCGACCCATGCCGCCACGAACGTCCATTTGAAGCCCAAGTGCCCAAGCCTACTCTATCAAATCCATGGGCCTAAACATGGGTTTTTGGGCCCAAAGAAAAATCGCTATAGATGGGCTTTAAGGCCCGCAATATAGCCCTCTGAGTCTGCTTCGATTTGATATATTGTGGGCCCCACGGGTCGACCGACGCCGCGACGAACGTCCATTTGAAGCCCAAGTGCGCAAGCCCACTCTATCAAATCCATGGGCCTAAACATGGGTTTTTTGGGCCCAAAGACAAATCGCTATAGATGGGCTTTATGGGCCGCACTATAGCCCTACGAGTCAGCTTCGATTTGATATAATTATGGGCCCCGTGGGTCGACCCAAGCCGCCACGAACGTCCATTTGAACCCCAAGTGCCCAAGCCCACTCTATCAAATCCATGGGCCTAAACATGGGTTTTTGGGCCCAAAGAAAAATCGCTATAGATGGGCTTTATGGCCTGCACTATAGCCCCTCTGAGTCAGCTTCGATTCGATATATTGTGGGCCCCGCGGGTCGACCGACGCCGCCACGAACGTCCATTTGAAGCCCAAGCGCGCAAGCCCACAATCAAATCCGTGGGCCTAAACAGGGTTTTTGGGCACGAAGATGGACCGCTACAGACGCAGTTTGTAGCGTCGCTATTGCCCTCTGAGTCAGCTTCGATTTGATATATTATGGGCCCCGTGGGTCGACCGATGCCGCCACGAACGTCCATTTGAAGGCCCATTGCGCAAGCCCACTCTATCAAATCCATGGGCCTAAACATGGGTTTTTGGGCCCAAAGAAAAATCGCTATAGATGGGCTTTATGGGCCGCACTATAGCCCTATGAGTCAACTTCGATTCGATATATTGTGGGCCCCTTGGGTCGACCGATACCGCCACGAACGTCCATTTGAAGCCCAAGTGCGCAAGCCCACTCTATCAAATCCATGGGCCTAAACATGGGTTTTTGGGCCCAAAGACAAATCGCTATAGATGGGCTTTATGGGCCGCACTATAGCCCTCTGAGTTAGCTTCGATTTGATATATTGTGGGCCCCGTGGGTCGACCCATGCCGCCACGAACGTCCATTTGAAGCCCAACTGCCCAAGCCCACTCTATCAAATCCATGGGCCTAAACATGGGTTTTTGGGCCCAAAGACAAATCGCTATAGATGGGCTTTATGGCCCGCACTATAGCCCTCTGAGTCGGCTTCGATTCGATATATTGTGGGCCCCGCGGGTCGACCGACGCCGCGACGAACGTCCATTTCAAGCCCAAGTGCCCAAGCCCACTCTATCAAATCCATGGGCCTAAACATGGGTTTTTGGGCCCAAAGAAAAATCGCTATAGATGGGCTTTATGGCCCGCACTATAGCCCTCTGAGTCAGCTTCGATTCGATATATTATGGGCCCCGCGGGTCGACCGACGCCGCGACGAAAGTCCATTTGAAGCCCAAGTGCCCAAGCCCACTCTATCAAATCCATGGGCCTAAACATGGGTTTTTGGGCCCAAAGACAAATCGCTATAGATGGGCTTTATGGGCCGCTCTATAGCCCTCTGAGTCAGCTTCGATTAGATATATTATGGGCCCCGTGGGTCGACCCATGCCGCCACGAACGTCCATTTGAAGCCCAAGTGCCCAAGCCCACTCTATCAAATCCATGGCCTAAACATGGGTTTTTGGGCCCAAAGAAAAATCGCTATAGATGGGCTTTAAGGCCCACACTATAGCCCTCTGAGTCTGCTTCGATTTGATATATTGTGGGCCCCACGGGTCGACCGACGCCGCGACGAACGTCCATTTGAAGCCCAAGTGCGCAAGCCCACTCTATCAAATCCATGGGCCTAAACATGGGTTTTTGGGCCCAAAGACAAATCGCTATAGATGGGCTTTATGGGCCGCACTATAGCCCTACGAGTCAGTTTCGATTTGATATATTATGGGCCCCGTGGGTCGACCCATGCCGCCACGAACGTCCATTTGAACCCCAAGTGCCCAAGCCCACTCTATCAAATCCATGGGCCTAAACATGGGTTTTTGGGCCCAAAGAAAAATCGCTATAGATGGGCTTTATGGCCTGCACTATAGCCCTCTGAGTCAGCTTCGATTCGATATATTGTGGGCCCCGCGGGTCGACCGACGCCGCCACGAACGTCCATTTGAAGCCCAAGCGCGCAAGCCCACAATCAAATCCGTGGGCCTAAACAGGGGTTTTTGGGCCCGAAGATGGACCGCTACAGACGTAGTTTGTAGCGTCGCTATAGCCCTCTGAGTCAGCTTCGATTTGATATATTATGGGCCCCGTGGGTCGACCGATGCCGCCACGAACGTCCATTTGAAGGCCCATTGCGCAAGCCCACTCTATCAAATCCATGGGCCTAAACATGGGTTTTTTGGGCCCAAAGAAAAATCGCTATAGATGGGCTTTATGGGCCGCACTATAGCCCTATGAGTCAACTTCGATTCGATATATTGTGGGCCCCTTGGGTCAACCGATGCCGCCACGAACGTCCATTTGAAGCCCAAGTGCGCAAGCCCACTCTATCAAATCCATGGGCCTAAACATGGGTTTTTGGGCCCAAAGATAAATCGCTATAGATGGGCTTTATGGGCCGCACTATAGCCCTCTGAGTTAGCTTCGATTTGATATATTGTGGGCCTCGTGGGTCGACCCATGCCGCCACGAACGTCCATTTGAAGCCCAAGTGCCCAAGCCCACTCTATCAAATCCATGGGCCTAAACATGGGTTTTTGGGCCCAAAGACAAATCGCTATAGATGGGCTTTATGGCCCGCACTATAGCCCCTCTGAGTCGGCTTCGATTCGATATATTGTGGGCCCCACGGGTCGACCGACGCCGCGACGAACGTCCATTTCAAGCCCAAGTGCCCAAGCCCACTCTATCAAATCCATGGGCCTAAACATGGGTTTTTGGGCCCAAAGAAAAATCGCTATAGATGGGCTTTATGGCCCGCACTATAGCCCTCTGAGTCAGCTTCGATTCGATATATTGTGGGCCCCGCGGGTCGACCGACGCCGCGACGAAAGTCCATTTGAAGCCCAAGTGCCCAAGCCCACTCTATCAAATCCATGGGCCTAAACATGGGTTTTTGGGCCCAAAGGCAAATCGCTATAGATGGGCTTTATGGGCCGCTCTATAGCCCTCTGAGTCAGCTTCGATTTGATATATTATGGGCCCCGTGGGTCGACCCATGCCGCCACGAACGTCCATTTGAAGCCCAAGTGCCCAAGCCCACTCTATCAAATCCATGGGCCTAAAACATGGGTTTTTGGGCCCAAAGAAAAATCGCTATAGATGGGCTTTAAGGCCCACACTATAGCCCTCTGAGTCTGCTTCGATTTGATATATTGTGGGCCCCACGGGTCGACCGACGCCGCGACGAACGTCCATTTGAAGCCCAAGTGCGCAAGCCCACTCTATCAAATCCATGGGCCTAAACATGGGTTTTTGGGCCCAAAGACAAATCGCTATAGATGGGCTTTATAGGCCGCACTATAGCCCTCTGAGTCAGCTTCGATTTGATATATTGTGGGCCCCGCGGGTCGACCGACGCCGCGACGAACGTCCATTTGAAGCCCAAGTGCCCAAGCCCACTCTATCAAATCCATGGGCCTAAACATGGGTTTTTGGGCCCAAAGACAAATCGCTATAGATGGGCTTTATGGGCCGCTCTATAGCCCTCTGAGTCAGCTTCGATTTGATATATTATGGGCCCCATGGGTCGACCCATGCCGCCACGAACATCCATTTGAAGCCCAAGTGCCCAAGCCCACTCTATCAAATCCATGGGCCTAAACATGGGTTTTTGGGCCCAAAGAAAAATCGCTATAGATGGGCTTTAAGGCCCGCACTATAGCCCTCTGCGTCTGCTTCGATTTGATATATTGTGGGCCCCACGGGTCGACCGACGCCGCGACAAACGTCCATTTGAAGCCCAAGTGCGCAAGCCCACTCTATCAAATCCATGGGCCTAAACATGGGTTTTTGGGCCCAAAGACAAATCGCTATAGATGGGATTTATGGGCCGCACTATAGCCCTACGAGTCAGCTTCGATTTGATATATTATGGGCCCCGTGGGTCGACCCATGCCGCCACGAACGTCCATTTGAACACCAAGTGCCCAAGCCCACTCTATCAAATCCATGGGCCTAAACATGGGTTTTTGGGCCCAAAGAAAAATCGCTATAGATGGGCTTTATGGCCTGCACTATAGCCCTCTGAGTCAGCTTCGATTCGAAATATTGTGGGCCCCGCGGGTCGACCGACGCCGCCACGAACGTCCATTTGAAGCCCAAGCGCGCAAGCCCACAATCAAATCCGTGGGCCTAAACAGGGGTTTTTGGGGCCCGAAGATGGACCGCTACAGACGCAGTTTGTAGCGTCGCTATAGCCCTCTGAGTCAGCTTCGATTTGCTATATTATGGGCCCCGTGGGTCGACCGATGCCGCCACGAACGTCCATTTGAAGGCCCATTGCGCAAGCCCACTCTATCAAATCCATGGGCCTAAACATGGGTTTTTGGGCCAAAGAAAAATCGCTATAGATGGGCTTTATGGGCCGCACTATAGCCCTATGAGTCAACTTCGATTCGATATATTGTGGGCCCCTTGGGTCGACCGATGCCGCCACGAACGTCCATTTGAAGCCCAAGTGCGCAAGCCCACTCTATCAAATCCATGGGCCTAAACATGGGTTTTTGGGCCCAAAGACAAATCGCTATAGATGGGCTTTATGGGCCACACTATAGCCCTCTGAGTTAGCTTCGATTTGATATATTGTGGGCCCCGTGGGTCGACCCATGCCGCCACGAACGTCCATTTGAAGCCCAACTGCCCAAGCCCACTCTATCAAATCCATGGGCCTAAACATGGGTTTTTGGGCCCAAAGACAAATCGCAATAGATGGGCTTTATGGCCCGCACTATAGCCCTCTGAGTCGGCTTCGATTCGATATATTGTGGGCCCCGCGGGTCGACCGACGCCGCTACGAACGTCCATTTCAAGCCCAAGTGCGCAAGCCCACTCTATCAAATCCATGGGCCTAAACATGGGTTTTTGGGCCCAAAGAAAAATCGCTATAGATGGGCTTTATGGCCCGCACTATAGCCCTCTGAGTCAGCTTCGATTCGATATATTGTGGGCCCCCGCGGGTCGACCGACGCCACCACGAACGTCCATTTGAAGCCCAAGCGCGCAAGCCCATAATCAAATCCGTGGGCCTAAACAGGGGTTTTTGGGCCCGAAAATATGGGTTTTTGGGCCCGAAGATGGACCGCTACAGACGTAGTTTGTAGCGTCGCTATAGCCCTCTGAGTCAGCTTCGATTTGATATATTATGGGCCCCGTGAGTCAACCGATGCCGCCACGAACGTCCATTTGAAGCCCAAGTGCGCAAGCCCACTCTATCAAATCCATTGGCCTAAACATGGGTTTTTGGCCCCAAAGACAAATCGCTATAGATGGGCTTTATGGGACGCACTATAGCCCTCTGAGTCAGCTTCGATTTGATGTATTGTGGGCCCCGTGGGTCGACCCATGTCGCCACGAACGTCCATTTGAAGCCCAAGTGCCCAAGCCCACTCTATCAAATCCATGGGCCTAAACATGGGTTTTTGGGCCCAAAGACAAATTGCTATAGATGGGCTTTATGGCCCGCACTATAGCCCTCTGAGTCGACTTCGATTCGATATATTGTGGGCCCCACGGGTCGACCGACGCCGCGACGAACGTCCATTTGAAGCCCAATTGCCCAAGCCCACTCTATCAAATCCATGGGCCTAAACATGGGTTTTTGGGCCCAAAGACAAATCGCTATAGATGGGCCTTTATGGGCCGCTCTATAGCCCTCTGAGTCAGCTTCGATTTGATATATTATGGGCCCCATGGGTCGACCCATGCCGCCACGAACGTCCATTTGAAGCCCAAGTGCCCAAGCCTACTCTATCAAATCCATGGGCCTAAACATGGGTTTTTGGGCCCAAAGA
>CANTUR010000951.1:0-95000 GCA_947683625.1 Mallotus nudiflorus
AAGGGATCCTTGAGGAAGCACATTCTATAGCCTACAACGTACATCCAGGTGTCACTAAGATGTACCACAGTATCAGAGACATGTATTGGTGGGATGGATTGAAGAAGGATGTAGCTGATTATATTGTTAAGTGTTTGACTAGTCAACAAGTGAAAGCTAAACATCAAAAGCCTTTTGGGAAGCTTCAACCAGTTCCTATTCTTGAGTGGAAATGGGAAAGAATTGCTATAGATTTTATGGTTAAGTTACCTCGTTCTAAGGATGGATATGATTCTACCTAGGTGATTATGGACAGGTTAACCAAGTCTGCTTATTTCTTGCCTGTTAAAGCCACTTATTCTATAGCTAAGTTGGTGAAGCTGTATGTTGAGCATATTATGTGCCTTCACGAAGTACCTGTGTCCATTGTATATGATAGGGGTTTGGTGTTTACCTCTTATTTTTAGCAAAAGTTACAAGAAGCAATGGGCACCATGCTTGATTTCAGTACTGCTTTTCACCCACAGACAGATGGTCAGTCTGAGAGGACGATCTAGACACTTGACGATATGTTGAGGATGTGTGTATTGGATCTTGGAGGTAGCTGGGATGATCATTTGCTGCTTGTGGAGTTTGCATATAATAACAGCTACCATAACAGTATTAGGATGGCACCGTATAAGACTTTGTATGAAAGGAATTGTAGATCCCTTCTGAGTTGGGATGAGATTGGGGAGAGAGTGTTGACTGGACCTGAAATAGTTCAAGATGCAGCAAAGAAGGTTGCTATAATCAAAAAGAGATTAGAGACCGCAGCTAGCAGACAGAAGAGCTATGTGTATCCTAAGCATAAGATGTGGAGTTTAAGGTTGGAGATTATGTTTTTGAAGGTGTCTCTGATGAAGGGTGTGATGAGATTTGGTAGAAAAGGGAAGCTAGCATCGAGATATATTAGACTATTTGAGATTTTGGAGAGAGTGGGCATAGTTGCATATCGATTGGCTTTGCCTCCAAATTTGTCTCAAGTATATCCAGTGTCCCATATCTCGATGTTAAGGAAGTATATTTCGGACCCTTCGCATGTATTGGAGCTTGATAGTATGGAAGTGAACGAAGACCTGACGTACGAGGAGGAACTAGTCACGATAGTTGACTATTAAGTTCGTGTCAGTTACGTTCAAAGTAAATTTCGATGGTCAATGTGTTGTGGCGAAGCAACAGTATAGAGGAGCACACTTGGGAGACAAAATGTAATAACCCTGGTTTTAAATTATTTTATTAAATATTGAGATATGCAGTGTTAATAAAGTTTAAAAATTATATTTAATTATTTCACTAATTTATGATTTAGTATCATTATTTTAAGTTTAATTGAATTTTCTACGTAAATATATTAATTTGGATTTATTATTTTGGACGTTTAAATTTCTATTATGTATGGTTATTATTTTTGAATTCTATCATTTTAATAATGTTAATTTAGTGCATGGTTATTTTAATATTATCATTTTTAAACACTAATATTATTTTCTTAGTTGACATGATTTTGAGCATTTTTAATATTGTGAGTACCTCATTATTATTTTATTCTATTAATTTACTTTGTTAATATTTATTAATTTTGATAGTGATATTTTATTAATGTTATTTTGAGTGTTATTTTATATTATATTCTAATGTGTGTATTATTATTAATATTGTGTGAGATTATGTATGTGTGTGTGTATATATATAAATGGGAAATTTTTTTATTTTTAGTGGTAGAGATTTGTTTAAACTAAATTTATCTTATATATTATGTCATAAAATTATAATATATATATATATATATATATATATATATATATATATATATTCCCTCACACAAGAATAAACTAGACCAAACCCATCCTCCCACCCCATCTCCGCCTGTCACTGTGCGTGACCTCCCTGCACCACCACACTTCCACCACTGGTTGATCATCAGCCTTCCCACCTCCCTCTGGACGCCGGCAACTGCTGGAGAGGCTGTTGAAGCCGAGGGACAGCAGCTCCTCCTCGCACGATGGTCGCCTGCAGCAGTAGCCCTCTGTCGCGACGCCAGCTCCACCACCACCTCCACCTGCTGTCACCGGACATGGCAGCAGCTCCAGCATTCTTCAGCTGTTGATCTTCTTACTTGGTAAGTGTGGGTTGATGATTGGAAAGGGTAGTTGTTAGGTGGTTGTTTTTGGTAGTTTTTAGGTTGATTTTGAGTTTAGTTAATTTATATATTATGTATTTAATTATTCAGTATTTAGTTTAATTATTTGGTTAATTTTGAGTTGATCCAAATTGTTTTGATTATTTTATATTTAATTATTAATTATTAAAACTTTTGTTAATTAAGTATTTTAATTATAAATTTGGTTAAATTATTGATGCTATATATTGTTGGTAACTATAATGTTGAGAAATTAATTTTTTGAGAATTATTATATAATTTTCATAAATATTTATAGTTTATGTAAATTTTGAAGTTGTCACGACCCAAAACAGGGGCCATGACCGGCGCTAGGGAACGGGAATTCTTTCGAATCCGGAACCCGTAGCAAGCCTAAAAAAAATAAAATAAATCATGCAATAACAATAACCATATAATATATATATGCAGCGGAAATAAAAATCTTAAATATAATGATAACACTTCGTCACTGGATTTGAATCAAATCTCATCACATACATAAAATCTCTTTAATACAAATCCAGTCTCAACATAATACATCTCTTTTAAAATAAAATGCATGAAATCCAATACTTTAATTCATAACTACTGCAGTGTCTAGATAAAATAAATAAGACTCAAGTAGACAGTTTACATAAAGAAGCCGGGGCGGAAGAAATCTGGCGTATCAACCTGCTACTGAGGTCTGAAGAAGTTGACTCTCCTGAAAAATAGTCAACGGAGGGGAGTCAGACCTCACTGAGTGAATTACTATAATATATATACATACACACTAAGTGATAATGCATACAATCAACAGTATATATATAATATGCATATATACAGGCAATTGCACACAGATGCAATAAAAATCATTTATATATTTTATCTGAAAATCATCTTTTATGAAGGATCACATAGAACCCTAGAATATCGCAACCTCAAAATAATAATGTTAAACAACACTCTGGCCATACAGGCTCACTTATCCAAATATATCCACTTAATCTGTTTGGACAGTAGACTGGCCCCGAGACACTAAGTCAACCGAGCTCCAGCAGTCTGACTGCCAATGTGATTGGCCCCGAGACACTTGGTCAACCGAGCTCCAGCAATCACACCCAAACCACATCTCACATATCGATAATCATATCAAATCAATATCCACAAATAATTTAATAATATAGCCTAAAGCTATAGGCGTACCGGTACGTACTCGGTCCTAGTGCTGCCCACTAGGTAGCACGTTCTATCGATATCCTTCATTAATAAATAAATCATTCATTCATAAAAATAAATGATGCATGAATTTAAATGAAACAACAATATAAACCATATATATACCGGAAATATACCAAACGTAAACCAGGTATATTTCGAGTATATATACGTCAAATGAATTCAATCAAATCATAAATTAAGCTGAAAATATATTTAAAAACATTTTAAATATATTTTATTCACAAAATATGCATATAATTTAGTATATATCAAAAATAAACCAAAAATATACTTAATGTAAACTTAAGAAATAATCAAATTATTTATGCATTTTAATCAACATAAAACATGCATTTCTAAATCATGCATCCTAAGCATATATATATAGTATAGTAACTCACCTAGTGCGCTCCACGAGACAGGTCCGACGGGCCTGGTCCACTAGCCCTCGGTCTCGGTGCAACTAAACAAGCAATAAATAACCGATATCAGAATAAACCTAACAGAAATCTAGAATTCAATCTAGAGTATTAAACACAGAATCGGAATTTAAGGTTCGACTGGATATCACATTTTACGAGAATTCTACCGAAAATCCGACAGAACCTCCCCTGTAAAACGGACATCTCTCTACTCAAAAGAGTAGAGCCGACCCTGCAAAGAAATACACTTCTAGAAATAGGCTCAACACAATCAAAATCCCACGGTCGGACTCCAAACTACAGTCCACCGACCGGGGTCCACAAACACAGAATAATTCCAGATATACCAAAAATATCCTTAAATCACAGAAATACATTTTATATGTCGAAATTATATAATTAACCTTAAAACACTGTAAAAATCGATAAAAACTCATTTTATTTGAAAAACCGTATATTATATATATAATTGAAAATAATTCACGAAAAATAGTTTTAATTAGTTAAAAATACCAAATAATTTGTAGAAATCATTTTTATACCTTAAATAACTATTAAAACCGATAAAATTACATTTTTAGACAATTTAGGGTAAAATTATCAAAATACCCCTATATATATAAATATACCTAAATTACTTCAAAAATTCACCAAAAATCATACAATTGTCCAAAATTAATTTTCTCAACATATTTATCAATAATAATAATAATTAAACTCAATTAACCAATTAAATTCAATTAAAAATACATTTAACCCTAATTTCTCAAAATCACATAAACTCAAATAATTAAAAATAAATACTTAGAAATTCATAAAAATTCCAAATAAATTCCTATAATTCATTTCAACACCTAATTCAACCATAAACTCCAATTTCATAATTTAAATAATTAATTTTCGAAAATTAAAAAATAATATTAAAATATTCAAAAATACCCAAAAATCCAAACAATCTCCAAAAATTCTACAAAAATTCATACATGTAGATTAAGCTACTAGAATCAACATTTTTGAAGGGAGTTTTCATGAATCATCCAATTCGAAGCTCAAAAAAATCAAAAACCCTAATAGGCCGAAATTGAAAAATCAAAACCTAAGCAAATCTAGACCAATTCAACTCAAACCAAAGCTAGAATCACACTCACCGGAGCTCAAGGAGAAGAAAGAGATTGGCGGTGTCGAAAACGGTGGCCGGAATCGACGTGATCGACAGTGGATCGATTTTCGGCTTCTCCGGCCAAAATCGATCTCCAGACGCCGGAAACGGCCTCCTCAGGCGGCGAAATTGGTCGGGGAAGACGGTGGCACACCGGACGGCACACCCACGATGAAGAAACGGCGTGATAGATGCCCGGACGACAAGGGGAAGGATCGGGAGGAAGAAGGAGAAGTCGGGGGCAAATGTGTAATTTTCCAAACTTTTTGATTTTTGACAAATATATGTATATATATATACTTTATACTATATATTAAAATAATATTAAATTACACACATCAAATATACACCACACAGATAAAAATATTAATATTTTAATAATTTATACTAAATAAAATTAATTAAATAACAATAAAACAATTAAATACTTAATAAAATATTAGGGAAATAATAAACCCTAATTAAATAAATATACACACACGTAGGCTTTATTTAGTATTTTAAAAATACGTATGAGTCCATGCAAGTTCGAAAATATATTTAAAATAATTAATATTAAAATATTTATGTGAAAATTTCCCCGAAAATGCAAGTCCCGGGAAAATTTTACGTAAAACACTGAAAATAATACACAGTAATTAAAATAGGTTTTAAATACATATTAACTCGTAAAAATATCATATAAAATACAGAAATTATTGACACTGCATATCCCGGTACAGTGTAAAAATATTTTAAAAACACGGGATATTACAGTCTTCCCCCCTTACAAGAATTCATCCCCGAATTCCAGAAAACAAGATCAAAAAGGAAAGAGATACGGGTAAGAAGCTCGCATCTCAGCTTCAGTCTCCCACGTATGCTCTTCAACTCTGTCGCTGCGCCACAGAACCTTGACCATCGAAATCTGCTTCGATCGCAACTGTCGAACTTGATAATCAACGATCGCCACAGGTTCTTCCACAAATGTCAAATCTCCACTCACTTCCACACTGTCAGGTTGCAACACGTGTGAAGGATCTGAGATATACTTCCTCAACATCGAGATATGAAATACTGGATGCACCTGTGACATACTCGGAGGCAAATCCAACCGATATGCAACAGTGCCAACTCTCTCCAGAATCTCAAACGGTCCAATGTATCTCGGTGCTAACTTACCCTTCCTGCCAAATCTCATCACACCCTTCATCGGAGATACCTTCAGAAAAACAAAATCTCCAACCTGAAACTCCACATCTCTACGCCTAGGATCCGCATAACTCTTCTGTCTGCTTACTGCGGTCTCTAATCTGCGCTTAATCACGGCTACTTTCTCTGCAGTATCCTGAACCATCTCTGGTCCAGTCAAAGCTCTTTCACCAATCTCATCCCAACTCAATGGGGATCTACACTTCCTTCCATACAATGCCTCATATGGTGCCATGCCAATACTGCTATGATAGCTGTTATTATATGCAAACTCAACAAGCGACAAATGATCATCCCAGCTACCTCCCAAATCCAAGACACACATCCTCAACATATCTTCCAGTGTCTGGATCGTCCTCTCAGACTGACCATCTATCTGAGGATGAAAAGCAGTACTGAAATCCAACCTAGTGCCCATCGCTTCCTGCAACTTCTGCCAAAAACGCGAAGTAAACACCGAACCTCTATCTGACACAATGGACACAGGTACTCCATGAAGGCACACAATATGCTTCACATACAACTTCGCCAATCTAGCAACTGAATAGGTGGCTTTCACAGGCAAGAAATGTGTAGACTTCGTCAACCTGTCTACAATCACCCAGATGGAATCGTATCCATCCTTCGAACGAGGTAAATCGACCACAAAATCCATAGCTATCCTTTCCCACTTCCACTCGGGAATAGGAAGAGGCTGAAGCTTCCCAGAAGGCTTCTGATGTTCGGCTTTCACTTGTTGACACGTCAAACACTTAGCAACATAATCAGCCACATCTTTCTTCAATCCATTCCACCAGTATAAATCTCTGATACTGTGGTACATCTTAGTGACACCTGGATGAACGTTGTAAGCTGTAGAATGTGCTTCCTCTAGGATCTCTTCTCTCAAATCATCCACATCAGGAACACACAATCTACCACTGATCCACAACACACCATCATCATCAAGTGTGAAATCAGTGAACTTCCCTGCTCGAACATTCTCTGCAAGCTCTTCCAGAATAGGATCTCGGCTCTGAGCTGCTTTAATCCTATCCCTCAGTACATATCGTACTTTAAACTGAGCTAACAGTCCACCTGATCTACTAATCTTCATCATCAGACCTTGATCCACCAATAAATGTAACTCTTGGATCAATGGTCTCCTCTCAACACCAATGTGAGCAAGACTACCTGAAGACTTCCTACTCAAGGCATCTGCTACCACATTAGCTTTACCCGGATGGTAAAGAATCTCGCAATCATAATCCTTCAACAATTCCAACCATCTTCTCTGCCTCAAATTCAGATCTCTCTACTGAAAAATGTATTTAAGGCTCTTGTGATCAGTAAATATCTCACAAGTCACCCCGTACAAATAATGTCTCCAAATCTTCAAAGCAAAGATCACTGCAGCCATCTCAAGATCATGTGTAGGATAATTCTGCTCATGCTTCTTCAACTGCCTCGAAGCATAGGCTATCACCCTTCCATTCTGCATCAACACACAACCAAGACCAATTCTAGAGGCATCACAGTAAACTGTGAACTTATCCACACTATTAGGCAAAGCTAATACTGGCGCTGTGGTCAACTTCTCTTTCAACAACTGAAAACTGTTCTCATAAGCTTCTGACCACTCGAATCTAACATTCTTCTGAGTCAAGCGAGTCATAGGGGCTGCTATCCTGGAAAAATCCTGCACAAACCGCCTATAATACCCGGCTAAACCCAGAAAACTCCGAATCTCTGTAACAGAAGTAGGTCTAGGCCATTCAGACACTGCCTCAACCTTCTGTGGATCAACCTGAATACCTTCTTTAGACACTACGTGTCCAAGAAAAGAAACACTCTCCATCCAGAAATCACACTTCGAGAATTTAGCATAAAGCTGATGATCTCTCAATGTCTGTAGTACAATCCTCAAATGATATACATGCTCTTCCATACTCCTCGAATATACTAGTATATCATCAATGAAGACTACTACAAACTGATCCACATACGGTCTGAATACTCTGTTCATCAGATCCATAAAAGCTGCTGGTGCATTAGTCAAACCAAAAGACATCACCAGAAACTCATAATGGCCATATCGAGTGCGGAACGCTGTCTTAGGAATATCAGCTTCACTAATCCGCAGCTGATGATAACCTGACCTCAAATCAACCTTAGAAAAGAATTGTGCACCCTGGAGTTGATCAAACAAATCATTTATCCTCGGGAGAGGATACTTGTTCTTCACTGTCACCTTATTCAACTCTCTATAGTCAATGCACAGTCTCAGGGTACCATCCTTCTTCTTCACAAACAAGACTGGTGCACCCCAAGGAGAAACACTAGGTCTAATGAAACCCTTATCCAATAACTCTTGCAACTGCTCCTTCAACTCTCTCAACTCTGCAGGAGCCATACGATAGGGTGGCATAGATATAGGAGTAGTACCTGGAACCACATCTATACAGAACTCAATCTCTCTATGAGGTGGTAAACCTGGCAACTCCTCGGGAAAAACATCAGGAAACTCACAAGCAACAGGAACATCTGTGAGTGACAACTTCGCCACTGACGTATCCCTGACCAATGCCAAAAACCCCTGACAACCCTTCTTCAACAACTTCCTAGCTGAAATAGCAGAAATAAGATTCTGAGGTGCTGAACTCCTATCACCAACAAACTTAAAATCTTCTTCACCAGGAATTCTAAAAGTCACCTCCTTATTCCTGCAATCTACCACGACAAAGTGCTGAGATAACCAATCCATTCCCAAAATAATATCAAACTCCATCACATCCAACAAAATCAAATCAGCGGGTAATTCTCTATCTCCCACGAGAACTGGACAACCAGAAAGAACAATATCGGTGTCCAAAGAATCGCTCAGAGGAGTGGTAACAGACAAAGGAAAAGCCATCCTTGAAGCTTGCCAACAAGATTTAGAAGCAAAAATAGGGGAAACAAATGAATGCGTGGCACCCGGATTAAACAAAACCCAAGCATCCAGGTAACAAACATAAACAATACCTGCCACGACTGTATTAGATGCCTGAGCATCCTGCTGAGTCAGATGGAAGACTCTCGCCTGGCCTCGACCTCCCTGCTGACTGGTAGAAGCCTGGCCAACACCTCTGGCACCTCCTCTAGTACCTCTACCATGACTCTGCTGTGGAACAAACTGAGTAGAACTCTGATGCTAGGCTGGTGGCAACTGAAATGGCACGGGTGCTGCACTAGCAATCGACTGCTGTGGGAATCACGGAATCTGCTGCTGTTGATACCCAGAATAAGGACACGATTTGGCAAAATGTCCTGTCTGCCCGCATCTGAAGCATGTCAGTGGTGTCAGATAACACGGTCCCTGATGGACTCTACCACAAGTCTGGCAAACACTGGCCGCTGATCCAGAACTACGACCACTGCTGCTGCTCGAAGCACCTGACCCAAATCTAAACGATCTACGCTGACCTCCACGACCATGTCTACTGCTCCGATGCACTCGCTGCTGCTGTCTCTGACTCTATTGAGTCGAACCTCGCTGCTGACTACTCGATCCAACATGAAAACTCGAATATGGAGTAGCCTGCGATCCACTCGACTGAACTCCTAACTGGTAGTAATCAGGCATCGCTCCCTGCCTAACTAACCTCAGCTCAATCTCCTTAGCTAGCTCAATCATAGACTCGAGAGTAAGGCCTGCTGTAGGCATACCAGCAAAAGCTGAACCCAAACCAGTAACATACGTAGTAACTGCGAAATACTGATCTCGCATCAGATCCTCAACATATCTACCTAGACGAAGAAACTCTTGGGTGTACTCCTCTACAGATCGATCTCCATGAGAAATACTGGTCAGACGAAGATGATAACTCAAACGAAGAGGCTTTGGACAAAATCTCCTCATGAATCGCTCTCGAAACTGAGCCCATGTCATCGTCATCATATAAGGCTGGATCATCTGAATGAACCAATCTAAGGCTGGTCCCTCAACAGACAACTCAACAATCATGATCCGCTGGTACTCGGTATGAGCAGTCCGAGTCCTCGTCTCAATCGCATGCAGAAAATCTAAAGGATCAGAAGTACCATCAAAAGCAATCCTGCCAACTCGGGCATAGAACAAAGCTGCCTCAGGGTCGGACATACCCTGCTGATAAGCAGGCTGAACAGGCTGAACAACTGGAGGAACAAGAACATCAAATTCAGGCTCAACAGGCTCCTCGTCCTGTAACTCTCTCTGCCTACGGTGACCTGTCGGTCCTCGAGGTCTACCCCTGCCACGACCTCTACGTCTAATTGGCGGCTCAGGAGGTAAAACCTCATCCTGAAAAGACTCATCATCCTCGGCCTCAACGACCGGTGGAGCGACACGCGCTCGCCTCCTCATACTGAAAAGACAAACGAAAAGATTCAGACAAAACAGACAACGGAGGAATAACGCTGAAAACTACAGCAAGGAATACTTATCAAGACATACTCGAACCTAATACACTGCAGTAGTTCAATAGAAAACACAACTTTAAAAACTAGGGCCACAACTCTCATAACTAAGCCCTGACACAGAACTCCGCTCTGATACCAACTTTGTCACGACCCAAAACAGGGGCCATGACCGGCGCTAGGGAACGGGAATTCTTTCGAATCCGGAACCCGTAGCAAGCCTAAAAAAATAAAATAAATCATGCAATAAAAATAACCATATAATATATATATATGCAGCGGAAATAAAAATCTTAAATATAATGATAACACTTCGTCACTGGATTTGAATCAAATCTCATCACATACATAAAATCTCTTTAATACAAATCCAGTCTCAACATAATACATCTCTTTTAAAATAAAATGCATGAAATCCAATACTTTAATTCATAACTACTGTAGTGTCTAGATAAAATAAATAAGACTCAAGTAGACAGTTTACATAAAGAAGCCGGGGCGGAAGAAATCCGGCGTATCGACCTGCTACTGAGGTCTGAAGAAGTTGACTCTCCTGAAAAATAGTCAACGGAGGGGAGTCAGACCTCACTGAGTGAATTACTATAATATATATACATACACACTAAGTGATAATGCATACAATCAACAGTATATATATAATATGCATATATACAGGCAATTGCACACAGATGCAATAAAAATCATTTATATATTTTATCTGAAAATCATCTTTTATGAAGGATCACATAGAACCCTAGAATATCGCAAAATCAAAATAATAATGTTAAACAACACTCTGGCCATACAGGCTCACTTATCCAAATATATCCACTTAATCCGTTTGGACAGTAGACTGGCCCCGAGACACTAAGTCAACCGAGCTCCAGCAGTCTGACTGCCAGTGTGATTGGCCCCGAGACACTTGGTCAACCGAGCTCCAGCAATCACACCCCAAACCACATCTCACATATCGATAATCATATCAAATCAATATCCACAAATAATTTAATAATATAGCCTAAAGCTATAGGCGTACCGGTACGTACTCGGTCCTAGTGCTGCCCACTAGGTAGCACGTTCTATCGATATCCTTCATTAATAAATAAATCATTCATTCATAAAAATAAATGATGCATGAATTTAAATGAAACAACAATATAAACCATATATATACCGGAAATATACCAAACGTAAACCAGGTATATTTCGAGTATATATACGTCAAATGAATTCAATCAAATCATAAATTAAGCTGAAAATATATTTAAAAACATTTTAAATATATTTTATTCACAAAATATGCATATAATTTAGTATATATCAAAAATAAACCAAAAATATACTTAATGTAAACTTAAGAAATAATCAAATTATTTATGCATTTTAATCAACATAAAACATGCATTTCTAAATCATGCATCCTAAGCATATATATATAGTATAGTAACTCACCTAGTGCGCTCCACGAGACAGGTCCGACGGGCCTGGTCCACTAGCCCTCGGTCTCGGCGCAACTAAACAAGTAATAAATAACCGATATCAGAATAAACCTAACAGAAATCCTAGAATTCAATCTAGAGTATTAAACACAGAATCGAAATTTAAGGTTCGACTGAATATTACGTTTTACAAGAATTCTACCGAAAATCCGACAGAACCTCCCCTGTAAAACGGACATCTCTCTACTCAAAAGAGTAGAGCCGACCCTGCAAAGAAATACACTTCTAGAAATAGGCTCAACACAATCAAAATCCCACGGTCGGACTCCAAACTACAGTCCACCGACCGGGGTCCACAAACACAGAATAATTCCAGATATACCAAAAATATCCTTAAATCACAGAAATACATTTTATACGTAGAAATTATATAATTAACCTTAAAACACTGTAAAAATCGATAAAAACTCATTTTATTTGAAAAACCGTATATTATATATATAATTGAAAATAATTCACGAAAAATAGTTTTAATTAGTTAAAAATACCAAATAATTTGTAGAAATCATTTTTATACCTTAAATAACTATTAAAACCGATAAAATTACATTTTTAGACAATTTAGGGTAAAATTATCAAAATACCCCTATATATATAAATATACCTAAATTACTTCAAAAATTCACCAAAAATCATAAAATTGTCCAAAATTAATTTTCTCAACATATTTATCAATAATAATAATAATTAAACTCAATTAACCAATTAAATTCAATTAAAAATACATTTAACCCTAATTTCTCAAAATCACATAAACTCAAATAATTAAAAATAAATACTTAGAAATTCATAAAAATTCCAAATAAATTCCTATAATTCATTTCAACACCTAATTCAACCATAAACTCCAATTTCATAATTTAAATAATTAATTTTCGAAAATTAAAAAATAATATTAAAATATTCAAAAATACCCAAAAATCCAAAAAATCTCCAAAAATTCTACAAAAATTCATACATGTATATTAAGCTACTAGAATCAACATTTGTGAAGGTAGTTTTCATGAATCATCCAATTCAAAGCTCAAAAAAATCAAAAACCCTAGTAGGCCGAAATTGAAAAATCAAAACCTAAGCAAATCTAGACCAATTCAGCTCAAACCAAAGCTAGAATCACACTCACCGGAGCTCAAGGAGAAGAAAGAGATCGGCGGTGTCGAAAACAGTGGCCGGAATCGGCGTGATCGACGGTGGATCGATTTTCGGCTTCTCTGGCCAAAATCGATCTCCAGACGCCAGAAACGGCCTCCTCAGGTGGCGAAATTGGTCGGGGAAGACGGTGGCACACCGGACGGCACACCCACGGTGAAGAAATGGTGTGACAGACGCCCGGACGGCAAGGGAAAGGATCGGGAGGAAGAAGGAGAAGTCGGGGGCAAATGTGTAATTTTCCAAACTTTTTGATTTTTGACAAATATATGTATATATATATACTTTATACTATATATTAAAATAATATTAAATTACACACATCAAATATACACCACACACATAAAAATATTAATATTTTAATAATTTATACTAAATAAAATTAATTAAATAACAATAAAACAATTAAATACTTAATAAAATATTAGGGAAATAATAAACCCTAATTAAATAAATATACACACACGTAGGCTTTATTTAGTATTTTAAAAATACGTATGAGTCCATGCAAGTTCGAAAATATATTTAAAATAATTAATATTAAAATATTTACGTAAAAATTTCCCCGAAAATGCAAGTCCCGGGAAAATTTTACGTAAAACACTGAAAATAATACACAGTAATTAAAATAGGTTTTAAATACATATTAACTCGTAAAAATATCATATAAAATACAGAAATTATTGACACTGCATATCCCGGTACAGTGTAAAAATATTTTAAAAACACGGGATATTACAGAAGTATTGAATTAAATGAGTATTTTGGATGAATTTAAAGGTTAATTGTGTGTTTGAGTTGATACTAAAATGTTATTTATTTATAAAATAATTTTTATGAATTTATATAATTTTATAGAATTTTATATAGGTTATGTGTATTTTGGGATTAATAGATTAAACATGTATTTTTATAGAAATTATTGGTTAATTAGGTGTATTTGTTGATTTTAGTGAATAATATGTTGAAGAAATAAATTTTGAGAAATTACATAATTTTTATTGAATTTTTGAATATTATTATTACTTTATGAGTATTTTGTATATTAGGGGCATTTTGGTAATTTGGTAGTGATTTTAGCTAAATATTAAATTTAATTGGTTTTAATGAATATTTGAAGTATAAAAATGATTTTTATAAATTAATTACTATTTTTAACTAATTAATACTATTTAAAAAAAATTATTTTTAAATTATATATGATATATTATTTTTGTAAATAAATGGGTTTTTAGTAACTTTTAGTATGTCTATGGATTAATTAAGTAATTTGGATTTAGAAAATGGATTTTATTAATATTGGTGTATTTTTCAAGAAATATCGATTTTTACTTATATTATATTATCATGAGGATTTTTAAGTAATTACGGGTAAAATAATTATTTTTAATGTTTTTAATGCTTAAATTGCCAAATTTTGATATTTAAAGGGTATTTTTGGTATTTGTTGAATTTATATATTTTATTGTATCTTGTGGTGAATTATGGACCTAGGTCGGGAAAAATTATAGTTTGGGATCTCGATCGAGGAATTGGGAGAATGTTATATTCGTAGTGTGTTTTCTTTGCAAGACCGACTCTACTCTTTGAGTAGAGAGATGTCCGTTTTACAGGGGAGGTTTTGTCAAATTTTCGGTAGAATTCTCGTAAAACGTGATATCCGGTCAAATTCCTATTCTAATTCTGTGTCGAAATTTCTAGATCGAGTCTTTAGAATTTTCGTTAAATTTATTCTGATTTCATGTTGTCATTTGTTTGTCTAGTTGCACCGAGACCGAGGCCTAACGGATTAGGTCCGCAGAGTTTGTCTCGTGGAGTGCTAACATGTGAGTTATTATACTGTATATATATGCACATTAAACAATTAGGTTTAGGTTTAATACATTTGAGTAATATACATATGTTTTAAAATGTACACTTAGACATAATTATTTTATTAAATGATTAGTATACCTTAGGTATAATTTTAGTAGATTTTAGGTTTATTCTTAAATAATTGCATGATAAATTATAAACCTACACTTAAATTATTTTTAAGTTTATTTTTGGTATATTTTTATTTATTTCCAAATAAATAAATGTTTTATTTATTAAATTAAACCTAGTACATTAGTGGTATACTTAGGGTTTATTTTTTTGATATATGCATGCTAGATAATTAGGTTTATTTCTAGTATATTTGTGAATATATGTTAAACACAAACACATATTTAAATGAATATTTATACATAAATGTTTTATTAAATGATTTTTGTACTTAGGGTATGTCTTTTGTATATTTAAGTATATTTTTTTTAAGATAATGCATGTTATATTATTGTTACTCATTTAAATTGTTTTTAACTATATTAATGATTCATTTTTAGTTTATTTCATATTTTATTTGACACACACACACACACACACACACACACACACACACACACACACACACACACACATATATATATATATATATATATATATATATATATATATATATATATATATATATATATATATATATATATATATATATATATATATATATATACTATTATGAATGATTTATTCAAAGTGAAGGATATCAATAGAACGTGCTTCCTAGTGGGCAGCACTAGGACCGTGTACGTACCGGTACGATAGATAAAAATTGAGTGAGAGTTAAAATTGGGTGATTATAATTGATTTAATTGATTTGACTAAGATTAATGGTATGTTAGATAGTGTGATTGCGGGGCCAATCACATTGACAATCGGACTGCTGGAGCTCGGTTGACTTAGTGTCTCGGGGCCAGTCTACTGTCCATAAGTGAATTGAATGATCTATTGGGTTGATTGAGATGTGAGGTGATAGATAGTGTGATTGCTGGAGCTCGGTTGACCAAGTGTCTCGGGGCCAATCACACTGACAGCCAGACTGTTGGAGCTCGGTCGACTTAGTGTCTCGGGGCCAGTCTGTTGTCCAGATTGGAATAAGTGTTCTATTTGGAATCAAGTGAGCCTGTATGGCTAGAGTGATGATGGGAATGTTTGAGGTTGTTATTATTTAGGGTTCTATGGGTCCTTCATAAATTAAAACAAACATTTTCTATATTTAGTATATTTATAAAAGCAGAGTTTGACATTCGTGTGAATTGTGTGTATATACATACATATATAATAATGCCTGATTGTTATGGTTTAGTTTGCATGTATATATAGTATAATAATTCACTCAGTGAGGTCTGACCCCCCTCAATTATTTTTTTCAGGAGATCCCATATTGTCAGACCTTAGTTGTAGAGTTCCTCGTCGGTGTTCTTCAGTCCCGGCTATTTTATGCAAATGTATATTCTAAACTTTGAATTGTATTCTAGAAACTGCAATAGTAGTGTTATTATATTGGAAGTGTATTATTTTGTTTGGATATTATATACTCTGAGAATTTGTATTTGAATATTGTCCGAATATGTATTCATTTATAAAAGGATTTGGAGTATTTATTTTATATATTGATTCAAAAAAATTTTAATTTGGTCGTACTTTTATATAATTATTGCATGATTTTATTTTTTTAAGGCTTGCTACGGGTTCCGGATTCGAAAGAATTCCCGTTCCCTAGCGCCTGTCATGACTCCTAGTTTGGGTCATGACACAAAAGCTGAGATGCGAGCTGCTTACCCTTATCTCTTTCCTCAATGAATTTTTGTATTTATTCTTTTATTTGAATTCGAGGATGAATTCTTATGAGGGAAGATTATAATGACCCGATATTTTAAATAATATAAAATTATTTTGGAATATGTAGTGTTAATAAAATTTTAAATTTTATTTATATATTATCATTATTTGTGTATATTATTCATTTATTTTATTCTAAATATTTTATTAATGTTATATAATTAATTTGTGAGTTTTATTATTTAAAGTAAGTAGTAGTAGTAGTACTACTACTACTACTAGTGTTATTACTACTATTACTACTACTACAACTACTAATATTATTATTATTGGTATTATTTTTAATAGTATTAGTGTTATTATTTTATTTCTATTATTATTATTATTGTTGTGGTTATTATTATTATTGTTAGTATTATTATTATTTTATTATTATTATGTATGTGATAGTAATAGTATGTCACGACCCAAAATAGGGGCCATGACTGGCACTAGGAAATGAGAATTCTTTCAAATCCGGAACCTGTAGCAAGCCTTAAAATAAAATAAAATATGCAATAATAATACTAACATAATTAAAATATTTTACAGCGAAAATAAAATCATAGATATTGAAATAATAATCCACCAAATGACATTAAATCAAATAACTCATCTCATATATAAATAAACTTTTAATACAAGTTCCAGTTCAAATACTTAAAATACATAACTTACACAAATATAATACATAAACTCCACAACTGTTTACAACTACTGCAGTGTCTAGATTATAAAATAAAACTCAGATAAGCAGTTTACATAGTGAAGCCGGGGTGGAAGAAATCCGGCGTAAGGGTCTGCTACTGAGGTCTGCAGACGATGACTCTCCTGAAAAATAGTCAACGGAGGGGAGTCAGACCTCATTGAGTGAATTGTTATAATATATATACATGCATACTAAATGACAATGCATACAGTCAATAGTATATATAATAGATATATATACAAGCAATTACACACAGATGCAGCAAAATCATTTTATATATTTTTACTGAAAATCACTGTTTATGAAGGATCAAATAGAACCCTAGAAAATAGCAACCTCAAATAGTGTTAGACAACACTCTAGCCATACAGGCTCACTTATTCCAAATATATTCACTTGTTCCATTTGGACAGTAGATTGGCCCCGAGACACTAAGTCAACCGAGCTCCAGCAGTCTGACTGTGTGATTGGCCCCGAGACACTTGATCAACCGAGCTCTAGCAATCACACTCCCAAATCATATCTCACATCACATAAACCAAATCAATCCGATCAATATCCACAAATAGGTTAGTAATATAGCCTAAATGCTATCGGCGTACTGGTACGTACTCAATCCTAGTGCTGCCCACTAGGTAGCACGTTCTATTGATATCCTTTATTAAGATATAAAACATACATTCATAAATAAGTGATGCATGAATTTCAATAAAATATCAACATAAACCATATATATACTAGAAATATACCAAAAGTAAACCAGGTATATTTCGAGTATATATACGTCAAATAAATCCAATATAGTTACAAAATAAACTAGAAATATACTTAAAAACATTTTAAGTGTAAATTATTAATAAAACATGCATATAATTTAAAATATACTAAAAGTAAACCTAAGTAATACTTAAATCATTTATGCATACTTTATTAAAATAAACCATACATTTCTAAAACATGCACCCTAAACATATATATATAAAATAACAACTCACTGTTATTGCACTCCACGAGATGGGTCCGACGGGCCTGGTCCACTAGGCCTTGGTCTCAGTGCAACTAAACAAATAAATGACAACAAAAAATCAGAATAAATCTAACAGAAATTCCTAGAAACTCGATCTAGAATACTAGACACAGAATTAGAATCAGAATTCGACCGGACATCACGTTTTATGAGAATTCTACCAAAAATTCGGCAGAACCTCCCCTGTAAAATGGACAATCTCTACTCAAAGAGTAGAGCCGATCTTGCAAAGAAAACACACTTCAAAATAAATACAGAACACAACCACAATCCCTCGATCGGACTCCAAACTACAATTTACCGACCGAGGTCCACAATTCATAGAACAATTACAAAATACTGATAATGCCCTTTTATACTAAAAATACATTTTATCAATCCAAATTACATAATTGACCCTAAAACATGTTAAAAACCGATAAAAACTCATTTATTTAGAAAAATCATATATTATATATATAATTTAAAAATAATTTACGAAAAATAGTTTTAATTAGTTAAAAATACTAAATAATTTGTAGAAATTATATTTATACCTTAATTAACTAGTAAAATCAATTTAATTACATTTTTAACCAATTTAGTGTCAAATTACCAAAATACCCCTATATATATAAATTCCCTAAAATTAATCAAAACAATTCACCAAAAATAATATAATTACTCAAAATTAATTTTCTAAACATATAATTCAATAATATCAATAAATACATTCAATGAACCAATTAATTTCAATTAAACACATAATTAACCTAATTTTTCAAAATTACATAAACTTAATAAATTCCAAATAAATATATAAAAATTCACAAAAATTACAAATAAATTTCTAAAATGCATTTCAACACCTATAATTACCATAAAACACAATTTCATAATTTAATTAATTAATTTTCAAAAATTATAAAATATTAATAAAATAATAAAATATTCACAAAAATCAAAATAATTCCCAAAAATTCCACAAAAATTACCACATGTAGATTAAGCTAAAAGGATCAAATTTTGTGAAGGGAGTTTGCTTGAATCAATCAAATTGAAGCTCAAAAAATTCAAGAACCCTAATAGGCCGAAATTGAAAAAAATCAAAACCTAAGGAAATCTAGACCATTTTAAGTGAAACAAAGCTTGGAATCACACTCACCAGAGCTCAAGGAGAAGATAGAGATAGGTGGTGTCAAAAACGGTGGTCAGAATTGGCGTGATCGACGGTGAGAATGATTTCAGTCTCTTCTTGGTTTTCTGGTCAAAACACGCCGGAAGTGGGTGTTGCTAGCGGCGGAACTGGCTGGGGACGATGGTGGCATGCCGAGAGGCACACCGACGGTGAGGGAACGATAGTGAGAGGCGGTGGGTGAGGGAGGAGGGCATCGGGTTGATGGGTGAGGGAAGAATGGCAACTTTTGTAAATTTAACAAACTTCTAATTTTTGTATATATATATATATATATATATATATATATATATATATATAACTTTAATTTTAATTATAATATTATATATTATTATATTTCAAATAATTGTACACCATATGATTTAAAAAAATTAATATATAATATATATACATATACACATGTTAATTAAAAATAAAACTAAACTATATATAATATACATAAATAAAATTAATAAACCCTAAATGTTAAATAAATAAATAAATAAATATATATATATATATATATATATATATATATATATATATATAGCATGTATATGTATATATTTTAATGCGAAAATTAAAATAATGCATGAACTCATGCAATTTCATAAAATTATTTAAAATAATTAATATTAAATTATTTACGTATTAATTTCCCCGAAAATAACATTCCCGGGAAAATTTTATGTAAATATCTTAAAATAATTAAAATAACTTAGTAATTATCAAACTCATGAAAATAATCATAAATATATACAAAAATTATTAACACTACATATCCTGATACAGTTTAAATTTATTTAAAAACTCGGGATATTATAGTCTTCCCCCTTTACAAGAATTCGTCCCCGAATTCCATAAAAGAATAAACACAAGATCAAGAAGGGAAGAGATACATGTAAGAAGCTCGCATCTCAGCTTCAGTCTCCCATGTATGCTCCTAAACTCTGTTGCTATGCCACAGAACCTTGACCATCAGAATTTGTTTCGACCACAACTATCGAATTTGATAATCAACTGTCATGACCCAAACAGGGGTCATGACCGGTGCTAGAAAACGGGAATTCTTTCGAATCCGGAACCCGTAGCAAGCCTAAAAATAAAATAAAATAAACCATGCAATAGTAATAATTACAATATTAAATGTAGCGGAAATAAAAATCATAAATATCACAATAGTTTATTTTTTTTTTTTACCAACTGGATTTAAGTCAAATCTCATCTCATATATATAAATCTCTTAATACAAATCCAGTTTCAAATATAATACAATATCTCACATAAATAAAATACATAAAATTCCACAAATTAATTTACAACTACTGCAGTGTCTAGATTATAAAAATAAGACTCAAGTAAGCAGTTTACACAAAGAAAATGGTGCGGAAGAAATCCGGCGTATAGGCCTGCTACTAAGGTCTGAAGATGTTGACTCTCCTGAAAAATAGTCAACGGAGGGGAGTCAGACCTCACTGAGTGAATCACTATAATATATATACATGCATACTAAATGGCAATGCATACAATCAACAGTGTATATCTAATATGTATATATACAGGCAATACACACAGATGCAGGAAAATCATTTTATATGTTTTTATTAAAATCATCAATTATGAAGGATCAAATAGAACCCTATGATATCGCAACCTCAGAAATAGTGTTAGACAACACTCTAGCCACACATGCTCACTTATTCCAAATATATCCACTTAATCCATTTAGACAGTAGACTGACCCCAAGACACTAAGTCAACCGAGCTCTAGCAGTCTGACTGCCAGTGTGATTGGCCCCGAGACACTTGGTCAACCGAGCTCCAGCAATCACACCTCCAAACCATATCTCACACATCAAATAAATCAATTCCACAAATGGTTAGTAATATAGCCTAAATACTATAGGTGTACCGGTACGTACTCAGTCCTAGTGCTGCCCACTAGGTAGCACGTTTTATCGATATCCTTCATTAATAAATATAAAACATTCATTCACAAATAAATGATGCATGAATTTGAAATAAATAGTAACATAAACCATATATATACTGGAAATATACCAAAAGTAAACCAGGTATATTTCGAGTATATATACGTCAAATAAATCCAATCAAATTATAAATTAAGCTAGAAATATATTTAAAAACATTTAACTATAATCTATTCATAAAACATGCATATAATTTAATATATACCAAAAGTAAACCAAAAATAAACTAAGGATATACTTAAATACAAATCACATTATTTATGCATTTTAATCAAAATAAAACATATATTTCTAAATCATGCATCCTGAAGCATATATATATAATATAGTAACTCATAAATTAGTGCGCTCCACGAGATGGATCCGACGAGCTTGGTCCACTAGCCCTCGGTCTCGGTGCAACTAAACAAATAATAATTAACCGACATTAGAATAAACCTAACAGAAATCCTAGAATTCGATCTAGAGTATTAAACATAGAATTGATATCAGGGTTCGACCGGATATCACGTTTTACGAGAATTCTACCAAAAATTCGACAGAACCTCCCCTGTAAAACGGACATCTCTCTACTCAAAGAGTAGAGCCGACCCTGCAAAGAAACACACTTCGAAAAATAGGCACAACAACAAATCCATAACCCCTCGATCGGACTTCAGACTACAATCTACCCACCGGGGTCCACAAACACATAATAATTCTGATAATACCAAAAATATCCTTATAACATAGAAATACATTTTATAGGTAGAAATTACATAAGTAACCTTAAAACACTGTAAAAACCAATAAAAACTCATTTTATTAGAAAAACCGTATATTATATATATAATTGAAAATAATTCACGAAAAATAGTTTTAATTAGTTAAAAATATCAAATAATTTGTAGAAATCATTTTTATACCTTAAATAACTATTAAAACCAATTAAATTACATTTTTAGCCAATTTAGGGTAAAATTACCAAAATGCCCTTATATATATAAATATACTATAATTACTTCAAAAATTCACCAAAAATAGTATAATTATCCAAAAATTAATTTTCTCAATATATTTATCAATAATATCAATAATTAAACTCAATTATCCAATTAATTTCAATTAAAAACACAATTAACCCTAATTTCCCAAATTACATAAACTTCAATAATTCAAAATAAATACATAGAATTTCATAAAAAATCCAAATAAATTCCTATAATTCATTTCAACACCTAATTTAACCATAAAACACAATTTCATAATTTAAATAATTAATTTTCAAAAATTAGAAAATAATAATAAAATAATCAAAAATACCCAAAAATCCAAAAAATCTCCAAAAATTCCAAAAAAATTCATACATGTAGATTAAGCAACTAGGATCAACATTTGTGAAGGGATTTTTCATGAATCAAGCAATTAGAAGCTCAAAAAAATCGAAAACCCTAATATGGCCGAATTCAAAAATTCAAAACCTAAGCAAATCTAGACCATTTTAGCTCAAACCAAAGCTAGAATCACACTCACCGGTGATCAAGGAGAAGAAAGAGACTGGCAGTGTCGAAAATGGTGGCCGGAATCGTCGTCGACGATGAGGAGAGGAATTTCGGCCAAAAGAAGAAAAAAAGCTCACCGGCGTCGGGGAAGAAGGCTGCTGGCGGCGGGGAACGGCTGAGGACGACGGTGGCAAGCCAGGAGGCACACCGACGGTAGGGGATCGGAGTAGCAACAGGAGGGGAAGGGTGGTCGCGCGGGAAGAAGAAGAAGAAGAAGAAAAAGAAAAGAAAAGAAAAGAAAAAGAAAAAGAAAAAGAAAAGAAAAAGAAAAAAGAAGAAAAATAATAAAAAAATAGTTTTAATAAAATATTTGAAAAAAATCACATCCACGCATTTAATATTTAATATTTTAAAATTTAATATTAATTAAAATAATTAAATAACAATAAAACAATTAATTAATTAATTAAATAGTAGGGTATAATACTAAACCCTAATTAAATAAATATATACACACATAGGCTCTATGTAGTAATTTAAAAATACGTATGAGTTCATGCAAGTCTGAAAATATATTTAAAATAATTAATAATAAATTATTTATGTGAAAATTTCCCCGAAAATGCAAGTCCCGGGAAAATTTTACGTAAAGTACTGTAAATAATACACAATAATTAAAATAGGTTTTAAATACATATCAACTCATGAAAATATCACAATATATATAAAAATTATTAATACTGCATATCCTGGTATAGTGTAAAAATATTTTAAAAACACGGGATATTACAGTCTTCCCCCCTTACAAGAATTCGTCCCCGAATTCCAGAAAACAAGAATAAGAAGGAAAGAGATACGGGTAAGAAGCTCGCATCTCAGCTTCAGTCTCCCACGTATGCTCCTCAACTCTGTCGCTACGCCACAGAACCTTGACCATCGGAATCTGCTTCGATCGCAACTATCGAACTTGATAATCAACGATCGCCACAAGTTCTTCCACAAACGTCAAATCTTCACTCACTTCTACACTGTCAGGCTGCAACACGTGAGAAGGGTCTGAGATATACTTCCTCAACATCGAGATATGAAACACTAGATGCACCTGTGACATACTCGGAGGTAAATCCAACCGATATGCAACAGTGCCAACTCTCTCCAGAATCTCAAACGGTCCAATATATCTCGGTGCTAACTTACCCTTCCTACCAAATCTCATCACACCCTTCATCGGAGATACCTTCAGAAAAACAAAATCTCTAACCTGAAACTCCACATCTCTGCGCTTAGGATCCGCATAACTCTTCTGTCTACTAACTGCGGTCTCTAATCTGCACTTAATCACGGTGACTTTCTCTGCAGCATCCTGAACCATCTCAGGTCCAGTCAAAGCTCTCTCACCAATCTCCTCCCAACTCAACGGGGATCTACACTTCCTTCCATACAACACCTCGTATGGTGCCATGCCAATACTGCTATGGTAGCTGTTATTATATGCAAACTCAACAAGTGACAAATGATCATCCCAGCTACCTCCCAAATCCAGGACACACATCCTCAACATATCTTCTAGTGTCTGGATCGTCCTCTCAGACTGACCATCTGTCTGAGGATGAAAAGCAGTACTGAAATCTAACCTAGTGCCCATCGCTTCCTGCAACTTCTGCCAAAAATGAGAGGTAAACACCGAACCTCTATCTGACACAATGGACACAGGTACCCCATGAAGGCACACAATATGCTTCACATACAACTTCGCCAATCTAGCAACTGAATAAGTGGCTTTCACAGGCAAGAAATGTGCAGACTTTGTCAATCTGTCTACAATCACCCAGATGGAATCGTATCCATCCTTCGAACGAGGTAAACCGACCACAAAATCCATAGCTATCCTTTCCCACTTCCACTCGGGAATAGGAAGAGGCTGAAGCTTCCCAGAAGGCTTCTGATGTTCGGCTTTCACTTATTGACACGTTAGACACTTAGCCACATAATCGGTGACATCCTTCTTCAATCCGTCCCACCAGTATAAATCTCTGATACTGTGATACATCTTAATAACACCCGGATGTACGCTGTAAGCTGTAGAATGTGCTTCCTCTAAAATCTCCTCTCTCAAGTCATCTACGTCAGGAACACACAATCTACCACTGATCCACAACACACCATCATCATCAAGTGTGAAATCAGTGAACTTCCCTGCTCTGACATTCTCTGCAAGCTCTTCTAGAATAGGATCTCAGCTCTGAGATGCTTTAATCCTATCCCTCAATACAAATCATACTTTAAACTGAGCTAGCAGTCCACCTGATCTACTTATCTTCATCATCAGACCTTGATCCACCAACAAATGCAACTCCTGGATCAATGGTCTCCTCTCAACACCGATGTGAGCAAGACTGCCTGAGGACTTTCTACTCAAGGCATCTGCTACCACATTAGCTTTACCCGGATGATATAAGATCTTGCAATCATAATCCTTCAACAATTCCAACCATCTTCTCTGCCTCAAATTCAGATCTCGCTGTTGCAAAATGTACTTAAGGCTCTTGTGATCAGTAAATATCTCACAAGTCACCCCGTACAGATAATGCCTCCAAATCTTCAAAGCAAAGATTACTACAGCCATCTCCAGATCATGTGTAGGATAGTTCTGCTCGTGCTTCTTCAACTGCCTCGAAGCATAGGCTATCACTCTTCCATTTTGCATCAACACACAACCAAGACCAATTCTAGAGGCATCACAGTAAACTGTGAACTTATCCACACTATTAGGCAAAGCTAATACTGGCGCTGTGGTCAACTTCTCCTTCAATAACTGAAAACTATTCTCATAAGCTTCTGACCACTCGAATCTAACATTCTTCTGAGTCAAGCGAGTCATAAGGGCTGCTATTCTGGAAAAATCCTGCACAAACCACCTATAATACCCGGCTAAACCCAGAAAACTCTGAATCTCTATAACAGAAGTAGGTCTAGGCCATTCAGATACTGCCTCAATCTTCTGTGGATCAACCTGAATACCTTCTTTAGACACTATGTGTCCAAGAAAAGAAACACTCTCCATCCAGAAATCACACTTCGAGAATTTAGCATAAAGCTGATGATCTCTCAATGTCTGTAGTACAATCCTCAAATGATATACATGCTCCTCCATACTCCTCGAATATACCAGTATATCATCAATGAAGACTACTACAAACTGATCCATATGTGGTCTAAATACTCTGTTCATCAGGTCCATAAAAGCTGCTGGTGCATTAGTCAAACCAAAAGACATTACCACAAACTCATAATGGCCATATCGTGAGCGGAACGCTGTCTTAGGAATATCGGCTTCACTAATCCGCAACTAATGATAACTCGACCTCAAGTGAACCTTAGAAAAGAACTGTGCACCCTGAAGCTGATCAAACAAATCATCTATCCTCGGGAGAGGATACTTGTTCTTCACTGTCACCTTATTCAATTCTCTGTAGTCAATGCACAGTCTCAGGGTACCATCCTTCTTCTTCACAAACAGGACTGGTGCACCCCAAGGAGAAACACTAGGTCTGATGAAACCTTTATCCAACAACTCTTGCAACTGCTCCTTCAACTCTTTCAACTCTGCAGGAGCCATTCGATAGGGTGGCATAGATATAGGAGTAGTACCTGGTACCACATCTATATAGAACTCAATCTCTCTGTGAGGTGGTAAACCTAGCAACTCCTCGGGAAAAACATCAGGAAACTCACAAGCAACAGGAACATCTGTGAGTGATAACTTCTCCACTGACGTATCCCTGACCAATGCCAAATATCCCTGACAACCCTTCTTCAATAACTTCCTAACCGTAATAGCAGAAATAAGATTCTGAGGTGCTGAACTCCTATCACCAACAAACTTAAACTCTACTTCATCAGGAATTCTAAAAGTCACCTCCTTATTCCTGCAATCTACCACGGCATAGTGCTGAGATAACCAATCCATTCCCAGAATGACATCAAACTCCATCACATCCAACAATATCAAATCCGTGGGTAATTCTCTATCTCCCATGAGAATTGGACAACCAGAAAGAACAATATCGGTGTCCAAGGAATCGCTCAGAGGAGTGGCAACAGAAAAAGGAAAAGCCATCCTCGAAGCTTGCCAACAAGATTTAGAAGCAAAGACGGGAGAAACAAATGAATGTGTGGCACCCGGATCAAACAAAACCCATGCATCCAGGTAACAAACAGAAATAATACCTGCCAGACTGCATTAGATGCCTGAGCATCCTGCTGAGTGAGATGGAAGACTCTGGCCTGACCTCGACCTCCCTGCTGACTGGTAGAAGCCTGGCCAACACCTCGAGCACCTCCTCTAGTACCTCTACCATGACTCTGCTGTGGAACAAACTGAGTGGAACTCTGATGCTGGGCTGGTGGCAACTGAAATGGCACGGGTGCAGCACTAGCAATCGACTGCTGTGGGAATCACAGAATCTGTGGCTACTGATACCCGGAATAAGGACACAATTTGGCAAAATGTCCTATCTGCCCGCATCTGAAACATGTCAGTGGTGTTAGATAACACGATCCCTGATGGACTCTACCATAAGTCTGGCAAACACTGGCCGTTGATCAAGAACTACGACCACTACTGCTGCTCGAAGCACCTGACCCAAATCTGAATGATTTACATTGACCTCCACGACCATGTCTACTGCTCCGATGCACTCGCTGATGCTGTCTCTGACTCTGCTAAGTCGGAACTCACTGTTGACTACTCGAACCAATATGAAAACTCGAATACGGAGTAGCCTACAATCCACTCGACTGAACTCCCAGCTGGTAGTAATCAGGCATCGCTCCCTGCCTTACTAGCCTCAGCTCAATCTCCTTGGCTAACTCAATCATAGACTCGAGAGTAAGGCCTGCTGTAGGCATACCAGCAAAAGCTGAACCCAATCCAGTAACATAGGTAGTGACCGCGAAATACTGATCTCACTTTAGATCCTCAGCATATCTACCCAGACAAAGAAACTCTCGGGTATACTCCTCTATAGATCGATCACCACGAGAAATACTGGTCAGACGGAGATGATAACTCATATGAAGAGGCTCTGGACAGAATCTCCTCATAAATCGCTCTCGAAACTGAGCCCAGGTCATCGTCATCATGTAGGGCTGGATCATCTGAATGAACCAATCTAAGGCTGGTCCCTCGACAGATAACTCGACGATCATGATCCGCTGGTACTCGGTGTGAGCAGTCCGAGTCCTAGTCTCAATCGCATGCAGAAAGTCTAACGGATCGGAAGTACCATCAAAAGCAATCGTGCGAACTCGGGCATAGAATAAAGCTGCCTCAGGGTCAGACATACCCTGCTGATAGGTAGGCTGAACAGGCTGAACAACTGGAGGAATAGGAACATCAAACTCAGGCTCTACAGGCTCCTCGTCCTGTAACTCTCTCTACCTACGGCGACCTGCCGCTCCTCAAGGTCTACCTCTGCCACGACCTCTACATCTAGCTGGCTGCTCAGGAGGTAAAACCTCATCCTGAAAAGACTCATCATCCTCGGCCTTAACGACTGGTGGAGCGACATGCACTCGGCTCCTCATACTGAAAAGACAAATGGAAAGATTCAAACAAAACAGACCACGGAGGAATAACGCTGAAAACTAAGCAAGGAATACTTATCAAGACATACTCAAACCTAATTCACTGCAGTAGTTCAACAGAAAACACAACTTTAAAACTAGGGCCACGACTCACATAACTAAGCCCTGACACAGAACTTTGCTCTGATACCAACTTTGTCATGACCCAAACAGGGGCCATGACCGGCGCTAGGGAACGGGAATTCTTTCGAATCCGAAACCCGTAGCAAGCCTAAAAATAAAATAAAATAAACCATGCAATAGTAATAATTACAATATTAAATGTAGCAAAAATAAAAATCATAAATATCACAATAGTTTTTTTTTTTTTTACCAACTGGATTTAAGTCAAATCTCATCTCAGATATATAAATCTCTTAATACAAATCCAGTTTCAAATATAATACAATATCTCACATAAATAAAATACATAAAATTCCATAAATTAATTTACAACTACTGCAGTGTCTAGATTATAAAAATAAGACTCAGGTAAGCAGTTTACACAAAGAAGTCGGGGTAGAAGAAATCCGGCGTATAGGCCTGCTACTAAGGTCTGAAGATGTTGACTCTCCTGAAAAATAGTCAACGGAGGGGAGTCAGACCTCACTGAGTGAATCACTATAATATATATACATGCATACTAAATGACAATGCATACAATCAACAGTATATATCTAATATGTATATATACAGGCAATACACACAGATGCAGGAAAATCATTTTATATGTTTTTATTAAAATCATCAATTGTGAAGGATCAAATAGAATCCTATGATATCGTAACCTCGAAAATAGTGTTAGACAACACTCTAGCCACACATGCTCACTTATTCCAAATATATCCACTTAATCCATTTAGACAGTAGACTGGCCCCAAGACACTAAGTCAACCGAGCTCTAGCAGTCTGACTGCCAGTGTGATTGGCCCCGAGACACTTGGTCAACCGAGCTCCAGCAATCACACCTCCAAACCATATCTCACACATCAAATAAATCAATTCCACAAATGGTTAGTAATATAGCCTAAATACTATAGGTGTACCGGTACGTACTCGGTCCTAGTGCTGCCCACTAGGTAGCACGTTCTATCGATATCCTTCATTAATAAATATAAAACATTCATTCACAAATAAATGATGCATGAATTTGAAATAAATAGTAATATAAACCATATATATACTGGAAATATACCAAAAGTAAACCAGGTATATTTCGAGTAT
This sequence comes from Mallotus nudiflorus, assembly GCA_947683625.1. Taxonomy (NCBI): domain Eukaryota; kingdom Viridiplantae; phylum Streptophyta; class Magnoliopsida; order Malpighiales; family Euphorbiaceae; genus Mallotus; species Mallotus nudiflorus. The sequence continues at coordinate 30,113 of CANTUR010000951.1, forward strand.
ATATACGTCAAATAAATCCAATCAAATTATAAATTAAGCTAGAAATATATTTAAAAACATTTAAATATAATCTATTAATAAAACATGCATATAATTTAATATATACCAAAAGTAAACCAAAAATAAACTAAGGATATACTTAAATACAAATCACATTATTTATGCATTTTAATCAAAATAAAACATATATTTCTAAATCATGCATCCTAAAGCATATATATATAGTATAGTAACTCACAAATTAGTGCGCTCCACGAGATGGATTCGACGAGCTTGGTCCACTAGCCCTCGGTCTCGGTGCACCAAATAATAATTAACTGACATTAGAATAAACCTAACAGAAATCCTAGAATTCGATCTACAGTATTAAACATAGAATTGATATCAGGGTTCGACCGGATATCACGTTTTACGAGAATTCTACCAAAAATTCGATAGAACCTCCCCTGTAAAACGGACATCTCTCTACTCAAAGAGTAGAGCCGACCTTGCAAAGAAACACACTTCGAAAAATAGGCACAACAACAAATCCATAACCCCTCGGTCGGACTCCAGACTACAATCTACCCACCGGGGTCCACAAACACATAATAATTCTGATAATACCAAAAATATCCTTATAACATAGAAATACATTTTATAGGTAGAAATTACATAATTAACCTTAAAACACTGTAAAAACCGATAAAAACTCATTTTATTAGAAAAACCGTATATTATATATATAATTGAAAATAATTCACGAAAAATAGTTTTAATTAGTTAAAAATATCAAATAATTTGTAGAAATCATTTTTATACCTTAAATAACTATTAAAACCAATTAAATTACATTTTTAGCCAATTTAGGGTAAAATTACCAAAATGCCCTTATATATATAAATATACTATAATTACTTCAAAAATTCACCAAAAATAGTATAATTATCCAAAAATTAATTTTCTCAATATATTTATCAATAATATCAATAATTAAACTCAATTATCCATTTAATTTTAATTAAAAACACAATTAACCCTAATTTCCCAAATTACATAAACTTCAATAATTCAAAATAAATACATAGAATTTCATAAAAGTTCCAAATAAATTCCTATAATTCATTTCAACACCTAATTTAACCATAAAACACAATTTCATAATTTAAATAATTAATTTTCAAAAATTAGAAAATAATAATAAAATAATAAAAAATACCCAAAAATCCAAACAATCTCCAAAAATTCCAAAAAAATTGATACATGTAGATTAAGCTACTAGGATCAACATTTGTGAAGGGAGTTTTCATGAATCAAGCAATTCGAAGCTCAAAAAAATCAAAAACCCTAATATGGCCGAATTCAAAAATTCGAAACCTAAGCAAATCTAGACCATTTAAGCTCAAACCAAAGCTAGAATCACACTCACCGATGCTCAAGGAGAAGAAAGAGACTGGCGGTGTCGAAAATGGTGGCCGGAATCATCATCGACGGCGAGGAGAGGAATTTCGGCCAAAAGAAGAAAAACAGCTCACCGACACCGGGGAAGGAGGCTGCTGGCGGCGGGGAACGGCTAAGGACGACAGTGGCAATCCAGGAGGCACACCGACAGTAGGGGATTGGAGTAGCAGCGGGAGGGGAAGGGTGGTCGCGTGGGAAGAAGAAGAAGAAGAAAAAGAAAAGAAAAGAAAAGAAAAGAAAAAGAAAAAGAAAAGAAAAAGAAAAAAAAGAAAAATAATAAAAAAATAGTTTTAATAAAATATTTGAAAAAAATCACATCCACACATTTAATATTTAATATTTTAAAATTTAATATTAATTAAAATAATTAAATAACAATAAAACAATTAATTAATTAATAAAATATTAGGGTATAATACTAAACCCTAATTAAATAAATATATACACATGTAGGCTCTATTTAGTAATTTAAAAATACGTATGAGTTCATGCAAGTCCAAAAATATATTTAAAATAATTAATAATAAATTATTTACGTGAAAATTTCCCCGAAAATGCAAATCCCGGGAAAATTTTACGTAAAGTACTGTAAATAATACACAATAATTAAAATAGGTTTTAAATACATATCAACTCATGAAAATATCGTAATATATACAAAAATTATTAACACTGCATATCCCGGTACAGTGTAAAAATATTTTAAAAACACAGGATATTACATCAACGATCGCCACAGGTTCTTCCACAAACGTCAAATCTTCGTTCACTTCTACACTGTCGGGCTACAACATGTGTGAAGGGTCCGAGACGTACTTCCTCAGCATCGGGATATGAAACACCAGATGCACCTGTGACATACTCGGGGGCAAAGCCAACCGATATGCAACAGTGCCTACTCTCTCCAGAATCTTAAACGGTCTGATATACCTCGGTGCTAAATTACCCTTCCTGCCAAATCTCATAACATCCTTCATTGGAGACACATTCAGAAAAATAAAGTCTCGAACCTGAAACTCCACATCTCTATGCCTAGGATCCGCATAGCTCTTCTGCCTACTAACTGTGGTCTCTAACCTATGCTTAATCACGATGACTTTCTCTGCAGCATCCTGAACCATCTCAGGTCCAGTCAAAGCTCTCTCCCCAATCTCATCCCAACTCAGAGGGGATTTACATTTTTTTCCATACAACGCCTCATATGGTGCCATGCCAATACTGCTATGGTAGCTGTTATTATATGCAAACTCTACAAGTGGCAAATGATCATCCCAGCTACCTCCCAAATCCAGCACACACATCCTCAACATATCTTCCAATGTCTGGATCATCCTCTCAGACTGACCATCTGTCTGAGGATGAAAAGCAGTACTGAAGTCCAACCTAGTGCCCATCGCTTCCTACAACTTCTGCCAAAAATGAGAGGTAAAAACTGAACCTCTATCTGACACAATGGACACAGGTACTCCATGAAGGCACATAATATGCTTCACATATAGCTTCACCAATCTAGCTACATAATAGGTGGCTTTCACAGGTAAGAAATGTGCAGACTTCGTCAATCTGTCTACAATCACCCAGATGGAATCGTATCCATCCTTAGAACGAGGTAAACCAACCACAAAATCCATAGCTATCCTTTCCCACTTCCACTCGGGAATAGGAAGAGGCTGAAGCTTCCTAGAAGGCTTTTGATGTTCAACTTTCACTTGCTGACACGTCAAGCACTTAGCAACATAATCAGCGACATCCTTCTTCAGTCCGTCCCACCAGTACAAATCTCTGATACTATGGTACATCTTAGTGACATGCGGATGTACGCTATAGGCTGTAGAATGTGCTTCCTCTAGGATCTCTTCTCTTAAATCATCCACATCAAGAACACACAGTCTACCATTGATCCACAACACACCATCATCATTGAGTGTGAAATTATTGAACTTCCCTGCTCAAACATTCTTTGCAAGCTCTTCTAAAATAGGATCTCGGCTCTGAGTTGCTTTAATCCTATCCCTTAGTAAAGATCACACCTTAAATTGAGCTAGCAGTCCACTTGATCTACTAATCTTCATCATCAGACCTTGATCCACTAACAGATGCAACTCCTGGATCAATGGTCTCCTCTTAACACTGATGTGAGCAAGACTGCCTAAGGATTTTCTACTCAAGGCATCTGCTACTACATTAGCCTTGTCCGGATGATATAATATCTCATAGTCATAATCTTTCAATAATTCCAACCATCTCCTCTGCCTCAAATTCATATCTCTCTGCTGAAAAATGTACTTAAGGCTCTTATGATCAGTAAAAATCTCATAAGTCACCCCGTACAGATAATGTCTCCAGATCTTAAGAGCAAAGATCACTGCAGCCATTTCAAGGTGATGTGTAGGATAGTTCTGCTCGTGCTTCTTCAACTACCTTAAAGCATAGGCTATCACCCTACCATTCTACATCAACACACAACCAAGGCCAACTCTAGAGGCATCATAATAAACTGTGAACTTATCCATACTATTAGGCAAAGCTAGCACTGGAGCTGTGGTCAACTTCTCTTTCAACAACTGAAAACTATTCTCACAAGCTTTAGACCACTCAAATCTAACATTCTTTTGAGTCAAGCGAGTCATAAGGGCTATAATTATGGAAAAATCCTACACAAACCGCCTATAATACCCGACTAAACCTAGAAAACTCTGAATCTCTATAACAGAAGTCGATCTAGGCCATTCAGACACTGCCTCAATCTTCTATGGATCAACTTGTATACCGTCTTTAGACACCACGTGTCCAAGAAAAGAAACACTCTCCATCCAGAAATCACACTTCAAGAATTTAGCATAAAGCTGATGTTCTCTCAATGTCTGCAGTACAGTCCTTGAATGATGTACATGCTCCTCCATACTCCTCGAATATACCAGTATATCATCGATGAAGACTACCACAAACCGATCCACATATGGTCTAAATACCCTATTCATCAGGTCCAAAAAAGCTACTAGTGCGTTAGTCAAACCAAAAGACATCACCAAAAACTTATAATGGCTATATTGAGTGCGAAATGCCGTTTTAGGAACATCGGCTTCATTGATCCGCAACTGATGATAACCCAACCTCATATCCATCTTGGAAAAGAATTATGCACCCTGTAACTGATCAAACAAGTCATTTATCCTCGGGAGAGGATACTTGTTCTTCACTGTCACCTTGTTCAACTCTCTGTAATCAATGCACAGTTTGAGGGTACCATCCTTCTTCTTCACAAACAGGACTGGTGCACCTCAAGGAGAAACACCGAGTCTGATAAAACCCTTATCTATCAACTCTTACAACTGCTCCTTCAACTCTTTCAACTCTGCAGGAGCCATTCTGTAGGGTGGCATAGATATAGGAGTAGGACCTGCAACCACATCTATACAAAACTCAATCTCTCTACGTCTAACTGGCGGCTCAGGAGGTAAAACCTCATCCTGAAAGGACTCATCATCCTCGGACTCAACGATCGGTGGAGCGACACGTGCTCACCTCCTCATTTTGAAAAGACAAACAGAACAATTAAAAAAAAATAGACAACAGAGGAATAACGCAGAAAACTAAAGCAAGGAATACTTATCAAGACATACTCGAACCTAATTCACTGCAGTAGTTTAATAGAAAACACAACACTAAAAACTAGGGCCACAACTCACACAACTAAGCCCTGACACAAAACTCCGCTCTGATACCAACTTTGTCACAACCTAAAATAGGGGCCATGATCGGCGTTGGGGAATGGGAATTCTTTCAAATTCGGAACCCGTAGCAAGCCTTAAAATAAAATAAAACATGAAATAATAATACTAACATAAATAAAATATTTTACAGCGAAAATAAAATCATAGATATTATAATAATAATCCACCAAATGACATTAAATCGAATAACTCATCTCATATATAAATAAACTTTTAATACAAGTTCCAATTCAAATACTTGAAATATATAACTCACACAAATAAAATACATAAACTCCATAACTGTTTACAATTACTGCAGTGTCTAGATTATAAAATAAAACTCAGATAAGTAGTTTACATAGTAAAGCCGGGGCAGAAGAAATCCAGTGTAAGGGTCTGCTACTGAGGTCTGAAGATGATGACTCTCCTGAAAAATAGTCAACGGAGGGGAGTCAGACCTCATTAAGTGAATTGTTATAATATATATACATGCATACTAAATGACAATGCATACAGTCAATAGTATATATAGGAGATATATATACAAGCAATTACACACAGATGCAGCAAAATCATTTTATATATTTTTACTGAAAATCACTGTTTATGAAGGATCAAATAGAACCCTAGAAAATCGCAATCTGAAATAGTGTTAGAAAACACTCTAGCCATATAGGCTCACTTATTCCAAATATATTCACTTGTTCCATTTGGACAGTAGACTGGCCCCGAGACACTAAGTCAACCGAGCTCCAACAGTTTGACTGTCAGTGTGATTGGCCCCGAGACACTTGGTCAACCGAGCTCCAGCAATCACACTCCCAAATCATATCTCACATCACATAAATCAAATCAATCCGATCAATATCCATAAATAGGTTAGTAATATAGCCTAAATGCTATCGGCGTACCGGTACGTACTCGGTCCCAGTACTGCCCACTAGGTAGCATGTTCTATTGATATCCTTCATTAATATATAAAACATATATTCATAAATAAATGATTCATGAATTTCAATAAAATAGCAACATAAACCATATATATACTAGAAATATACCAAAAGTAAACCAGGTATATTTCGAGTATATATACGTCAAATAAATCCAACATAGTTACAAAATAAACTAGAATTATACTTAAAAACATTTTAAGTGTAAATCATTAATAAAACACGCATATAATTTAAAATGTACCAAAAGTAAACCTAAGTAATACTTAAATCATTTATGCATACTTTATTAAAATAAACCATACATTTCTAAAACATGCACCCTAAACATATATATATATATATATATATATATATATATATATATATATATATATATATATATATATATATATATATAATAACAACTCACTGTTATTGCGCTCCACGAGATGGGTCCGACGGATCTGGTCCACTAGGCCTCGGTCTCAGTGCAACTAAACAAACAAATGACAATAGAAAATCAGAATAAATCTAATGGAAATTCCTAGAAACTCGATTTAGAATACTAGACATAGAATTAGAATCAGAATTCGACTGGACATCACATTTTACGAGAATTCTATTAAAAATTCGGTAGAACCTCCCCTGTAATACGGACATCTCTCTACTCAAATAGTAGAGTCGATCCTACAAAGAAAATACACTTTGAAATAAACACAAAACACAACCACAATCCCTCGGTCGAACTCCAAAATACAATTTACCCATCGAGGTCCACAATTCACAGAACAATTACAAAATACCGAAAATGCCCTTTTATACTAAAAATACATTTTATCAATTCAAATTACATAATTCACCCTAAAACATGTTTAAAACCAATAAAAACTCATTTATTTAGAAAAATCGTATATTATATATATAATTTGAAAATAATTTATGAAAAATAGTTTTAATAAGTTAAAAATACTAAATAATTTGTAGAAATCATTTTTATACCTTAATTAACTAGTAAATCCAATTTAATTACATTTTTAACCAATTTAGTGTCAAATTACCTAAATATCCCTATATATATAAATTCCCTAAAATTAATCAAAAAAATTCACCAAAAATAATATAATTACTCAAAATTAATTTTCTCAATATATAATTCAATAATATCAATAAATACACTCAATTAACCAATTAATTTCAATTAAACACATAATTAACCTAATTTTTCAAAATTACATAAACTTAATAAATTCCAAATAAATATATAAAAATTCAAAAAAATTACAAATAAATTTCTAAAATGCATTTAAACACATATAATTACCATAAAACACAATTTCATAATTTAATTAATTAATTTTTGAAAATTAGAAAATATTAATAAAAATAATAAAAAATTCAGCAAAATCAAAATAATTCCTAAAAATTACCACATGTAGATTAAGCTATAAGGATCAAATTTTGTGAAGGGAGTTTTTTTGAATCAATCAAATTGAAGCTCAAAAAGTTCAAGAACCCAAATAGGTCAAAATTGAAAAAAAAAAATCAAAACCTAGAGAAATCTAGACCATTTTAAGTGAAACAAAGCTTGGAATCATACTCACCGGAGTTCAAGGAGAAGATAGAGACCGGCGGTGTCGAAAACGGTGGTCGAAATCGGCGTGATCGACGGTGAGAATGATTTTGGCCTCTTCTTGGTTTTTTAGCCAAAACACGCCGGAAATGGGTGTTGCTAGTGGCGGAACTAGCTGGGGACGATGGTGGCATGCCGGGAGGCACACCGATGATGAGGGAACGATAGTGATAGGCAGTGGGGGAGGGAGGAGGGCATCGGGTTGGTGGGTGAGGTAAGAATGGCAACTTTTGTAAATTTAACAAACTTCTAATTTGTGTGTGTGTGTGTGTGTATATATATATATATATATATATATATATATATATAACTTTAATTTCAAATAATTGTACACCACACGATTTAAAATAAATTAATATATATACATATACACATGTTAATTAAAAATAAAACTAAACTATATATAATATACATAAATAAAATTAATAAACCCTAAATGTTAAATAAATAAATAAATAAATAAATATATATATATATATATATGTATATATTTTAATGCGAAAATTAAAATAATGCATGAACTCATGCAATTTCGTAAAACTATTTAAATAATATTAAATTATTTACGTGTTAATTTCCCGGGAAAATTTTACGTAAATATCTTAAAATAATTAAAAATAATTAAAATAACTTAGTAATTATCAAACTCATGAAAATAATCATAAATATATACAAAAATTATTAACATTGCATATCCCGATGCAGTTTAAATTTATTTAAAAACTCAGGATATTACATAGTATTACTATAATTATTATTATATTGTGTTAATAATATGTGCATATGTGTGTTTGGTCCATGTGTTGTGTGTGTATATATATATATAGTCCAAAATGGGTCAAACCTTCATCATCATTTTTTTTCTTTATTTCTTTTTCTTTTCTTCTTCTTCCTCTTCTTCTACCTCCCTTGCCTTCCGCCATTGTAGCTGTCATGACCCAAAACATGGGCCATGACCGGTGCTAAGGAACGGGAATTCTTTCGAATCCGGAACCCGTAGTAAGCCTAAAAATAAAATAAACATGCAATAGTAATAATAATAACACAATTAAATAAAATACTGTGCAGCGGAATAAAATCATAAATATAAAAATAATAATTCAGCACCAGGGAATTTAAATCAAATTCTTATCTCATATATAAATAAACTCTTTAATACAAGTTTCCATTCAAATTCTCAAAATACATAACTCATAATTTATTTACAACTACTGCAGTGTCTAGATTATAAAAATAAAACTTAAGTGAGCAGTTTACATAAAGAAGCTGGGGCAGAAGAAATCCGGCATACAGGCTTACTACTGAGGTCTGAAGATGATGACTCTCCTGAAAAATAGTCAACGGAGGGGAGTCAGACCTCACTGAGTGAATTACTATAATATATATACATGCATACTAAATGACAATGCATACAACCAATAGTACATATATAAATATATATATAGAAAAATACACACAGATGCAATAAAATCATTTTTATATATTTTGTTTGAAAACCACTGGTTATGAAGGATCAAATAGAATCCTAGAAAATCGCAACCTCAAATCAGTGTCAGACAACACTCTAGCCACACAGGCTCACCTATTCCAAAATATTCACTTATTCCATTTAGACAGTAGACTGGCCCCAAGATACTAAGTCAATCGAGCTCCAGCAGTCTGACTGTCAGTGTGATTGGCCCCGAGACACTAGGTCAACCGAGCTCCAGCAGTCTTACTGTCAGTATGATTGGCCCCGAGACACTAGGTCAACCGAGCTCCAGCAATCACACCTCCAAACGATATCTCACACATCAAATAATCATATCTAATCAATATCCACAAATGGTTAGTAATATAACCTAAATGCTATAAGCGTACCGGTACGTACTCGGTCCTAGTGCTGCTGTAATTTCCCGAGTTTTTTTAAAGATATTTTTATACTGCATCGTGATATGCAGTGTTAATAATTTTTGTATATATTTATGATATTTTAAGAGTTTTTATTTGTTTAAAGCTAATTTTAATTATTTTATATTATTTTAAGTACTTTACGTAAAATTTTCCCGAAAATTGTATTTTTGGGGAAATTGACACGTAAATAATTTAATACTATTTATTTTGACTAGTTTTATGAATTTTCATGAACTCATATATAATTTTAAAGTGCTAAAATAAAATGTATATATGTGTATTTATTTAAATTAATTAGAGCTTAGTTAATTTCCTTAATTTTATTATTTAATTTTTGTATTAATTAATTTAAAGTTTACAAATTATTAAACATATTAAAATATTTGTGTGGTGTATATTTAATGTGTGTGAAATTTTATATTATTATAATATATAGTGTGAATATATATATATATATATACATATATACATAATTTTTTTAATCAAAAACCAAAACTTTCCTTTATTTACAGAATTGCCACTCTTCTTCTCCAAATGCCCATCACCATATTTCTTCTATTTCCAGCCACTTTCAAGCTGGTTTTCTTGCTGTTACTATGCCCCTCAGCCTTCCTCCTCCACCTCCAGCCATTCCACCACCTGAAACACTCTTTTCCGGTGAGTTTTGGCCGGATTTTCATCAAGGAGCCAAAAATCAACTTAGCTCCGACCAAGCACTTTTCGGTCACCAAATTTGATGCCGTCGGTCTCTATCTTCTCCTTGAGCTCTGGTGTGTGTGATTCCAAGCTTTGTTTCACTTGATTTGGTCTAGAATTGCTTAGGTTTCAATTTCTTCAAATCAGCCATTTTGGGTTTCGAATTTTTTTTAGCTTTAATTTGATTGATTCATGAAAAATTCCTTCACAAACTTTGTTTCCAGAAGCTTAATATACATGATGTAGTTTTTTTAGAATTTTTGGAATTTATTTTAATGTGAATTTTTTATTATTTTATTATTATTTTCTAATTTTCGAAAATTAATTAATTAAATTATGAAATTGTATTTTATGGTGATTATAGGAGTTGAAATGAATTATAGAAATTTATTTGTAATTTTTGTGAATTTTTATGTATTTATTTGGAATTTATTAAGTTTATGTAATTTTGAAAATTAGGGTTAATTATGTGTTTAATTGAAATAAATTGGTAAATTGAGTATATTTATTGATATTATTGAATTATATGTTGAGAAATTAATTTTTGAGTAATTATATGATTTTTGGTGAATTTTTGAAAATTTATAGTGAATATATATATATAGGGGTATTTTGGTAATTTTACACTAAATTGGCTAAAAATATAATTAAATTGGTTTTAATAATTATTTGAGCTATAAAAATGATTTCTGCAAATTTTTAGTATTTTTAACTAATTAAAACTATTTTTCGTAAATTATTTTCAAATTATATATAATATACTATTTTTCTAAATAAATGGGTTTTTATTGATTTTTAGTATATTTTAGGGTTAATTACGTAATTTGGATTTATAAAATGTATTTTTATTATATAAGGGCATTTTCGGTATTTTATAAATATTTTGTGAATTGTGAACCTCGGTCGGTGAATTGTAGTTTGGAGTCCGACTGAGGGATTTTGGTTGTAATTCTGTGTTTATTCTGAAGTGTATTTCTTTGCAGGACTGGCTCTACTCTTTGAGTAGAGAGATGTCCATTTTACAGGGGAGGTTCTGCCGGATTTTTGGTAGAATTCTTGTAAAACATGATGTCCGGTCAAATTCCTATTCTAATTCTGTGTTTAAAATTCTAGATCGAGTCTTTAGAATTTTCATTAAATTTATTCTGATTTCATGTTGTCATTTGTTTGTTTAGCTACGCCGAGACCGAGGCCTAACGGATCAGGCCCGCCGAGTTTGTCTCGTGGAGCGCTAACATGTGAGTTATTATACTGTATATATATGCATTGCATATAGGGTGCATTATTTAGAATTTTTTCATTTTCATTGTATGTTTTAAAAAATGATTTAAATTATAATATTTTTGGTATATCTAGGGTTGCATTTTTATATATATGCATATTAAATAATTATGCATGTTAGTTTGATATATGCACATTAAACAATTAGATTTAGGTTTAATACATTTGAGTAATATACACATGTTTTAAAATGTACACTTAGACATAATTATTTTATTAAATGATTAGTATACCCTAGGTATAGTTTTAGTCGATTTTAGGTTTATTCTTCAATAATTGCATGTTAAATTATAAACCTACACTTAAATTATTTTTAAGTTTATTTTTGGTATATTTTTTATTTATTTCCGAATAAATAAATGTTTTATTATTAAATTAAACCTAACACATTAGTGGTATATTTAGGGTTTATTTTTGATATATGCATACTAGATAATTAGGTTTATTTTTAGTATATTTGTGAATATATGTTAAACACAAACACGTATTTAAATGAATATTTATACATAAATGTTTTATTAAATGATTTGTGTACTTAGGGTATATCTTTTGCATATTTAAATATATTTTTAAGATAATGCATGTTATATTATTGTTACTCATTTAAATTGTTTTTAACTATATTAATGATTTATCTTTAGTTTATTTCATATTTTATTTGACATATATATATATGTATACCTGAAATATACTGGGTATATTTTAGGTATATTTTTGCTATATATATATATATATGGTTGGTTTTACTATTATGAATATTGTTCTACATTAATTATTTTCCAAATGAATGATTTATTCGAAGTGAAGGATATCAATAGAACGTGCTTCCTAGTGGGCAGCACTAGGACCGTGTACGTACCAATACGATAGATAAGGATTGAGTGAGAGTTAAAATTGGGTGATTATAATTGATTTAATTGATTTGACTAAGATTAATGGTATGTTAGATAGTGTGATTGCGGGGCCAATCACACTGATAGTCGGACTGCTGGAGCTCGATTGACTTAGTGTCTCGGGGCCAGTCTACTGTCCATAAGTGAATTGAATGATCTATTGGGTTGATTAAGATGTGAGGTGATAGATAGTGCGATTGCTGGAGCTCGGTTGACCAAGTGTCTCGGGGCCAATCACACTGACAGCCATACTACTGGAGCCCGGTCGACTTAGTGTCTCGGGGCCAGTCTGCTGTCCAGATTGGAATATGTCACGACCCAAAACAGGGGCCATGACCGGTGCTAGGGAACGGGAATTCTTTCGAATCCGGAACCAGTAGCAAGCCTAAAAATAAAATAAAACATGCAATAGTAATAACAATATATAATGCAGTGGAAAAAAAATCATAAATATCACAATAACATTTCCACCAACTGGATTTAAATTAAATACTCATCTTATATATATATAAACTCTTTTAATAAAAATCTAGTTCAAATATAATACAACATCTCTTTAACAATATAATGACTACTGCAGTGTCTAGATAAAATAAAACTCAAGACTCAGATAAGCAATTTACATAAAGAAGCCGGGGCAGAAGAAATCCGGCGTACAGGCCTGCTACTGAGGTTTGAAGATGATGACTCTCTTGCAAAATAGTCAACGGAGGGGAGTCAGACCTCACTGAGTGAATTACTATAATATATATACATGCACACTAAATGATAATGCATACAATCAACAATATATATCTAATATGTATATATATAGACAAATACACACAGATGCTGTAAAATCATTTTATATATATTTTACTGAAAATCATCTTTTATGAAGGATCAAATAGAACCCTATAATATCGCAACCTCAAAATAGTGTTAGACAACACTCTAGCCATATAGGCTCACTTATTCCAAATATGTTCACTTAATCCATTTGGACAGTAGACTGGCCTCGAGACACTAAGTCAACCGAGCTCCAGCAGTCTGACTGCCAGTGTGATTGGCCCCGAGACACTAGGTCAACCGAGCTCCAGCAATCACACCTCCAAACCATATCCCACACATCAAATAATCATATCCAATTAATATCCATAAATAGGTTAGTAATATAGCCTAAATGCGATAAGCGTACCGGTACGTACTCGGTCCTAGTGCTGCCCACTAGGTAGCACGTTCTATTGATATCCTTCATTAATAAATATAAAACATTCATTCACAAATAAATGATGCATGAATTTAAATAACATAACAATATAAACCATATATATACTGGAAATATACCAAAAGTAAACCAGGTATATTTCGAGTATATATACGTCAAATTAATCCCAATCAAATTACAAATTAAGCTAGAAAATATGTTTAAAAACATTTTAAATATAATTTATTAATAAAACATGCATATAATTTAATATATACCAAAAAATAAACCAAAAGTAAACTAAAAATAAACTTAAATACTAATCAAATTCATTTATGCATATTTAATCAAATTAAAACATGCATTTCTAAATCATGCACCCTAAACACATATATATATAAAATAGTAACTCACACTTAGTGCGCTCCATGAAATGGGTCCGACGGGCCTGGTCCACTAGGCCTCGGTCTCGGTGCAACTAAACAAACAATAATGACAGAAATCAGAATAAACCTAATAGAAAATCCTAGAACTCGATCTAGAATATTAAACACAGAATCGAAATTAGGGTTCGACCCGGACATCACGTTTTACGAGAATTCTATCAAAAATTCGACAGAACCTCCCCTGTAAAAACGAACATCTCTCTACTCAAAGAGTAGAACCGACCTTGCAAAGAAACACACTTCGAAAAACAGGCACAACAATCCATCCACAACCCCCTCGGTCGGACTCCAAACTACAGTCTACCAACCGGGGTCCACAATTCACGGAACAATTATAAAAATACCAAAATGCCCTTATATCACAGAAATACATTTTATAAGTAGAAATTACATAATTAACCTTTAAACACATTAAAAATCGATAAAAACTCATTTTATTAGTAAAATCGTATATTATATATATAATTGAAAATAATTCATGAAAAATTAGTTTTAATTAGTTAAAAATACTAAATAATTTTTAGAAATCATTTTTATACCTTAAATAACTATTAAAACCAATTAAATTACATTTTTAGCCAATTTCGGTGTAAAATTACCAAAAATACCCCTATATATATAAATATACTAAAATTACTTCAAAAATTCACCAAAAATTATATAATTATCCAAAATTAATTTTCTCAACATATTTATCAATAATATAAATAATTAAACTCAATTTACCAATTAATTTCAATTAAAAACACAATTAACCCTATTTTTCAAAAATTCCATAAACTAATTAAATTCAAAATAAAATACATAGAAATTCATAAAAATTCCAAATAAATTCCTATAATTCATTTCAACACCTATATTTATCATAAAACACAATTTCATAATTTAATTAATTAATTTCCGAAAATTAGAAAATAATATTAAAATATTCAAAAATACCCAAAAATCAAAATAATCTCCAAAAATTCTACAAAAATTCACACATGTAGATTAAGCTACTAGGATCAACATTTGTTAAGGGATTTTTCATGAATCAACAAGAAAAATTTTAAAAAATTCAAAAACCTAATTCGGCTAAAATGAGAAAAATCGAAAAACAAGGAAATCAAGGGAATTTGAGCTCAAACCAAAGCTAGAATCAAGATTACCATTACTAGAGGAGTCTAAAGACACTGAAAACGTGAAGTTTGGTGGCAGGAGGAGGAAGAAACGTTGAAGCTTGGATTTCGGCCAAAAATGGCGAAAAACGATCAAGCCGTCGCCGGGGAAGAAGACTAGGGGCGACGGAGCAGCTGGAAGTGGAGGTGGCATGGTGGGAGGCACAGTGACGGTAGGTGGTCGGGAGTTGCAGCGGTGAGGGGAAGATGGGGATGTCGGGGAAGAAGAAAACCGAAGGAAAAGAAAAGAGAAAGAAAGAAAGAAAAAGAAAAAGAAAAAGAAAAGAAAAAGAAGAAAAAATAATATAAAAAAATATATATATTATAATATGGTATATTAATAAGATACTTGGGAAAATTGCACACCACACATTTAATATTCTAATAATTTATATACTACATGAAAATAATTAAATAACAATAAACCAAATACATAAATAATAAAATATTAGGATAATAAATTAAACCCTAATTAAATAAATATATACACACATAGGCTTTATTTAGTATTTTAAAAATATGTATGAGTTCATGCAATTATGGAAATTCATTTAAAATAATTAAATATAAATAGTTTACGTATCAATTTCCCCGAAAATGCAAGTCCCGGGAAAATTTTACGTAAAGTACTTAAAATAATATAAAATAATCAAAAATCAATTCTAATTAAACAACAACTCGTGAAATATCAATATTATATATAAAAATTATTAACACTGCATATCCCGATGCAGTATAAAAAAATTTTAAAAAAATACGGGATATTACAGAATAAGTGTTCTATTTGGAATCAAGTGAGGCTGTATGGCTAGAGTGATGATGAGATTGTTTGAGGTTGTTATTATTTAGGGTTCTATGGATCCGTCATGAATTAAAACAAACATTTTCTATATTGAGTATATTTATAAAAGCTGTCACGACCCAAAACAGGGGCCATGACCGGCGCTAGGGAACGGGAATTCTTTCGAATCCGGAACCCGTAGCAAGCCTAAAAAAATAAAATAAATCATGCAATAACAATAACCATATAATATATATATGCAGCGGAAATAAAAATCTTAAATATAATGATAACACTTCATCACTGGATTTGAATCAAATCTCATCACATACATAAAATCTCTTTAATACAAATCCAGTCTCAACATAATACATCTCTTTTAAAATAAAATTCATGAAATCCAATACTTTAATTCATAACTACTGCAGTGTCTAGATAAAATAAATAAGACTCAAGTAGATAGTTTACATAAAGAAGCCGGGGCGGAAGAAATCCGGCGTATCGACCTGCTACTGAGGTCTGAAGAAGTTGACTCTCCTGAAAAATAGTCAACGGAGGGGAGTCAGACCTCACTGAGTGAATTACTATAATATATATACATACACACTAAGTGATAATGTATACAGTCAATAGTATATATAATATGCATATATACAGGCAATTGCACACAGATGCAATAAAAATCATTTATATATTTTATCTGAAAATCATCTTTTATGAAGGATCACATAGAACCCTAGAATATCGCAACCTCAAAATAATAATGTTAAACAACACTCTGGCCATACAGGCTCACTTATTCCAATATATCCACTTAATCCATTTGGACAGTAGACTGACCCCGAGACGCTAAGTCAACCGAGCTCCAGCAGTCTGACTGCCAGTGTGATTGGCCCCGAGACACTTGGTCAACCGAGCTCCAGCAATCACACCCAAACCACATCTCACATATCGATAATCATATCAAATCAATATCCACAAATAATTTAATAATATAGCCTAAAGCTATAGGCGTACCGGTACGTACTCGGTCCTAGTGCTGCCCACTAAGTAGCACGTTCTATCGATATCCTTCATTAATAAATAAATCATTCATTCATAAAAATAAATGATGCATGAATTTAAATGAAACAACAATATAAACCATATATATACCGGAAATATACCAAACGTAAACCAGGTATATTTCGAGTATATATACGTCAAATGAATTCAATCAAATCATAAATTAAACTAAAAATATATTTAAAAACATTTTAAATATATTTTATTAATAAAACATGTATATAATTTAATATATACCAAAAATATACTTAAATACAAATCACATTATTTATGCATTTTAATCAAAGTAAAACATATATTTCTAAATCATGCATCCTAAGCATGTATACATAGTACAGTAACTCACCTATTGCGCTCCACGAGACAGGTCTGACGGGCCTGGTCCACTAGCCCTCGATCTCGGCGTAACTAAACAAGAAATAAGTAATCGACATCAGAATAAACCTAACAGAAATCCTAGAATTCAATCTAGAGTATTAAAATATGGAAACATAATTAGGGTTCGACTGGATATCACGTTTTACGAGAATTCTACCGAAAATCCGGCAGAACCTCCCCTGTAAAACGGACATCTCTCTACTCAAAAGAGTAGAGCCGACCCTGCAAAGAAACACACTTCGAAAATAAACACCACATCTCATTCACAACCCCTCGGTCGGACTCCAAACTACAGTCCACTGACCGGGGTCCACAAACACAGAACAATTCCAGATATACCAAAAATATCCTTAAATCACAGAAATACATTTTATACGTAGAAATTACATAATTAACCTTAAAACACAATAAAAACCAAATAAAACTCATTTTATTTGAAAAACCGTATATTATATAAATAATTGAAAATAATTCACGAAAAATAGTTTTAGTTAGTTAAAAATACTAAATAATTTATAGAAATCATTTTTATACCTTAAATAACTATTAAAACCAATTAAATTACATTTTTAGACAATTTAGGGTAAAATTACCAAAATACCCCTATATATATAAATATACCTAAATTACTTCAAAAATTCACCAAAAATCATACAATTATCCAAAATTAATTTTCTCAACATATTTATCAATAATATTAATAATTAAACTCAATTAACCAATTAATTTCAAATAAAAACACATTTAACCTAATTTTCTCAAATTCACATAAACTCAAATAATTAAAAATAAATACTTAGAAATTCATAAAAATTCTAAATAAATTCCTATAATTCATTTCAACACCCAATTTAACCATAAACTCCAATTTCATAATTTAAATAATTAATTTCCAAAAATTAGAAAATAATATTAAAATATTCAAAAATACCCAAAAATCCAAACAATCTCCAAAAATTCTACAAAAATTCATACATGTAGATTAAGCTACTAGGATCAACATTTGTGAAGGGAGTTTCCATGAATCAATCAATTCGAAGCTCAAAAAAATCAAAAACCCTAATAGGCCGAAATAGAAAAATCAAAACCTAAGCAAATCTAGACCAATTCAGCTCAAACCAAAGCTAGAATCACACTCACCGGAGCTCAAGGAGAAGAAAGAGACCGGCGGTGTTGAAAACGATGGCCGGAATCGGCGTGATCGACGGTGGATCGATTTTCGGCTTCTCCGGCCAAAATCGATCTCCAGACGTCGAAAACGGCCTCCTCAGGCGACGAAATTGGTCGGGGAAGACGGTGGCACACCGGACGGCACACCCACGGTGAAGAAACGGCGTGACAGATGCCCAGACGGCAAGGGGAAGGATCGGGAGGAAGAAGAAGAAGTCGGGGGCAAATGTGTAATTTTCCAAACTTTTTGATTTTTGACAAATATATGTATATATATATACTTTATACTATATATTAAAATAATATTAAATTACACACATCAAATATACACCACACACATAAAAATATTAATATTTTAATAATTTATACTAAATAAAATTAATTAAATAACAATAAAACAATTAAATACTTAATAAAATATTAGGGAAATAATAAACCCTAATTAAATAAATATACACACAGGCTTTATTTAATAATTTAAAAATATGTATGAGTTCATGCAAGTCCGTAAATACATTTAAAATAATTAATAATACATTGTTTACGTGAAAATTTCCCCGAAAATGTAAGTCCCCGGGAAAATTTTACATAAAGCACTGAAAATAATACACAATAATTAAAATAGGTTTTAAATACATATTAACTCGTAAAAATATCATGTAAAATACAGAAATTATTAACACTGCATATCCCGGTACAGTGTAAAAATATTTAAAAAAACACGGGATATTAAAGTCTCCCCCCCTTACAAGAATTCGTCCCCGAATTCCAGAAAACAAGATCAAGAAGGGAAGAGATACGGGTAAGAAGCTCGCATCTCAGCTTCAGTCTCCCACGTATGCTCCTCAACTCTGTCGCTACGCCACAGAACTTTGACCATCGGAATCTGCTTCGATCGCAACTATCGAACTTGATAATCAACGATCGCCACAGGTTCTTCCACAAACGTCAAATCTTCACTCACTTCCACACTGTCGGGCTGCAACACGTGTGAAGGGTCTGAGATATACTTCCTCAACATCGAGATATGAAATACTGGATGCACCTGTGACATACTCGGAGGCAAATCCAACCGATATGCAACAGTGCCAACTCTCTCCAGAATCTCAAACGGTCCAATATATCTCGGTGCTAACTTACCCTTCCTGCCAAATCTCATCACACCCTTCATCGGAGATACCTTCAGAAAAATGAAATCTCCAACCTGAAACTCCACATCTCTACGCCTACGATCCGCATAACTCTTCTGTCTGCTAACTGCGGTCTCTAATCTGCGCTTGATCACGGCGACTTTCTCTGCAGCATCCTGAACCATCTCTGGTCCAATCAAAGCTCTCTCACCAATCTCATCCTAACTCAACGGGGATCTACACTTCCTTCCATACAACGCCTCATATGGTGCCATACCAATACTGCTATGGTAGCTGTTATTATATGCAAACTCAACAAGCGACAAATGATCATCCCAGCTACCTCCCAAATCCAAGACACACATCCTCAATATATCTTCCAGTGTCTGGATCATCCTCTCAGACTGACCATCTATCTGAGGATGAAAAGCAGTACTGAAATCCAACCTAGTGCCCATCGCTTCCTGCAACTTCTGCCAAAAACGAGAAGTAAACACCGAACCTCTATCTGACACAATGGACACAAGTACTCCATGAAGGCACACAATATGCTTCACATACAACTTCACCAATCTAGCAACTGAATATGTGGCTTTCACAGGCAAGAAATGTGCAGACTTCGTCAACCTGTCTACAATCACCCAGATGGAATCGTATCCATCCTTCGAACGAGGTAAACCGACCACAAAATCCATAGCTATCCTTTCCCCCTTCCACTCGGGAATAGGAAGAGGCTGAAGCTTCCCAGAAGGCTTCTGATGTTCGGCTTTCACTTGCTGACACGTCAAACACTTAGCAACATAATCGGCAACATCCTTCTTCAATCCGTCCCACCAGTATAAATCTCTGATACTGTGGTACATCTTAGTAATGCCCGGATGAACGCTGTAGGCTGTAGAATGTGCTTCCTCTAGGATCTCTTCTCTCAAATCATCCACATCAGGAACACACAATTTACCACTGATCCACAACACACCATCATCATCAAGTGTGAAATCAGTGAACTTCTCTGCTCGAACATTCTCTGCAAGCTCTTCCAGAATAGGATCTCGGCTCTGAGCTGCTTTAATCCTATCCCTCAGTA
Organism: Mallotus nudiflorus; assembly: GCA_947683625.1. Taxonomy (NCBI): domain Eukaryota; kingdom Viridiplantae; phylum Streptophyta; class Magnoliopsida; order Malpighiales; family Euphorbiaceae; genus Mallotus; species Mallotus nudiflorus. Next base: position 50,991 of record CANTUR010000951.1, read on the forward strand.
TAGATCATACTTTAAACTGAGCTAGCAGTCCACCTGATCTACTAATCTTCATCATCAGACCTTGATCCACCAATAAATGCAACTCCTGGATCAATGGTCTCCTCTCAACACCGATGTGAGCAAGACTACCTGAAGACTTCCTACTCAAGGCATCTGCTACCACATTAGCTTTACTCGGATGGTAAAGAATCTCGCAATCATAATCCTTCAACAATTCCAACCATCTTCTCTGCCTCAGATTCAAATCTCTCTGCTAAAAAATGTACTTAAGGCTCTTGTGATCAGTAAATATCTCACAAGTCACCCCGTACAGATAATGTCTCCAAATCTTCAAAGCAAAGATCACTGCAGCCATCTCAAGATCATGTGTAGAATAGTTCTGCTCATGCTTCTTCAACTGCCTCGAAGCATAGGCTATCACCCTTCCATTCTGCATCAACACACAACCAAGACCAATTCTAGAGGCATCACAGTAAACTGTGAACTTATCCACACTATTAGGCAAAGCTAATACTGGCGCTGTGGTCAACTTCTCTTTCAACAACTGAAAACTATTCTCACAAGCTTCTGACCACTCGAATCTAACGTTCTTTTGAGTCAAGCGAGTCATAAGGGCTGCTATCCTGGAAAAATCCTACACAAACCGCCTATAATACCCGGCTAAACCCAGAAAACTCCGAGTCTCTGTAACAGAAGTAGGTCTAGGCCACTCAGACACTGCCTCAACCTTCTGTGGATCAACCTGAATACCTTCTTTAGACACTAAGTGTCCAAGAAAAGAAACACTCTCCATCCAGAAATCACACTTAGAGAATTTAGCATAAAGCTGATGATCTCTTATTGTCTGTAGTACAATCCTCAAATGATATACATGCTCTTCCATACTCCTCGAATATACTAGTATATCATCAATGAAGACTACTACAAACCGATCCACATACGGTCTGAATACCCTATTCATCAGGTCCATAAAAGTTGCTGGTGCATTAGTCAAACCAAAAGACATCACCAGAAACTCATAATGGCCATATCGAGTGCGGAACACTGTCTTAGGAATATCAGATTCACTAATCCGCAGCTGATGATAACCTGACCTCAAGTTAACCTTAGAAAAGAATTGTGCACCCTGGAGCTGATCAAACAAATCATCTATCCTCGGGAGAGGATACTTGTTCTTCACGGTCACCTTATTCAGCTCTCTATAGTCAATGCACAGTCTCAGGGTACCATCCTTCTTCTTCACAAACAAGACTGGTGCACCCCAAGGAGAAACACTAGGTCTGATAAAACCCTTATCCAATAACTCTTGCAATTGCTCCTTCAACTCTCTCAACTCTGCAGGAGCCATACGATAGGGTGGCATAGATATAGGAGTAGTACCTGGAACCACATCAATACAGAACTCAATCTCTCTGTGAGGTGGTAAACCTGGCAACTCCTCGGGAAAAACATCAGGAAACTCACAAGCAACAGGAACATCTATGAGTGACAACTTCTCCACTGATGTATCCCTGACCAATGCCAAAAACCCCTGACAACCTTTCTTCAACAACTTCCTAGCCGTAATAACAGAAATAAGATTCTGAGGTGCTGAACTCCTATCACCAACAAACTTAAAATCTTCTTCACCAGGAATTCTAAAAGTCACCTCCTTATTCCTGCAATCTACCACGGTGAAGTGCTGAGACAACCAATCCATTCCTAAAATAACATCAAACTCCATCACATCCAGCAAAATCAAATCAGCGGGTAATTCTCTATCTCCCACGAGAACTGGACAACCAGAAAGAACAATATCGGTGTCCAAGGAATCGCTCAGAGGAGTGGCAACAGACAAAGGAAAAGCCATCCTCGAAGCTTGCCAACAAGATTTAGAAGCAAAAATGGGAGAAACAAAGGAATGCGTGGCACCCGGATCAAACAAAACCCATGCATCCAGGTAACAAACAGAAAGAATACCTGCCACGACTGCATTAGATGCCTGAGCATCCTGCTGAGTCAGATGGAAGACTCTGGCCTGGCCTCGACCTCCCTGCTGACTGGTAGAAGCCTGGCCAACACCTCTGGCACCTCCTCTAGTACCTCTACCATGACTCTGCTATGGAACAAACCAAGTAGAACTCTGATACTGGGCTGGTGGCAACTGAAATGGCACGGGTGCTGCACTAGCAATCAACTGCTGTGGGAATCACGGAATCTGTTGCTGCTGATACCCAGAATAAGGACACGATCTGGCAAAATGTCCTGTCTGCCCGCATCTGAAACATGTCAGTGGTGTCAGATAACACGGTCCCTGATGGACACTACCACAAGTCTGGCAAACGCTGGCCGCTGATCCAGAACTACGACCACTACTGCTGCTCGAAGCACCTGACCAGAATCTAAACGATCTATGCTGACCTCCACGGCCATGTCTACTGCTTCGATGCACTCGCTGCTGCTGTCTCTGACTCTGCTGAGTCGAACCTCGTTGCTGACTACTCGATCTAACATGAAAACTCGAATACGGAGTAGCCTGCAATCCACTCGACTGAACTCCCAACTGGTAGTAATCAGGCATCGCTCCCTGCTTAACTAACCTCAGCTCAATCTCCTTGGCTAGCTCAATCACAGACTCGAGAGTAAGACCTGCTGTAGGCATACCAGCAAAAGCTGAACCCAAACCAGTAACGTAGGTAGTAACAGCGAAATACTGATCTCGCATCAGATCCTCAGCATATCTACCCAGACGAAGAAACTCTCGGGTATACTCCTCTACTGATCGAACTCCACGAGAAATACTGGTCAAACGGAGACGATAACTCAAACGAAGAGGCTTTGGACAAAATCTCCTCATGAATTGCTCTCGAAACTGAGCCCATGTCATCGTCATCATAAAGGGCTGGATCATCTGAATAAACCAATCCAAGGCTGGTCCCTCAACAGAAAACTCAATGATCATGATCCGCTGGTACTCGGTATGAGCAGTCTGAGTCCTCGTCTCAATCGCATGCAGAAAGTATAAAGGATCAGAAGTACCATCAAACGCAATCCTACCAACTCGGGCATAGAACAAGGCTGCCTCAGGGTCAGACATACCCTGCTGATAGGCAGGCTGAACAGGCTGAACAACAGGAGGAACAGGAACATCAAATTCAAGCTCAACAGGCTCCTTGTCCTGTAACTCTCTCTGCCTACGGTGACCTGCCGCTCCTCGAGGTCTACCCCTGCCACGACCTCTACGCCTAACTGGCGGCTCAGGAGGTAAAACCTCATCCTGAAAAGACTCATCATCCTCGGCCTCAACGACCGGTGGAGCGACACGCGCTCGCCTCCTCATACTGAAAAGACAAACGGAAAGATTCAGATAAAACAGACAACGGAGGAATAACGCTGAAAACTACAGCAAGGAATACTTATCAAGACATACTCGAACCTAATACACTGCAGTAGTTCAACAAAAAACACAACTCAAAAACTAGGGCCACAACTCACACAACTAAGCCCTGACACAGAACTCTGCTCTGATACCAACTTTGTCACGAACCAAAACAGGGGCCATGACCGGCGCTAGGGAACGGGAATTCTTTCGAATCCGGAACCCGTAGCAAGCCTAAAAAAAATAAAATAAATCATGCAATAACAATAACCATATAATATATATATGCAGCGGAAATAAAAATCTTAAATATAATGATAACACTTCATCACTGGATTTGAATCAAATCTCATCACATACATAAAATCTCTTTAATACAAATCCTAGTCTCAACATAATACATCTCTTTTAATATAAAATACATGAAATCCAATACTTTAATTCACAACTACTGCAGTGTCTAGATAAAATAAATAAGACTCAAGTAGACAGTTTACATAAAGAAGCCGGGGCGGAAGAAATCCGGCGTATCGACCTGCTACTGAGGTCTGAAGAAGTTGACTCTCCTGAAAAATAGTCAACGGAGGGGAGTCAGACCTCACTGAGTGAATTACTATAATACTATATACATACACACTAAGTGATAATGCATACAGTCAACAAATATATATATAATATGTATATATACAGGCAATTTCATACAGATGCAGAAAAAATCATTTTTATATACTTTATCTGAAATCACAGTTTATGAAGGATCACATAGAACCCTAGAATATCGCAACCTCAAAAATAGTGTTAAACAACACTCTGGCCATACAGGCTCACTTATTCCAAATATATCCACTTAATCCATTTAGACAGTAGACTGGCCCCGAGACACTAAGTCAACCGAGCTCCAGCAGTCTGACTGCTAGTGTGATTGGCCCCGAGACACTTGGTCAACCGAGCTCCAGCAATCACACCCACAAACCACATCTCACATATCAATAATCATAATCAAATCAATATCCACAATAATTTAGTAATATAGCCTAAAGCTATAGGCGTACCGGTACGTACTCGGTCCTAGTGCTGCCCACTAGGTAGCGCGTTCTATTGATATCCTTCATTAATAAATAAATCATTCATCCACGAAAATCAATGATGCATGAATTTAAATGGAATAACAATATAAACCATATATATATCGAAAATATACCAAACGTAAACCAGGTATATTTCGAGTATATATACGTCAAATGAATTCAATCAAATCATAAATTCAGCTGAAAATATATTTAAAAACATTTTTAAATATATTTTATTCACAAAATATGCATATAATTTAGTATATATCAAAAATAAACCAAAAATATACTTAAATACAAATCACATTATTTATGCATTTTAATCAAAGTAAAACATATATTTCTAAATCATGCATCCTAAGCATGTATACATAGTACAATAACTCACCTAGTGCGCTCCACGAGACAGGTCCGACGGGCCTGGTCCACTAGCCTCGGTCTCGGCGCAACTAAACAAGAAATAAGTAATCGACATCAGAATAAACCTAACAGAAATCCTAGAATTCAATCTAGAGTATTAAAATACGGAAACAGAATTAGGGTTCGACTGGATATCACGTTTTACGAGAATTCTACCGAAAATCCGGCAGAACCTCCCCTGTAAAACGGACATCTCTCTACTCAAAAGAGTAGAGCCGACCCTGCAAAGAAACACACTTCGAAAATAAACACCACATCTCATTCACAACCCCTCGGTCGGACTCCAAACTACAGTCCACTGACCGAGGTCCACAAACACAGAACAATTCCAGATATACCAAAAATATCCTTAAATCACAGAAATACATTTTATACGTAGAAATTACATAATTAACCTTAAAACACAATAAAAACCAAATAAAACTCATTTTATTTGAAAAACCGTATATTATATATATAATTGAAAATAATTCACGAAAAATAGTTTTAATTAGTTAAAAAATACTAAATAATTTATAGAAATCATTTTTATACCTTAAATAACTATTAAAACCAATTAAATTACATTTTTAGACAATTTAGGGTAAAATTACCAAAATACCCCTATATATATAAATATACCTAAATTACTTCAAAAATTCACCAAAAATCATACAATTATCCAAAATTAATTTTCTCAACATATTTATCAATAATATTAATAATTAAACTCAATTAACCAATTAATTTCAAATAAAAACACATTTAACCTAATTTTCTCAAATTCACAAAACTCAAATAATTAAAAATAAATACTTAGAAATTCATAAAAATTCTAAATAAATTCCTATAATTCATTTCAACACCCAATTTAACCATAAACTCCAATTTCATAATTTAAATAATTAATTTCCAAAAATTAGAAAATAATATTAAAATATTCAAAAATACCCAAAAATCCAAAAAATCTCCAAAAAATTCTACAAAAATTCATACATGTAGATTAAGCTACTAGGATCAACATTTGTGAAGGGAGTTTCCATGAATCAATCAATTCGAAGCTCAAAAAAATCAAAAACCCTAATAGGCCGAAATAGAAAAATCAAAACCTAAGCAAATCTAGACCAATTCAGCTCAAACCAAAGCTAGAATCACACTCACCGGAGCTCAAGGAGAAGAAAGAGACCGCGATGTCAAAAACGGTGGTTGGAATCGACGTGATCGACGGTGGATCGATTTTCGGCTTCTCCGGCCAAAATCGATCTCCAGACGCCGGAAACGGCCTCCTCAGGCGGCGAAATTGGTCGGGGAAGACGGTGGCACACCGGACGGCACACCCACGGTGAAGAAATGGCGTGACAGATGCCCAGACGGCAAGGGGAAGGATCAGGAGGAAGAAGAAGAAGTCGGGGGCAAATGTGTAATTTTCCAAACTTTTTGATTTTTGACAAATATATGTATATATATATACTTTATACTATATATTAAAATAATATTAAATTACACACATCAAATATACACCACACACATAAAAATATTAATATTTTAATAATTTATACTAAATAAAATTAATTAAATAACAATAAAACAATTAAATACTTAATAAAATATTAGGGAAATAATAAACCCTAATTAAATAAATATACACACAGGCCTTTATTTAATAATTTAAAAATATGTATGAGTTCATGCAAGTCCGTAAATACATTTAAAATAATTAATAATACATTGTTTACGTGAAAATTTCCCCGAAAATGCAAGTCCCGGGAAAATTTTACGTAAAGCACTGAAAATAATACACAATAATTAAAATAGGTTTTAATACATATTAACTCGTAAAAATATCATGTAAAATACAGAAATTATTAACACTGCATATCCCGGTACAGTGTAAAAAATATTTAAAAAAAACACGGGATATTACATAATATTATTTATGTATTTTATTCTAAGGAATTTTTTACGTAAAATAATATATTTTACGTGGGGATTAATTGATAATAGTAAAGTTAATAGTATTCGTTATTATTATTATCATTGTTATTATTATTATTGTTGTTGTTGTTATTGTTGTTGTTGTTGTTGTTGTTTTTTGTTCTTATTATTTTATTTATTTATTTGGAGTGAAGGGCAATTTAGTAATTTCATAATTAAATTATAAAAAAAGGGTCAAAAGCATAAAGAATCGGGTTAACTCTCTCTTCTCTCCTTTCTTTCTTCTTCGTCTTCTTCTTCTTCTCATCGTGACCTTGCAAGCCCACTCTAGACCACTAGCCATAGCCACCACCAACTCCAGTCGCCTCTAGCTACCGTTTGAAGTTGTCAGCCACCTGAAGTCGTCGCAGAATCGCCAAAAGAAGAAATGATCGAAAGTTGAGCTTCAACATCGCCGATGAAATTCTGGCCACCATAGGACTTCAAACTAGACTCTTTTGAATGCTCTTCCACTGGTGAGTCCATTTCCAAGCTCCGTTTGAGTTCAAATCCTCTCGATTTTTAGATATCTATAATTTTTAGTTTATGTGTTTTAGGGTTTTTATTTTTATTTTGAACTAGATATTGTTTGGTTCTTGAAAACTTGCTTATGAAATGTTAATTGTGGTAGCTTTAGCTTCTCAAATTTTTTTTTTTTGTATTTTTTTGAATTAATTTGAATTTTGGGTAATTTTTTATTATTTTAATATTAAATATTGAATTTTTGATAATTATATTAATTAATTATTTTTACTGGAATTTAGTTGAATTTGTGTTAATAATTTGAGTTAATAATTTTAGAATTATTAAAATATTTTTTGGTGAATTTATATAATTTTTGAGAATATTATTTATATTATGTAAATTTTGTATTTACGAGGTTAATTGTGTAGTTTTGTGGAAATTATAGTTAAATAATGTGTTTAAATGATTTTAGAATTATATAGGGTATTAAAATGATTTTTATAAATTATTTACTAATTTTAACTAATTAATACTAATTTTTGAAAATTATATTCAAATAATATATTATTTACTATTTTGGTGATTAAATGGATTTTTAATTACTTTTAATACATATGTAGGCTATTAAAGCTATTTTAATATATAAAAGTGCATTTTTACTATTTTAATTTGAATTTATAGGAAAATTGGAATTTTAATAATATTGGAATTAAGTGAACATGTATGGCTAAAGAGATATTTTTTGGTTAAGATTGAGAATAATTAGGGTTCTATTTGATCATTTATTCAAACAAACATTTTTCAGCATTTATTATATATAAAAGTAATTTCAACATCTGTGTAAAATGCCTGTATATAGTTATTATTTATACTGATGTTTGATATGCAATCAAGCATCAGTATATATATAAATATATATAGGTATTTCACACAAATACTAAAATCCACTTTTTTATTTATAAATGTAGAAAACATTTATTTAGGTGAAGGATCAAATAGAACCCTAATATAATTGCAACCTCAATAAAAATATCAACAGCCAACAGGCTTAATCAAAACTTCAAATATTCGTTTGTTTAACTCAAGGTAGTAGACTGGCCCCAAGTACACTAAATCAAGCAAGGATACACAGTCATCCTTTCCCATATCCAATAATCTCTATAATCAGACATCAGAATTTGAACCTAATTCTAACGATCCATTGCGCAACAGTCCTAGTGTCACGACCCAATCCGGAAGTCATGACCGGGGCTAGGGAACGGGAATTCTTTCGAATCTGGAAGCCGTAGCAAGCCTTAAAAATAAAAGCATGCAATAAATAAATAAAAATATGCCAGAATTAAAACTCTTAAATTGATATAAAAATAAATACTTAATGTATATCATAAAATAACATATTTGCATACAATATTCAGAGAAAGGTCTCTAACATAAACAACATTCTATAGATACAAAGTACTACTACTACTACTACTACTGCAGTTTTCTAAAATACAATAGAAGTCAAGTAAGTAATTTACATAGACTAGCCGGGGCTGAAGAAGTCCGACGTATGGGTCTACTACTAAGGTCTGAGGAAGAAGAATCTCCTGTAAAATAAACAACTGAGGGGAGTTAGACCTCATTGAGTGAATTACTATATTATATATACATGCACTTCCTAATGTCATATGCAATCAAGCATCAGTATATATAATCAATAAATACATGCATTTCACACAGATGCTGAAATCACTTTTATGTATACTAAATGCTGAAAAACATTTATTTGGATGAAGGATCAAATAGAACCCTAATTATACGCAACCTCAACCAAAAATATCTCTCTAGGCATACAGGCTCACTTAATTCCAAATTAATTCTCTTATTCCATTTTGGACAGTAGATTGGCCCCGAGACATTAAGTTAACCGAGCTCTAGTAGTCTCACTATTAGTGTGATTGGCCCCGAGACACTAGGTCAACCGAGCTCCAACAACCACACAACTCAATCACATTAATCTCAAATAATCAATCAAATAAAAGTCACCTCAAGTGATTAAATAACTCAACCCTAAAATCTATCGCACCAGGATGTCCACGGTCCTAGTGTTGCCCACTAGGTAGCACCTTCTATTGATATCCTTCAAATAAAATTCAATATGTATATGGGAAATAAATAATGCATATTTAAACATATTAACATTCATAACAACAAAATAAACCATATATATACCAAAAATATACCAAAAATATACTAAGTATATTTCAAGCATATATATGCTATGTAAATCCAAAATCAACCATAAATATATAGAATATAAACCATGAATACAACAAAAATATTCTAAGTGTATATTGAAAATATAACATGCATATATATTGAAATATACCAAAAATATACCTAACATATACTAAAACATTTAATAAAAAATTCATGTATAAATACATATAAAAAACATGAATACTCAATATCATGCATCCTAAATGCGATGTATATATAAAATAATAACTCATAATTTTGCGCTCCTCGAGACTTGCTTGACAAGCTCGGTCCAATAGGCTTCAGTCTCGACGCAACTAAAAAATAAATAATAATAAAAATCAGAATAAATCTAACTTATACTTCTAAAAAAGACTTGATTTAAGAATACAAAACCTAGACAAATATGAAAATTCAAAATCGACCCAATATCACATTTTACAAGAATTCTACCAAAAATTCGGTATAACCTCCTCTGTAAAACAGACATCTCTCTACTAAAAAGTAGAGCCGAACCTGCAAGAAAAATACACTTATAACACAGATTGCACAACACCTCGGGTTGGGACCCCGAACTGCACAATTTCCCAACCGAAATTCACAATTCATCAAAATTTTGAATAAAATAATAAATATATATAAAAATCAATAAATTCCATAAATATCCTCAAAATACCCAAAATATAATATAGTTAAACATTAAAACACCAAATACAATTATTTTAAGATTAATTAAATAAAAATCTCAAATAATAATATAATATTATTAAAATTCCAATTTTCCTATAAATTCAAATTAAAATAGTAAAAATTCACTTTATATATTAAAATAGCTTTAATAGCCTACATATGTATTAAAAGCAATTAAAAACCCATTAAATCACCAAAATAGTAAATAATATATTATTTGAAAATAATTTTCAAAAATTAGTATTAATTAGTTAAAAATAGTAAATAATTTATAAAAATCATTTTAATACCCTAAATAATTATAAAACCATCTAAAACATATTATTCAACTATAATTTTCACAAAATTACACAATTAACTTAATAATACAAAATATACATAATATAATTAATATTCTAAAAAATTATATAAAATCACCAAAAAATATTGTAATGATTCTAAAATTATAAACTCAAATTACTAACACTAATTTAACTAAATTGTCAATAAAAATAATTAATTAACATAATTATCAAAAATTCAATACTGAATATTAAAATAATAAGAAATTAACCAAAATTCAAATTAATTTAAAAAAATTCACAAAAAATATATTTGAGAAGCTTGAGCTACAAAAAACAACATTTGTGAAGCAAGTTTTCATGAATCAACCTAAATCAAGTTTAAAAAATTCAAAAACCCTAAAACACATAAGCTAAAAATTAAAGATATCTAAAAATCTAGAGATTTTGAGCTCAAATGGAGCTTGGAAATGGACTCATCGGATGAAAATATTTTGAAAGAGTTTGATCCGACGAGCTGGGGTGGCCGAAATCTCGCTTGCAAGAGGAACCTTCCACTTTCGGCTTCTCTATGTTTCCGACGATCAGGAGGCGATAGGTGGTTCTACTGACAGCGAGGAGATGGAGGAGGAAGGGAAGAGTTGATGGCGATCGGTGGTAGAGGGTGGGGTGGTCCAGCAGTCTGTGATGGTGGTGACTGAAAGTGAAGAAGAAGAAGAAGAAGAAGAAAGAGGTTTGACCCAAAATTTGACTTTTGAATATTTTTTTATTAAATTATAAAATTACCAAAATGCCCTTCACTCAACTTAATAATAATAATAATATTATTATTATTATTATTAACTCTAATATTGTCAATTAATCTCAAATAAAATAAATTAGTTTTACGTAAATAATTCCTCAGAATAAAATATGTAAATAATATCAGCAATTAACAATAATAATATATGAATAAAATTTAGAATTATTAATACTGCATATCCCAAAATAATATTATTTTATTTAAAATACTGGGTCTTTACAATCTCCCTTCCTTATAAGAATTCATCCTCGAATTCAAAGAAAAGAACATAAACAAAAGTCATCAAGGAAAGAGAAAAGGATAAGAAGCTCGCATCTCTGCTTAAGCCTCCCAAGTATGCTCCTCTACGTTGTTGCTTTGCCATAACACCTTGACCATCGGAATCTATTTTGAACGCAACTGATGAACTTGATAATCAATAATCGTAACAGGTTCTTCATCGAATGCCAAGTCTTCATTCACTTCCACACTATTAGGCTTGCAACACGTGTGAAGGGTCTGAAATATACTTCCTCAGCATAGAGATATAGAACATTGGATGCACTTGAGACAAACTCGAAGGCAAAGGCAACTGATATACAACCATGCCCCACTCTCTCTAAAATCTCGAACGGTTCAACATATGTCGGTGCTAGCTTACCCGTTTTGCCAAATCTCATCACGCCCTTCATTGGAGACACCTTCAGGAACACATAGCCTCCAACCTGAAACTCCACATCTCTACGTCTTGGATCCACATAGCTCTTTTTATGTTAACTGCGGTCTCTAATCTCCTCTTAATCATAGCAATGTTCTCTGCAGCATCATGAACCATCTCAGGTCTAGTTAGTGCTCTCTTCCCAATCTCATCCCAACTGAAAGGGGATCTACACTTCCTTCCATACAAAGCCTCATACGGTGCTGTCAAAACCCAAAACAGGGGGCCATGACTAGCGCTAGGGAATGGGAATTCTTTTGAATCTGGAACCCGTAGCAAGCCTAAAATAAAATAAAACATGCAATAGTAATAATAACAATACTTAATGCCGCGAAATAAAATCATAAATATCAAAATAATATTTTCACCAAATGAAATTAAATCCAATCCTCATCTCATATATAAATAAACTCTTTTAATACAAATCCCGTTCAAATTCTTAAAATACATAACTCATACAAATATAATACAATATCTTTTAACAATTTTACGACTACTGCAGTGTTTATATCATAAAATAAAACTCAAGTGAGCAGTTTACATAGTAAAGCCGGGGCGGAAGAAATCCAGCGTACAGGCCTACTACTGAGGTCTGAAGACGATGACTCTCCTGAAAAATAGTCAACGGAGGGGAGTCAGACCTTACTGAGTGAATTACTATAATATATATACATGCATACTAAATGCCAATGCACATAGTCCAAAAGTATATATAATATGTATGTATACAAGCAAATACACATAGATGTAATAAAAATCATTTTATATATTTTTATTGAAAATCACAGTTTATGAAGGATCAAATAGAACCCTAGAAAATCATAACCTCAAACAGTTTTAGACAACACTCTAGCCATACAGGCTCACTTATTCCAAATATATTCACTTGTTCCATTTGGACAGTAGACTGGCCCCGAGAAACTAAGTCAACCGAGCTCCAGCAGTCTAACTGTCAGTGTGATTGGCCTTGAGACTCTTGGTCAAATGAGCTCCAGCAATCACACTCCCAAATCATATCTCACACATCAAATAATCATATCCAATCAATAACCACAAATGGTTAGTAATATAGCCTAAATGCTATAAGCGTATCGGTATGTACTCAGTCCTAATGCTGCCCACTAGGTAGCACGTTCTATTGATATCCTTCATTGAAATATAAAGCATACATTCATAAAAGTAAATGATGCATGAATTGAATAAAATAGCAACATAAACCATATATATACTAGAAATATACCAAAAATAAACCAGGTATATTTCAAGTATATATACGTCAAAGAAATCCAGATAGATTACAAAATAAACTAGAAATATATTCAAAAATATTTTAAACCTAATTTAATTAGCAAAACATGCTTATAATTTAAAAATATACCGAAAATAAACTAAAGATAAACCGAAATAAACTAAAAATAAACTTAAATACTAATTGAATTATTTATGCATAATTTATCAAAATAAAACATACATTTCTAAATCATGCACCCTAAAGCATATATATATAGAATAGTAACTCATAAATTATTGCGCTCCTCGAGATGGGTCCGATGGGCCTAGTCCACTAGACCTCAATCTCGGCGTAACTAAACAAGCAAACGACCATAAGATTGTCACGACCCAAAATAGGGGCCATGACCGGCGCTAGGGAACGGGAATTCTTTCGAATCTGGAACCCGTAGCAAGCCTAAAAATAAAATAAAACATGCAATAATAATAACAACGTATAATGCAGTGAAAATAAAAATCATAAATATCACAATAGTATTTTCACCAACTGGATTTAAGTTAAATCTCATCTCATATATATATAAATCTTTTAATACAAATCCAGTTCACATAATACAATATCTCACATAAATAAAATACATAAAATCCCACAATTTAATTTACAACTACTGCAGTGTCTAGATTATAAAAAAAAGACTCAAGTAAGCAGTTTACACAAGGAAGCCGGGGCAGAAGAAATCCGGCGTATAGGACTGCTACTGAGGTCTGAAGATGTTGACTCTCTAAAAAATAGTCAACGGAGGGGAGTCAGACCTCACTGAGTGAATTACTATAATATATATACATGCACACTACATGACAATGCATACAATCAACAATATATATCTAATATGTATATATACAGGCAATTACATACAGATGCAATAAAATCATTTTATATATATTTATTGAAAATCATCGTTTATGAAGGATCACATAGAACCCTAGAATATCGCAACCTCGAAAATAGTGTTAGACAACACTTTAGCCATATAGGCTCACTTAATCCAAATATGTCCACTTAATCCATTTAGACAGTAGACTGGCCCCGAGACACTAAGTCAACCGAGCTCCAGCAATCTGACTACCAGTGTGATTGGCCCCGAGACACTTGGTCAACCGAGCTCCAGCAATCACACCCAAATCACATCACACATCAGATAAATCAATTCCAATCAATATCCACAAATAGGTTAGTAATATAGCCTAAATGCTATAAGCGCACCGGTACGTACTCGGTCCTAGTGTTGCCCACTAGGTAGCACTTTCTATCGATATCCTTCATTAATAATTATAAAACATCCATTCACAAATAAATGATGCATGAATTTAAATAAAATAACAATATAAACCATATATATACCGAAAATATACCAAAAGTAAACCAGGTATATTTTGAGTATATATACGTCAAATAAATCCAATCAAATTGTAAAATAAGCTAGAAATATATTTAGAAACATTTTAAATATATTTTATTTACAAAACATGCATATAATTTAATATATACCAAAAATAAACTAAAAATAAACCAAAACATACTTAAATACAAATCACATTATTTATGCATTTTAATCAAAATAAAACATATATTTCTAAATCATGCATACTAAGCATATATACATAAAATAGTAACTCACAAATTAGTGCGCTCCATGAGATGGATCCGACGGGCCTGGTCCACTAGCCCTTGGTCTCGGCGCAACTAAACAAACAATAACGGCAGAAATCAGAATAACCCTAATAGAAATCCTAGAATTCGATCTAGAATATTAAACACAGAATTGAGATTAGGGTTCGACCGGACATCACGTTTTATGAGAATTCTACCAAAAATTCGGCAGAACCTCCCCTGTAAAATGGACATCTCTCTACTTAAGAGTAGAGCCGACCCTGCAAAGAAACACACTTCGAAAATAAACACCACAACTCATTCACAACCCCTTGGTCGGACTCTAAACTACAGTCTACCGACCGGGGTCCACAATCACATAACAATTAAGGAAATACCAAAAATACCCTTAAATCACAGAAATACATTTTATACGTAAAAATTACATAATTAACCTTAAAACACAGTAAAAATTGATAAAAACTCATTTTATTAGAAAAATCGTATATTATATATATAATTGAAAATAATTCACGAAAAATAGTTTTAATTAGTTAAAAATACCAAATAATTTGTAGAAATCATTTTTATACCTTAAATAACTATCAAAACCAATTAAATTACATTTTTAGCCAATTTTATGTAAAATTACCAAAATGCCCTTATATATATAAATATACTAAAATTACTTCAAAAATTCACCAAAAATTATACAATTATCCAAATTAATTTTCTCAACATATTTATCAATAATATCAATAATTAAACTCAATTAACCAATTAATTTCAATTAAAAACACATTTAACCCTAATTTCCCAAAATTACTTAAACTTAAATAATTCAAAATAAATACATAAAAATTCATAAAAATTCCAAATAAATTCCTATAATTCATTTCAACACCTAATTTAACCATAAAACACAATTTCATAATTTATTTAGTTAATTTCCGAAAATTAGAAAGTAATATTAAAATATTCAAAAATACCCAAAAATCAAAATAATTCCCAAAAATTCCACAAAAATTCATACATGTAGATTAAGCTACTAGGATCAACATTTTGTGAAGGTAGTTTTCATGAATCAATCAATTCGAAGCTCAAAATAATCAAAAACACCTAATATGGCCGAAATTGAAAATTCGAAACCTAAGCAAATCAAGACCAATTCAGCTCAAACCAAAGCTAGAATCACACTCACCGGAGCTCAAGGAGAAGAAAGAGACCAGTGGTGTCGAAAACGGTGGCCGGAATCATGGTCAACGACATGAAGCTTGAGTTTCGGCAACCCAAGTTATTTCCAGCCAAACTCGACGGGAAAGGGAGCTGCTGGCGGCGGGGAATGGCTGAGGACGAAGGTGGCAAGCCAAGAGGCACACTGAACGGCGGCGAATGAAGTTACAGACGGCGAAGGGTGAGGGTAGCGTCCGGAGAAGAAGAAGAGAAAGGAGGGGCAGTTTCGTAATTATTCCAAATTTTATTTTTTTTGTTATATTAAGTGTATATATGTATATATATATATACTTTATACTATTTATTAAAATAATATTAAATTACACACATTAAATATACACCACACACTTAATATTTAATATTTTAAAATTTAATATTAATTAAAAATAATTAAATAACAATAAAATAATTAATTAATTAGTAAAATATTAGGGTAATATATTAAACCCTAATTAAATAAATATTTACACGCATAGGCTTTATTTAGTATTTTAAAAATAGGTATGAGTTCATGTAAGTCCAAAAATATATTTAATATAATTAATAATAAATTATTTACGTGAAAATTTCCTCGAAAATAAAAAATCTCGGGAAAATTTTACGTAAAACACTGTAAATAAGACACAATAATTAAAATAGGTTTTAAATACATATCAACTCGTAAAAATATCGTAATGTATATACAAAAATTATTAACACTGCATATCCCGATACAGTGTAAAAATATTTAAAAACACGGGATATTACAAAAATATCAAAATACATCTACAAAAGTTCTAAAGACTCGATCTAGATTACTAGACACAGGATTAAATCAGAATCCGACGGATATCACGTTTTACGAGAATTCTACCAAAAATCTGGTAGAACCTCCCCTGTAAAATGGACATCTCTCTATTCAAAGAGTAGAGCCAGCCCTGCAAAGAAACAAACTTCGAAAATAACACAGAATTCATAATCACAATCCCTTAATCAGACTCCAAAATACAAATCACCGACCGAGGTCCACAATTCACAGAGTATTTACAAAATACCGAAAATACCCCTTATATACTAAAAATACATTTTATAAGTAGAAATTACATAAATAACCCTAAAACACAGTAAAAACCGATAAAAACTCATTTTATTAGAAAAATCGTATATTATATATATAATTTGAAAATAATTTACAAAAAATAGTTTAAATTAGTTAAAAATACTAAATAATTTGTAGGAAATCATTTTTATACCTTAAATAACTATTAAAACCAATTTAATTACATTTTTAGCCAATTTAGGGTAAAATTACCAAAATACCCCCTATATATATAAATATACTAAAATAAATCCAAAAATTCACCAAAAATAATATAATTGCACAAAATTAATTTTCTCAACATATATATCAATAATATCAATAAATAAACTCAATTAACTAATTAATTTCAATTAAACATACAATTAACCCTATTTTTCCAAAATTACATAAAATAAATAAATTCAAAATAAATACATAAAAATTCACAAAAATTCCAAATAAATTTCTATAATTCATTTCAACACCTATATTTATCATAAAACACAATTTCATAATTTAATTAATTAATTTTCGAAAATTAGAAAATAATAATAAAATATTCAAATTACCCAAAAATCAAAATAATTTCCAGAAATTCTACAAAAATTCACACATGAAGAGTAAGCTAAGGGGGAGAAAAATTTGTGAAGGAATTTTTCATGAATCAATCAAATTGAAGCTCAAAAAATCAAGAACCCTAATAGGCCGAAATTGCAAAATCGAAACTTAGGCAAATCTAAACCATTTTAAGTGAAACAAAGCTTGGAATCACACTCACCGGAGCTCAAGGAGAAGATAGAGACCTGCGGGTGTCGAAAACGGTGGCCGGAAAACGTTCTGGTGAACGACGATGAGAAGAGTTTCGCTTTCCCGGCCAAAACAAGCTTCCCGATGCCGAAAACAGTTGCAGCAGGTGGCGGGGAAGGCTGAGGAAGAAGGTGGCATGCCGAGAGGCACACCGACGGTAAGAGAACGGCGTGACTGACGGTGATTATGGGATGGGACGATCGGAGAAGGAGGTGGAGGGGATAGGGGGTGGTTTTGTAAATAAACTAAAGTTTATATATATTATATATATATATATATATATATATATATATATATATATATATATTATATATATATATATATATATATATATATATATAACTTTAATAATTTATATTACAATATATTAATATTATACTTAGAAAAATTACACACCACATATATAAAATAAACATTGTATATATATACATGTACACATGATAATTAATTAATCAAAATTAATTTATATAATATATACATAATTAAAATAATTACTAAATCCTAATTTAATTTAAATACGTATACTTGCATGTATATGTATATATTTTAATACGACCCTTGAAAATCATGCATGAACTCATGCAAATACTTAATTCTATTTAGAATAATTAATATTAAATTATTTACGTGTCAATTTCCCCGAAATTAGAATTCTTAGGAAAATTTTACGTAAAATACTTAAAATAATATAAAACAATAAAAATTAGTTTTAATTAAATAACAAACTCATAAAATATCAATATTATATATAAGAATTACTAACACTGCATATCCCGATGCAGTGTAAAACTATTTAAAAACTCGGGATATTACAGGTGCTATCCCAATACTGCTATGGTAGCTATTATTATATGTAAACTCCATAAGCGGAAAATGATCATCCTAGCTACCTTTCAGATCCAAAACACACATACTCAACATATCTTCCAATGTCTAGATTGTCCTCTTAGACTGACCATCGGTCTGAGGGTGAAAAGAAGTATTGAAATCAAGCCTGGTGCCCATCGCTAATTGCAACGTCTGCCAAAAATGAGACGTAAACAATGAACCTCTATTAGATACAATGGACACAAGTACTCCGTGAAGGCACACAATATGCTTAAGATACAGCTTCGCCAATCTAGCCATAGAATAAGTGGCTTTCACAGGCAAGAAATTAGCAAACTTGGTCAACCTGTCCACAATCACCCAGATGGAATTGTATCCATCCTTAGAATGAGGTAAACCAACCACAAAATCCATTCTCTCCTATTTCCACTCAAGAATAGGAAGTGGCTGAAGCTTCCCAGAAGGCTTCTGATGTTTAGCTTTCACCTGCTGACACGTCAAATACTTAGCAACAAAATCAGGTACATCCTTCTTCAGTCCATCCCACCAATACAAGTCTTTGATATTGTGGTACATCTTAGTGACACCTAGATGTATGTTGTGGGTTGTAGAATATGCTTCCTCAAGGATCTCTTCTCTTAAATTATCCATATTAGGAACGCATAACCTACCACTGATCCACAAAACACCTTCATCATTGAGTGTGAAATTAGTGAACTTCCCTGCATGAATATTCTCTGTAAGCTCTGCTAGAATAGGATCTCGACCCTGAGCTGCCTTAATCCTATCTCTCAGCATAGATCGAACTCTGAACTAAGCTAACAATCCCCCAGATCTACTCATCTTCATCATTAGACCTTGATCCACTAACTAATGCAATTCTTATATCAACAGTCTCCTCTCCATACTGATGTGAGTAAGACTACCTGAGGACTTCCTACTCAATGCATCTGCTACCATATTAACCTTGCCTGGATGATAAAAAATTTCATAATCATAGTCCTTCAAGAGTTCTAACCATCTCCTCTGCCTCAGATTCAAATCTCTATGCTAAAAAATGTACTTAAGACTCTTGTGATAAGTGAAAATCTCACAAGTCTCCCCGTACAGATAATATCTCCAAATCTTGAGAGCAAAGATCACTACAAACATCTCTAGGTCATGGGTAGGATAATTTTGTTCATGCTTTTTCAACTGCCTTGAAGCATAAGCTATCACCTTACCATTCTGTATTAACACACAACCTAGGCCAACTCTAGAGGCATCACAATACATAGTGAACTTATCTACTCCATTAGGTAAAGCCAAAACTGGAGCTGTGGTCAACTTCTCCTTCAACAACTGGAAACTATTCTCACAAGCATCTGAACACTTAAACTTCACATTCTTTTGAGTCAAGCGAGTCATAGGAGCTGTAATTCTAAAAAATCCTGCACAAATCTTCGATAGTACCCAGCTAAACCCAGAAAACTATGAATCTCCATAACTATCGTCAGTCTAGGCCACTCATACACTATCTCAATCTTGTGAGGATCAAATTGGATACCATCTTTAGACACCACATGTACAAGGAATGCAACACTCTCTAACCAGAAATCACACTTCGAGAATTTAGCATAAAGCTAATGTTCTCTCAATGTTTATAGTACAGTCCTCAAGTGATATATATGCTCCTCCATACTCTTCAAATACACTAGTATATCATCAATGAAGACTACCATAAATTGATCCACAAATGGTCTGAATACCTTGTTCATCAGATCCATAAAAGCAGCTGGTGCATTAGTCAACCCAAATGACATCACCAGAAACTCATAGTGGCCATATCGAGTGCGGAATGCCATTTTAGGAACATCGGCTTCACTAATCCACAACTAATGATAATCGGACCTCAAATCAATCTTAGAAAAGAACTATGCACCTTGAAGCTGATCAAACAAATCATCTATGCTCAGGAGAGGATACTTGTTCTTCACTGTCACCTTGTTTGGATCTCTGTAATATATGCACAGTCTTAGGGTACCATCCTTTTTCCACACAAATAGGACTGGTGCACCCCAAGGAGAAACACTAGGTCTGATAAAAGCCTTATCCAGTAATTTTTACAATTACTCCTTTAACTCTTTCAACTCTGCAGGAGCTATTCTGTAAGGCAGCATTGAAATAGGAGTAGTGTATAGAACCACATCTATACAGATCTCAATCTCTCTGTGAGGTGGTAAACCTGGAAACTCCTTAGGAAAAACATCAGGAAACTCACAGGCAATAGGAACATCTGTTAGTGATAACTTCTCCACTGAAGTATCCTTGACTAATGCCATATATCATTGACAACCCTTCCTCAACATCTTCCTAGTTGTGATAGCGGATTCTAAGGTGCATAACTCTTATCACTCACAAACTTAAACTCTTCTTCATCTAGAATTCTAAAAATCACCTCTTTACTCCGACAATCCACAACGATATAGTGCTAAGACAACCAATCCATACCTAAAATCATATCAAACTCCATCACATCCAATAACACTAATTCTATTGACAATTCTTTACCTCCGATGAACACTGGACTACCAGGAAGAACAACGTCGGTGTCCAATGTGAATCGTTTAGAGGAGTGGCAACAAACAAAGGAAAAGCCATCCTCAAAACTTACCAACACTACTTCAAAGAAAACACAGGAGATACAAAAGAATATGTATACAATGACAACATTAGATGCCTGAGCATCCTATTGAGTGAGGTGATAAGGAACTAGTGTTGCATTGGCAATCGACTACTGTGGAAACTGTGGAATCTACTGTGGCTGAAAACCAAAATAGGGACATGATCTGGCAAAGTGTCTCATCTATCTGCATTGAAAACAAGTCAATGGTGCCATATAACACGATCCCTGATGGACTTTACCACACGTCTGACAGATACTAGCTGCTGACCTTAAACTCTGACCACTACTGTTGCAAGAAGCACCTGACCCAAATCTTATCAGTTTGTATTGTCCCCCACGACCATGTTTGCTACTCCTATGCACTCTATGTTGCTGCCTCTGGCTCTGCTTTACTGTGCCTCTTTACTAACTACTCGAACCAATTTGAAAGGTCAAATAAGGAGTAATATGAAATGCTCCTAACTGTATACCCAACTGATAATAATCAGGCATAGCTCCTTGCCTAACTAACCTCAACTCAATCTCTTTGGCCAACTCTATCACTGACTCTAGAGTAAGGCTCGCTATAGGCATCCCAGAAAAAATAGAACCCAGGCCAGTAATGTACGTAGTGACAGCAAAATACTAATCTCTCTTCAAATCCTTTACTTATTTTCCAAGTGGAAGAAACTCTCTAGTGTAGTCCTCGATAGATCTATCACCCTTGGTGATGCTCGTCAATCGAAGTCTGTAACTCATCCACAGTGGCTCTGGACAGAATCTCCTTATAACCTCTCTCTGAATTGAGCCCAGGTCATTGTCATCATATATGGCTAAATCATCTGAATAAACCAATCCAGGGTTAGTCCCTCTACTAATAACTAGACAATCATTATTCACTGATACTCAGTATGAGCAATCCGATTCCTTGTCTCAATCACATGTAGAAAATCTAATGGATTTGACATCCCATCAAAAGCTATCCTGCCATCTCTGGCATAGAACAGTGCTGCCTCAGGGTCAGACATACCCTGCTAATAGATAGGCTATAATGGTGGTGCAACTGGAGCTATCACAACATCCTAGTATTTTGGCTATATAGGTTCCTCATCTTGTAGCTCACGCTGTCTACGGTGACCTACCACTCCTCGAGGTCTACCTCTACCTCGATCTCTATGCCTCATTGGCAGCTCAAGAGGTAAAACCTCATCCTAAAAGGACTCATCATCCTTGGACTCAATGATCGGTGGAGCGACACATGCTCGCCTCCTCATTTTGAAAAGATAAAAGCAAAGAGATTTAGACAAACAAACAACCTAGCGATTACGCAGAATACTAAATCAAGGAAAACATATCAAAGACATACTCGAACCTAAATAATTGCAGTAGTTACAAAGAAAACAAACTCTGAAAACCTAGGTCCATAACACTAATAACTTAGGGATCTAATACAAATTTGGCTCTGATACCAACTTTATCACGACCCAAATCGGGAGTCATGACCGCCACTAGGGAACGAGAATTCTTTCGAATCCGAATATAAACCATGAATATACCAAAAATATTCTAAGTGTATATTGAAAATATAACATGCATATATATTGAAATATACCAAAAATATACCTAACATATACTAAAACATTTAATAAAACAATTCATGTATAAATACATATTAAAAACATGAATACTCAATATCATGCATCCTAAATGTGATGTATATATAAAATAATAATTCACAATTTTACGCTCCTCGAGACTAGCTCGATGGGCCCGGTCCAATAGGCCTCAGTCTCGACACAACTAAAAAATAAATAATAATACAATCAGAATAAATCTAACTGATACTTCTAAAGAAGACTTGATCTAAGAATACGAAACCCAGACAAATATGAAAATTCAGAATCGACCTGATGTCACATTTTACGAGAATTCTACCAAAAATTCAGCATAACCTCCTTTGTAAAATAGACATCTCTCTACTAAAAAGTAAAGCCCATCCTATAAGAAAAATGCACTTCTAACACAGATTGCACAACACCTCGGGTTGGGACCCCGAACTGCACAATTTCCCAACCGAGGTTCACAATTCACCAAAATTTTGAATAAAATAATAAATATATATAAAAATCAATAAATTCCATAAATATCCTCAAAATACCCAAAATATAATATATTTAAACATTAAAACACTAAATACAATTATTTTCACATTAATTAAATAAAAATCTCAAATAATAATATAATATTATTAAAATTCCAATTTTCCTATAAATTCAAATTAAAATAGTAAAAATTCACTTTTATATATTAAAATAGCTTTAATAGCCTACATATGTATTGAAAGTAATTAAAAACCCATTAAATCACCAAAATAGTAAATAATATATTATTTGGAAATAATATTTGAAAATTAGTATTAATTAGTTAAAAATAGTAAATAATTTATAAAAATCATTTTAATACCCTAAATAATTCTAAAACTATCTAAAACATATTATTCAACTATAATTTTCACAAAATTACTCAATTAACTCAATAATACAAAATATACATAATATAATTAATATTCTAAAAAATTATATAAATTCACCGAAAACTATTTTAATGATTCTAAAATTATTAACTCAAATTACTAAAACTAATTTAACTAAATTTTCAATAAAAATAATTAATTAACATAATTATCAAAAATTCAATATTGAATATTAAAATAATAAAAAATTAACCAAAATTCAAATTAATTAAAAAAATTCATAAAAAAATATATTTGAGAAGCTTGAGCTACAAAAAACAACATTTGTGAAGCAAGTTTTCATGAATCAACCTAAATCAAGTTCAAAAAATTCAAAAACCCTAAAACACATAAATTAAAAATTAAAGATATCTAAAAATCTAGAGATTTTGAGCTCAAACAGAGCTTGGAAATGGACTCACCGGATGAAAATATTTTGAAAGAGTTTGATTCGATGAGTTTGGGTGGCCGGAATCTCACCGGAAAAAGGAAGCTTCCACTTTCGGCTTCTCTGTATTTTCGACGATTCAGGCGGAGGCAGGCGGTTCTGCTGACGATGAGGAGGTGGAGGAGGAAGGGAAGAGTTGATGGCAGTCAATGGCAGAGGGTGGGGCGGTCCGGCGGTCTGTGATGGTGGTGACCGAAAGTGACGAAGAAGAAGAAAGAGGTTTGACCCGAAATTTGACTTTTGAATATTTTTTTATTAAATTTTAAAATTACCAAAATGCCCTTCACTCAACTTAATAATAATAATAATAATAATAATAATAATAATAATAATAATAATAATAATATTATTATTATTATTATTATTATTATTATTATTATTATTATTAAGTTTAATATTGTCAATTAATCTCACGTAAAATAAATTATTTTTACGTAAATAATTACTCAGAATAAAATGTGTAAATATTATTAGCAATTAACAATGATAATATATGAATAAAATTTAGAATTATTAATACTGCATATCCCAAAATAATATTATTTTATTTAAAGTACTGGGTCTTTACAATCTCCCCTCCTTATAAGAATTCATCCTTGAATTCAAAGAAAAGAATAGAAACAAAAGTCATCGAGGAAAGAGATAAGGATAAGAAGTTCGCATCTCTGCTTCAGTCTCTTAAGTATGCTCCTCTACGTTGTTGCTTCACCACAACACCTTGACCATCGAAATCTGTTTCGAACGCCACTGACAAACTTGATAATCAACAATCATAACAGGTTCCTCCTTGAACGTCAAGTCTTCATTCACTTCCACACTATTAGGCTGCAACACGTGTGAAGGGTCTGAAATATACTTCCTCAACATCGAGATATAGAACATTGGATGCACTTGAGACAAACTCGGAGGCAAAGTGAACCGATATGCAACCATGCCCACTCTCTCTAGAATCTCAAATGATCCAATATATCTTAGTGCTAGCTTACCCTTCTTGCTAAATCTTATCATACCCTTCATCGGAGACACCTTCAGGAATGCATAGTCTCCAACCTGAAACTCCATATCTCTACATCTCGGATCCGCATAGCTCTTTTTTCTATTAACTACGGTCTCTAATATCCTCTTAATTACAACAACCTTCTCTACAACATCCTGAACCATATCAGGTCCAGTCAATGCTCTCTCCCCAATCTCATCCCAACTCAGAGGGGATTTACACTTCCTTCCGTATAAAGCCTCATACGGTGCCATCCCAATACTGCTATGGTAGCTATTATTATATGCAAACTCCACAAGCGACAAATGATCATCCCAGCTATATCCTAAATCTAAAACACACATCCTCAACATATCTTCCACTGATTGGATCGTCCTCTTATTAGACTGACGATCTATCTAAAGGTGAAAAGTAGTACTGAAATCAAGCCTGGTTCCTATCACTTCTTACAACTTCTACTAAAAATGAGAGGTAAACACTGAATATCTATTAGATACAATGGACATAGGTACTCTGTGAAGGTACACAATATGCTTAACATACAGCTTCACCAATCTAGCTACAGAATAAGTGGCTTTCACATGCAAGAAATTAGCAGATTTGGTCAACCTTTCCACAATCACCTAAATGGAATTGTATCGATCCTTAGAATAAGGTAAACTAACCATAAAATCCATAGCAATTCTCTCCCATTTCCACTCAGGAATAGGAAGTGGCTGAAGTTTCCCAAAAGGCTTTTGATGTTTAGCTTTCACCTGTTGACACGTCAAATACTTAACAACAAAATTAGCTACATCCTTCTTCAGTCCATCCCACCAGTACAAGTCTTTGATACTGTGATACATCTTAGTGACACTTGGATGTACGTTGTAGGTTGTAGAATGTGCTTCCTCAAGGATCTCTTCTCTTAAATTATCCATATCAGGAATGCACAACCTACCACTGATCCACAAAACACTTTCATCATCGAGTGTGAAATCAATGAACTTCCCTGCACGGATATTCTCTGTAAGCTCTGCTAGAATAGGATCTCAGCCCTGAGCTGCCTTAATCCTCTCTCTCAACATAAATTGAACTCTAAACTGAGCTAACAATCTCCCATATCTACTCATCTTCATCATCAGACCTTGATCCACTAATTGATGCAATTCTTAGATTAACGGTCTCCTCTCCACACTAAGGTGAGCAATAATACCTAAGGACTTCCTAATCAAGGCATCTGCTACTATATTAGCCTTGCCTAAATGATAAAGAATCTCACAATCAGAGTCCTTCAAGAGTTATAACCATCTCCTCTGCCTCAGATTCAGATCTCTCTATTGAAAAATGTACTTAAGGCTTTTGTGATAAGTGAAAATCTCACAAGTCACCCCGTACAGATAATATCTCTAAATCTTAAAAGCTAAGATCACTATAGCCATCTCTAAGTCGTGGGTAGGATAATTCTGTTCATGCTTCTTCAACTGCCTCGAAGCATAAGCTATCACTCTACCATTTTGCATCAACACACAACCTAGGCCAACTCTAAAGGCATCACAATACACAATGAACTTATCTACTCCATTAGGCAAAACCAAAACTGGAGCTGTGGTTAACTTCTCCTTTAGCAACTGGAAACTACTCTTATAAGCATCTGACCACTCAAGCTTCATACACTTTTGAGTAAAGCGAGTCATAGGAGCTGCAATTCTGGAAAAATCCTGCATAAATCTCTTATAGTACCCAACTAAAACTAGAAAAATATGAATCTACTTAACTATCGTTGATCTAGACTACTCAGACACTACCTCATTCTTTTGTGGATCAACTTAGATACCATCTTTAGACACCACATGTCCAAGGAATGCAACACTTTCCACCCAGAAATCACACTTTGAGAATTTAGCATAAAGATGATGCTCTTTCAGTGTTTACAGTATAGTCCTTAAATGATAAATGTGCTCCTCCATACTCTTGGAATACACCGGTATATCATCAATGAATACTACCATAAACTAATCCATAAATGGTCTGAATACCCTATTCATCAGTTCCATAAAAGTAGTTGCTGCATTAGACAACCCAAATGACATCACAAGAAAGTCATAGTGGCCATATTGAGTATGGAATTGTCACGACCCAAAACAGGGGCCATGACCGGCGCTAGGGAACGAGAATTCTTTCGAATCCGGAACCCGTAGCAAGCCTAAAAATAAAATAAATCATGCAATAATAACAATAATCATATAATATGCAGCGGAAATAAAAATCATAATATCATAATATTATTCACATCAACTGGATTTAAATCAAATCTCATCTCATAGATAGATAATCTTTAATACAAATCCAGTTTCAATATAATACATCTCTTTTAAAATAAAATACATGTAATCCAATACTTTAATTCACAACTACTGCAGTGTCTAGATAAAATAAATAAGGCTCAAGTAGATAATTTACACAAAGAAGCCGGGGCGGAAGAAATCCGGCGTATTGACCTGCTACTGAGGTCTGAGGATGTTGACTCTCCTGAAAAATAGTCAACGGAGGGGAGTCAGACCTCACTGAGTGAATTACTATAATATATATACATACACACTAAATGATAATGCATACAGTCAACAGTATATATCTAATATATATATATACAGGCAATTACATACAGATGCAATAAAATCATTTTTTATATATTTTATCTGAAAATCATCTTTTATGAAGGATCACATAGAACCCTAGAATATCGCAACCTCGGAAATAGTGTTAGACAACACTCTAGCCATACAGGCTCACTTATTCCAAAATATATCCACTTAATCCATTTAGACAGTAGACTGGCCCCGAGACACTAAGTCAATCGAGCTCCAGCAGTCTGACTGCCAGTGTGATTGGCCCCGAGACACTTGGTCAACCGAGCTCCAGCAATCACACCCACAAACCACATCTCACACATATCAATAATCACATCAAATCAATACCCACAAATAAGTTAGTATTATAGCCTAAATACTATAGGCGTACCGGTACGTACTCGGTCCTAGTGCTGCCCACTAGGAAGCACGTTCTATCGATATCCTTCATTAATAAATATAAAACATTCATTCACAAATAAATGATGCATGAATTTCAATAAAATAACGACATAAACCATATTTATATACCGGAAATATACCAAAAGTAAACTATGTATATTTCGAGTATATATATGTCAAATGAATTCAATCAAATTATAAATTAAGTTGGAAATATATTTAAAAACATTTTAAATATATTTTATTTACAAAACATGCATATAATTTAATATATACCAAAAATAAACAAAAAATATACTTAAATACAAATCATATTATTTATGCATTTTAATCAAAATAAAACATATATTTCTAAATCATGCATCCTAAGCATATATATATAGTATAGTAACTCACCTAGTGCGCTCCACGAGACGGGTCCGACGGGCCTGGTCCACTAGCCCTCGGTCTCGGCGCAACTAAACAAGAAATAATTAACTGACATCAGAATAAACCTAACAGAAATCCTAGAATTCGATCTAGAGTATTAAACACAGAATCAGAAATTAGGGTTCGACTGGATATCACGTTTTACGAGAATTCTACCAAAAATTCGACAGAACCTCCCTTGTAAAACGGACATCTCTCTACTCAAAAGAGTAGAGCCGACCCTGCAAAGAAACACACTTCATAAAATAAGCTCAACACAATCCACAACCCCTCGGTCGGACTCCAGACTACAATCTACCGACCGGGGTCCACAAACACAGAACAATTCAGAAAATACCAAAAATATCCTTACAACCTAGAAATACATTTTATAGGTAAAAATTACCTAATTAGCCTTAAAACACAGTAAAAACCGATAAAAACTCATTTTATTTGAAAAATTGTATATTATATATATAATTGAAAATAATTTACGAAAAATAGTTTTAATTAGTTAAAAATACTAAATAATTTGTAGAAATCATTTTTATACCTTAAATAACTATTAAAACCAATGAAATTACATTTTTAGCCAATTTAGGGTAAAATTACCAAAATACCCCTATATATATAAATATACTTAAATTACTTCAAAAATTCACCAAAAATCATAAAATTATCCAAAATTAATTTTCTCAACATATTTATCAATAATATTAATAATTAAACCCAATTAACCAATTAATTTCAAATAAAAACACATTTAACCTAATTTTCCCAAAATAACATAACCTTAAATAATTCAAAATAAATACTTAGAAATTCATAAAACTTCCAAATAAATTCCTATAATTCATTTCAATACCTAATTTAACCATAAACCCCAATTTCATAATTTAAATAATTAATTTCCAAAAATTAGAAAATAATATTAAAATATTCAAAAATACCCAAAAATCCAAAAAATCTCCAAAAATTCTACAAAAATTCATACATGTAGATTGAGCTACTAGAAACAACATTTGTGAAGGAAGTTTTCATGAATCATCCAATTCGAAGCTCAAAAAAATCAAAAACCCTAATGTGACCGAAATTGAAATTCGAAACCTAAGCAATTCTAGACCATTTAAGCTCAAACCAAAGCTATAATCACACTCACCGGACGTCAAGGAGTCGATGAAGACCGGCGGTGTCGAAAACGGTGGCCGGAATCGATGAGGGAAGAAGAAGATGAAACTCTCGGCTTCCGACGATACCAAGCTTCCCCGACGCCGGAAATGGCTACCACAGGCGGCGAGGAAGGCTGGGGAAGGTGGTGGCACACCGGACGGCACACCCACGGTGAAGAAACGGCAGTAGCAGCGACCGGACGGTGAAGGAAAACGGTCGGGAGGAAGAAGAAGCTCACGGGGGCAGTTTTGTAATTTTCCAATTCTTTTGATTTTTGACAATTTTTAATGTATATATGTATATATATATATACTTTACACTATATAATAAAATAATATTAAATTACACACTTTAAATATACAACACACACATAAAATTTAATATTTTAATAATTTATACTAAATAAAAATAATTAAATATCAATAAAACTAATAAATAATAAATAAAATATTAGGGTAATACTAAACCCTAATTAAATAAATATACACACACGTAGGCTTTATTTAGTATTTTAAAAATATGTATGAGTCCATGCAAGTCCGAAAATATATTTAAAATAATTAATATTAAAATATTTACGTGAAAATTTTCCCGAAAATGCAAGTCCCGGGAAAATTTTACGTAAAGTACTGTAGATAAAACACAGTATTAAAAATAGGTTTTAAATACATATTAACTCGTAAAAATATCATAAGATATATATATACAAAATTATTAACACTGCATATCCCGGTACAGTGTAAAAATGTTTAAAAAAAAACACGGGATATTACAGTCTTCCCCCCTTACAAGAATTCATCCCCGAATTCCGGAAAACAAGATCAAGAAGGAAAGAGATACGGGTAAGAAGCTCGCATCTCAGCTTCAGTCTCCCACGTATGCTCTTCAACTCTGTCGCTACGCCACATAACCTTGACCATTGGAATCTGCTTCGATCGCAACTGTCGAACTTGATAATCAACGATCGCCACAGGTTCTTCCACAAACGTCAAATCTTCACTCACTTCTACACTGTCGGGCTGCAACACGTGTGAAGGATCTGAGATATACTTCCTCAACATCGAGATATGAAATACTGGATGCCCTTGTGACATACTCGGAGGCAAATCCAACCGATATGCAACAATGCCAACTCTCTCCAGAATCTCAAACGGTCCAATGTATCTCGGTGCTAACTTACCCTTCCTGCCAAATCTCATCACACCCTTCATTGGAGATACCTTCAGAAAAACAAAATCTCCAACCTAAAACTCCACATCTCTGTGCCTAGGATCCGCATAACTCTTCTGTCTACTAACTGCGGTCTCTAATCTTCGCTTAATCACGGTGACCTTCTCTGCAGCATTTTGAACCATCTCAGGTCCAGTCAAAGCTCTCTCACCAATCTCATCCCAACTCAACGGGGATCTACACTTCCTTCCATACAAAGCCTCATACGGTGCCATGCCAATGCTATTATGGTAGCTGTTATTATATGCAAACTCAACAAGCGACAAATGATCATCCCAGCTACCTCCCAAATCCAAGACACACATCCTCAACATATCTTCCAGTGTCTGGATCGTCCTCTCAGACTGGCCATCTGTCTGAGGATGAAAAGCAGTACTGAAATCCAACCTAGTGCCCATCGCTTCCTGCAACTTCTGCCAAAAATGAGAAGTAAACACTGAACCTCTATTTGACACAATGGACACAGGTACTCCATGAAGGCATACGATATGCTTCACATACAACTTCGCCAATCTAGCAACTGAATAGGTGGCTTTCACTGGCAAGAAATGTGCAGACTTCATCAACCTGTCTACAATCACCCAGATGGAGTCGTATCCATCCTTCGAACGAGGTAAACCGACCATAAAATCCATAGCTATCCTTTCCCACTTCCACTCGGGAATAGGAAGAGGCTGAAGCTTCCCAGAAGGCTTCTGATGTTCGGCTTTCACTTGCTGACATGTCAAGCACTTAGCAACATAATCAACGACATCCTTCTTCAATCCATCCCACCAGTATAAATCTCTAATACTGTGGTACATCTTAGTGACACCTGGATGAACGCTGTAAGCTGTAGAATGTGCTTCCTCTAGGATCTCTTCTCTCAAATCATCCACATCAGGAACACACAATCTACCACTGATCCACAACACACCATCATCATCAAGTGTGAAATCAGTGAACTTCCCTGCTCTGACATTCTCTGTAAGCTCTTCCAGAATAGGATCCCGGCTCTGAGCTGCTTTAATCCTATCCCTCAGTACAGATCGTACTTTAAACTGAGCTAGCAGTCCACCTAATCTACTAATCTTCATCATCAAACCTTGATCCACCATCAGATGCAATTCCTGGATCAATGGTCTCCTCTCAACACTGATGTGAGCAAGACTACCTGAGGACTTCCTACTCAAGGCATCTGCTACAACATTAGCTTTACCCGGATGATATAGAATCTCACAGTCATAATCCTTCAACAATTCCAACCATCTTCTCTGCCTCAGATTCAAATCTCGCTGCTGAAAAATGTACTTAAGGCTCTTGTGATCAGTGAATATCTCACAAGTCACCCTGTACAAATAATGTCTCCAACTCTTCAAAGCAAAGATTACTACAGCCATCTCAAGATCATGTGTAGGATAGTTCTGCTCATGCTTCTTCAACTGCCTTGAAGCATAGGCTATCACCCTTCCATTCTGCATCAACACACAACCAAGACCAATTCTAGAGGCATCATAGTAAACTGTGAACTTATCCACACTATTAGGCAAAGCTAACACTGGCGCTGTGGTCAACTTCTCCTTCAACAACTGAAAACTATTCTCACAAGCTTCTGACCACTCGAATCTAACATTCTTCTGAGTCAAGCGAGTCATAGGGGCTACTATCCTGGAAAAATCCTGCACAAACCGCCTATAATACCCGGCTAAACCCAGAAAACTCTGAATCTCCGTAACAGAAGTAGGTCTAGGCCATTCAGACACTGCCTCAACCTTCTGTGGATCAACCTGAATACCTTCTTTAGACACTACGTGTCCAAGAAAAGAAACACTCTCCATCCAGAAATCACACTTAGAGAATTTAGCATAAAGCTGATGATCCCTCAATGTCTGTAGTACAATCCTCAAGTGATATACGTGCTCTTCCATACTCCTAGAATATACCAGTATATCATCAATGAAGACTACTACAAACTGATCCATATACGGTCTGAATACCCTGTTCGTCAGATCCATAAAAGCTGCTGGTGCATTAGTCAAACCAAAAGACATCACCAGAAACTCATAGTGGCCATATCGAGTGCGGAAAGCTATCTTAGGAATATCAGATTCACTAATCCGCAACTGATGATAACCCGACCTCAAGTCAACCTTAGAAAAGAATTGTGCACCCTGTAGCTGATCAAACAAATCATCAATCCTCGGGAGAGGATACTTGTTCTTCATTGTCACCTTATTCAGCTCTCTGTAGTCAATGCACAGTCTCAGGGTACCATCCTTCTTCTTCACAAACAAGACTGGTGCACCCCAAGGAGAAACACTAGTTCTAATGAAACCTTTATCCAACAATTCTTGCAACTGCTCCTTCAACTCTTTCAACTCTGTAGGAGCCATTCGAT
Source organism: Mallotus nudiflorus (assembly GCA_947683625.1). Taxonomy (NCBI): domain Eukaryota; kingdom Viridiplantae; phylum Streptophyta; class Magnoliopsida; order Malpighiales; family Euphorbiaceae; genus Mallotus; species Mallotus nudiflorus. The sequence goes on from CANTUR010000951.1 coordinate 84,574, forward strand.
AGGGTGGCATAGATATAGGAGTAGTACCTGGTACCACATCTATACAGAACTCAATCTCTCTGTAAGGTGGTAAACCTGGCAACTCCTCGGGAAAAACATCAGGAAACTCACAAGCAACAAGAACATCTGTGAGTGACAACTTCTCCACTGACGTATCCCTGACCAATGCCAAATATCCCTGACAACCTTTCCTCAACAACTTCCTAGCTGAAATAGTAGAAATAAGATTCTGAGGTGCTGAACTCCTATCACCCACAAACTTAAAATCTTCTTCACCAGGAATTCTAAAAGTCACCTCCTTATTCCTGCAATCTACCATGGCAAAGTGCTGAGACAACCAATCCATTCCCAAAATAACATCAAACTCCATCACATCCAATAAAATCAAATCAGCGGGTAATTCTCTATCTCCCACGAGAACTGGATAACCAGAAAGAACAATATCGGTGTTCAAGGAATCGCTCAGAGGAGTGGCAACAGACAAAGGAAAAGCCATCCTCGAAGCTTGCCAACAAGATTTAGAAGCAAAAACAGGAGAAATGAATGAATGCATGGCACTCGGATAAAAAAAAAACTCAAGCATCCAGGTAATAAACAGAAACAATACCTGCCACGACTGCATTAGATGCCTGAGCATCCTGCTGAGTCAGATGGAAGACTCTGGCCTGACCTCGACCTCCCTGCTGACTGGTAGAAGCCTGGCCAACACCTCTGGCACCCTCCTCTAGTACCTCTACCACGACTCTGCTGTGGAATAAACTGAGTGGAACTCTGATGCTGAGCTGGTGGTAATTGAAATGGCATGGGTGCAGCACTAACAATCGACTGTTGTGGGAATCACGAAATCTGCTGCTGCTGATACCCAGAATAAGGACACGATCTGGAAAAATTTCCTGTCTGCCCGCATCTGAAGCATGTCAGTGGTGTCAGATAACACGGTCCCTGATGGACTCTATCGCAAGTCTGGCAAATGCTGGCAGCTGATCCAGAACTACGACCACTGCTGCTGCTCGAAGCACCTGACCCGAATCTGAACGATCCACGCTGACCTCCACGACCATGTCTACTGCTCCGATGCACTCGCTGCTGCTGTCTCTGACTCTGCTGAGTCAGACCTCGCTGCTGACTATTCGATCCAACATGAAAACTCGAATACGGAGTAGCCTGCAATCCACTCGACTGAACTCCTAGCTAGTAATAATCAGGCATCGCTCCCTGCCTAACTAACCTCAGCTCAATCTCCTTAGCTAACTCAATCACAGACTCCAGAGTAAGGCCTGCTGTAGGCATACCAGCAAAAGCTGAACCCAAACCAGTAACATATGTAGTAACTACGAAATACTGATCTCGCATCAGATCCTCAGCATATCTACCCAGACGAAGAAACTCTCGGGTATACTCCTCTACAGATCGATCTCCACGAGAAATACTGGTCAAACGGAGACGATAGCTCAAACGAAGAGGCTCTGGACAGAATCTCCTCATGAACCGCTCTCGAAACTGAGCCCATGTCATCGTCATCATATAAGGCTGGATCATCTGAATGAACCAATCTAGAGCTGGTCCCTCAACAAACAACTCAACAATCATGATCTGCTGGTACTCAGTATGAGCAGTCCGAGTCCTAGTCTCAATCGCATGCAAAAAGTCTAACGGATCGAAAGTACCATCGAAAGCAATCCTGCCAACTCGGGCATAGAAAAAAGCTACCTTAGGGTCAGACATACCCTACTGATAGGCAGGCTGAACAGGCTGAACAACTGGAGGAACATGAACATCAAATTCAAGCTCAACAGGCTCCTCGTCCTGTAACTCTCTCTGCCTACGGTGACCTGCCGCTCCTCGAGGTCTACCTCTGCCATGACCTCTACGTCTAACTGGCTGCTCAGGAGGTAAAACCTCATCCTGAAAAGACTCATCATCCTCGGCCTCAACGACTGGTGGAGCGACATGCGCTCGCCTCCTCATACTGAAAAGACAAACAGAAAGATTCAGACAAAACAGACAACGGAGGAATAACGCTGAAAACTAAAGCAAGGAATACTTATCAAGACATACTCGAACCTAATACACTGTAGTAGTTCAGCAGAAAACACAACTCGAAAACTAGGGCCACAACTCACATAACTAAGCCCTGACACAGAACTCTGCTCTGATACCAACTTTGTCACGACCCAAAACAGGGGCCATGACCGGCGCTAGGGAATGGGAATTCTTTCGAATCCCGAACCCGTAGCAAGCCTAAAAATAAAATAAATCATGCAATAATAACAATAATCATATAATATGCAGCGGAAATAAAAATCATAATATTATTCACATCAACTGGATTTAAATCAAATCTCATCTCATAGATATATAATCTTTAATACAAATCTAGTTTCAATAAAATACATCTCTTTTAAAATAAAATACATGTAATCCAATACTTTAATTCACAACTACTGCAGTGTCTAGATAAAATAAATAAGACTCAAGTAGATAATTTACACAAAGAAGTCGGGGCAGAAGAAATCCGGCGTATTGACCTGCTACTGAGGTCTGAGGATGTTGACTCTCCTGAAAAATAGTCAACGGAGGGGAGTCAGACCTCACTGAGTGAATTACTATAATATATATACATACACACTAAATGATAATGCATACAGTCAACAGTATATATATAATATATATATATATACAGGCAATTACATAAAGATGCAATAAAATCATTTTTTATATATTTTATCTGAAAATCATCTTTTATGAAGGATCACATAGAACCCTAGAATATCGCAACCTCAGAAATAGTGTTAGACAACACTCTAGCCATACAGGCGCACTTATTCCAAAATATATCCACTTAATCCATTTAGACAGTAGACTGGCCCCGAGACACTAAGTCAACCGAGCTTCAGCAGTCTGCTGCCAGTGTGATTGGCCCCGAGACACTTGGTCAACCGAGCTCCAGCAATCACACCCACAAACCACATCTTACACATATCAATAATCACATCAAATCAATACCCACAAATAAGTTAGTATTATAGCCTAAATACTATAGGTGTACCGGTACGTACTCGGTCCTAGTGCTGCCCACTAGGAAGCACGTTCTATCGATATCCTTCATTAATAAATATAAAACATTCATTCACAAATAAATGATGCATGAATTTCAATAAAATAACGACATAAACCATATATATATACCGAAAATATACCAAAAGTAAACCAAGTATATTTCGAGTATATATATGTCAAATGAATTCAATCAAATTATAAATTAAGTTGGAAATATATTTAAAAACATTTTAAATATATTTTATTTACAAAACATGCATATAATTTAATATATACCAAAAATAAACAAAAAATATACTTAAATACAAATCATATTATTTATGCATTTTAATCAAAATAAAACATATATTTCTAAATCATGCATCCTAAGCATATATATATAGTATAGTAACTCACCTAGTGCGCTCCACGAGACGGGTCCGACGGGCCTGGTCCACTAGCCCTCGGTCTCGGCGCAACTAAACAAGAAATAATTAACTGACATCAGAATAAACCTAACAGAAATCCTAGAATTCGATCTAGAGTATTAAACACAGAATCAGAAATTAGGGTTCGACTGGATATCACGTTTTACGAGAATTCTACCAAAAATTCGGCAGAACCTCCCCTGTAAAACGGACATCTCTCTACTCAAAAGAGTAGAGCCGACCCTGCAAAGAAACACACTTCATAAAATAAGCTCAACACAATCCACAACCCCTCGGTCGGACTCCAGACTACAATCTACCGACCGGGGTCCACAAACACAGAACAATTCAGAAAATACCAAAAATATCCTTACAACCTAGAAATACATTTTATAGGTAAAAATTACCTAATTAGCCTTAAAACACAGTAAAAACCGATAAAAACTCATTTTATTTGAAAAATTGTATATTATATATATAATTGAAAATAATTTACGAAAAATAGTTTTAATTAGTTAAAAATACTAAATAATTTGTAGAAATCATTTTTATACCTTAAATAACTATTAAAACCAATGAAATTACATTTTTAGCCAATTTAGGGTAAAATTACCAAAATACCCCTATATATATAAATATACTTAAATTACTTCAAAAATTCGCCAAAAATCATACAATTATCCAAAATTAATTTTCTCAACATATTTATCAATAATATTAATAATTAAACCCAATTAACCAATTAATTTCAAATAAAAACACATTTAACCTAATTTTCCCAAAATTACATAACCTTAAATAATTCAAAATAAATACTTAGAAATTCATAAAAATTCCAAATAAATTCCTATAATTCATTTCAATACCTAATTTAACCATAAACCCCAATTTCATAATTTAAATAATTAATTTCCAAAAATTAGAAAATAATATTAAAATATTCAAAAATACCCAAAAATCTAAAAAATCTCTAAAAATTCTACAAAAATTCATACATGTAGATTGAGCTACTAGGAAAAACATTTGTGAAGGAAGTTTTCATGAATCATCCAATTCGAAGCTCAAAAAAATCAAAAACCCTAATGTGACCGAAATTGAAAATTCGAAACCTAAGCAATTCTAGACCATTTAAGCTCAAACCAAAGCTAGAATCACACTCACCAGACCTCAAGGAGTCGATGAAGACCAGCGGTGTCGAAAGCGGTGGCCGGAATCGACGAGGGAAGAAGAAGATGAAACTCTCGGCTTCCGGCGATACCAAGCTTCCCCGACGCCGGAAATGGCTACCACAGGCGGCGAGGAAGGCTGGGGAAGGTGGTGGCACACCGGACGGCACACCCACGGTGATGAAACGGCAGTAGCAGCGACCGGACGGTGAAGGAAACGGTCGGGAGGAAGAAGAAGCTCACGGGGGCAGTTTTGTAATTTTCCAATTCTTTTGATTTTTGACAATTTTTAATGTATATATGTATATATATATACTTTACACTATATAATAAAATAATATTAAATTACACACTTTAAATATACAACACACACATAAAATTTAATATTTTAATAATTTATACTAAATAAAAATAATTAAATATCAATAAAACTAATAAATAATAAATAAAATATTAGGGTAATACTAAACCCTAATTAAATAAATATACACACACGTAGGCTTTATTTAGTATTTTAAAAATATGTATGAGTCCATGCAAGTCCGAAAATATATTTAAAATAATTAATATTAAAATATTTACGTGAAAATTTTCCCGAAAATGCAAGTCCCGGGAAAATTTTACGTAAAGTACTGTAGATAAAACACAGTATTAAAAATAGGTTTTAAATACATATTAACTTGTAAAAATATAATAAGATATATATATACAAAATTATTAACACTACATATCCCGGTACAGTGTAAAAATGTTTAAAAAAAAACACGGGATATTACAGGAATGTTATTTTAGGAACATCGGCTTCATTGATCCATAATTGATGATAACTTGACCTCAAATCAATCTTAGAAAAGAACTGTGCACCCTGAAGCTAATCAATCAAATCATTTATCCTCAGGAGAAGATAATTGTTATTCACTGTTACCTTATTCAGCTCTCTGTAATATATGCACAGTCTCAAGGTACCATCCTTCTTCCACATAAATAGGGTTGGTGCACCCTAAGGAGAAACACTGGGTCTGATAAAACCCTTATCCAACAATTCTTGTAATTGCTCCTTCAACTCTTTCAACTCTGCAGGAGCTATTATGTAGGGCGGTATTGAAATAGGAGTAGTGCATGGAACAATATCTATACAGATCTCAATCTCTCTGTGAGGTGGTAAACTTGACAACTCCTTAGGAAAAACATCAAGAAAGTCATAGGCAATAGGAAAATTTATGATTGACAACTTCTCCACTGAAGTATCCCTGACTAATGCCAAATATCTGTGACAACCCTTCCTCATCATCTTCATAGCCGTGATAGCAGAGATGAGATTTTGAGGTGCATAAATCTTATCACCCACAAACTTAAACTCTTCTTCATATGGAATTCTAAAAATCACCTCTTTACTTCGTCAATCCATAATGACATAGCGCTAAGACAACCAATCCATACCCAAAATCATATCAAACTCCATAACATCCAACAATACTAATTTTCCTGGCAATTCTCTACCTCTGATGAACATATGACAACCAGAAAGAATAACATCAGTGTCTAACGAATCGCTTAGAGGAGTGGCAACAGATAAAGGAAAATCCATACTCGAAACTTGCCAACACAACTTTGAAGCAAACACAAGAGATACGAAAGAATGTGTAGCACCCAGATCAAACAAAACCTAAGCATCCAAGAAACAAATAGGAATAATACCTACAACGATGGCATTACATGCCTGAGTATCCTGCTGAGTGAGGTGAAAAGGAACTGGTATTGCACTTGCAATCGACTACTACAAAAACTGCAGAATTTGTCATGGCTAAAAACTAGAATAGGGACATGATCTGGCAAAGTGTCCCCTCTGTCTGTATAAAAAATAAGTTAGTGGTGCCATAGAACACAGTCCCTGATGGACTCTACCACACGTCTGATAGACGCTAGTGGCTGACCCTGAACTCTGACTACTATTACTACTAGAAGAACCTGACCTAAATCTTATAAGTCTATGTTGTCCCCCACAGGCATGTCTGCTACTCCTATGCACTCTATGCTGCTGCCTCTAGCTCTGCTGTATTGCCTCTTTACTAACTACTAGAACCAATTTGAAAGTTAGAATAAGGAGTAGTATGGAATCCTCCTAACTATATACCCAACTGATAATAATCAGGCATGGCTCCTTGCCTGACTAACATCAACTCAATATCCTTGGCTAACTCTATCACTGGCTCCAGAGTAAGGCCTGCTGTAGGTATCCCAGCAAAAGTAGAATCTAGACCAATAATGTATGTAGTAATAGCAAAATACTGATCCCTCATAAAATCATTTGTGTATCTGCCAAGTCAAAGAAACTCTCTAGTGAAGTCCTTGACAGATTTATCACCCCTGGTGATGCTCGTCAACTGAAGTCTGTAACTCATCCGCATTGGCTCTAGACAGAATCTTCTCATAAACCTCTCTCTAAACTGAGCCCTAGTCATCGTCATCATATATGGCTGAATCATCTGAATAAACCAATCTAGGGCTAGTCCCTCTACTAATAACTCGAAGATCATGATCCGTTGGTACTCAGTGTGAGCAGTCCGAGTCCTCATCTTAATTGTGTGTAGAAAATCTAATGGATCTGACATCCCATCGAAAGCTATCCTGCTAACTTTGGCATAGAACAGTGTTGCCTCAGGGTCAGACATACCCTACTGATAGGCAGGCTGTAACGGTGGTGCAACTGGAGGTATCATAGCATCCTCGTATTCTGGCTGTACAGGTTCCTCATCCTGTAGCTCACGCTGTCTACGATGACCTGCTGCCCCTCGAGGTCTACCTCTACCCCGACCTCTGCACCTCGCTAGCAGCTCAGGAGGTAAAACCTTATCCTGAAAGGACTCATCATCCTCAGCCTCAACGACCGATGGAGCGACATGTGCTCGCCTCCTCATTCTAAAAAGATAAAAGCACAGAGATTCAGATAAATAGATAAGCTAACGGTTACACATAATACTAAATCAAGGAAAACTTATCAAAGACATACTCGAACCTAAATAGCTATAGTAGTTACAAAGAAAACAAATGTTGAAAACCTAGGTCCATAACACTAATAACTTAGGGCTCTAATACAAACCTGGCTCTGATACCAACTTTATCATAACCCAAATCGGGAGTCATGACCGGTGCTAGGGAACATGAATTCTTTTGAATCCGGAACTCGTAGCAAGCCTTAAAAATAAAAGTATGCAATAAATAAATAAAAATACGCCAAAATTAAAACTCTTAAATTGATATAAAAATAAACACTTAATGTCATATCATAAAATAAAATATTTGCATACAATATTCAAAGAAAGGTCTCTGACATAAACAACATTCTACAGATACAAAGTACTACTACTACTACTACAGTTTTCTAAAATACAATAGAAGTTCGGTAAGTAATTTAAATAGACTAGCCGGGGCTGAAGAATTCCAGCATATGGGTCTACTATTGAGGTCTGAGGAAGAAGAATCTCCTGTAAAATAAACAACTGAGGGGAGTCAGACCTCATTGAGTGAATTGCTATATTATATATACATGCACCTCCTAATGTCATATGCAATCAATCATTAGTATATATAATAAATATATATAGGCATTTCACATAGATGCTGAAATCACTTTTATGTATAATAAATGCTGAAAAACATTTATTTGGATGAAGGATCAAATAGAACCTTAATTATACGCAACCTCAATAAAAAATATCTCTCTAGGCATACAGGCTCACTTAATTCCAAATTAATTCTCTTATCCCATTTTGGACAGTAGGCTAGCCCCGAGACATTAAGTCAACCGAGCTCCAGCAGTCTCACTGTCAGTGTTATTGGTCCCGAGATACTAGGTCAACTGAGCACCAGCAACCACACTACTCAATCACATCAATCTCAAATAATCAATCAAATAAAAGTTACCTCAAGTGATTAAATAACTCAACCCTAAAATCTATCGCACTGGTACGTACACGGTCCTAGTGTTGTCCACTATGTATCATGTTCTATTAATATCCTTCAAATAAAATTCAATATACATATGGGAAATAAATAATGCATATTTAAACATATTAACATTCATAATAACAAAATAAACCATATATATACCAAAAATATACCGAAAATATACTAAGTATATTTCAAGTATATATATGCTATGTAAATCTAAAATCAACCGTAAATATATCGAATATAAACCATGAATATACCAAAAATATTCTAAGTGTTTATTGAAAATATAACATGCATATATATTGAAATATACTAAAAATATACTGAAAATATACCTAACATATACTAAAAAATTTAATAAAACAATTCATGTATAAATACATATTAAAAACATGAATACTCAATATCTTGCATCCTAAATGCAATGTATATATAAAATAATAACTCACAATTCTGCGCTCCTTGAAACTAGCTTGACAGGCCCGGTCCAATAGGCCTCAGTCTCAACACAACTAAAAAATAAATAGTAATACAAATTAGAATAAATCTAACTTATACTTATAAAGAAGACTCGATCTAGGAATATGAAACCCAAACAAATACGAAAATTCATAATCGACCCGACGTCACGTTTTATGAGAACTCTACTGAAAATTTGGTAGAACCTCCTCTGTAAAACGGACATCTCTCTACTAAAAAGTAAAGCCGATCCTGCAAGAAAAATGCACTTCTAACACAGATTGCACAACACCTTGGGTTGGGACCCTGAACTGCACAATTTCCCAACCGAGGTTCACAATTCACCAAAATATGAATAAAATAATAAATATATATAAAAATCAATAAATTCCATAAATATCCTCAAAATACCCAAAATATAATATATTTAAACATTAAAACACCAAATATAATTATTTTCATATTAATTAAATAAAAAACTCAAATAATAATATAATATTATTAAAATTCCAATTTTTCAATAAATTCAAATTAAAATAGTAAAAATTCACTTTTATATATTAAAATAGCTTTAATAGCCTAAACATGTATTAAAAGTAATTTAAAACCCATTAAATCACCAAAATAGTAAATAATATATTATTTGAAAATAATTTTAAAAAATTAGTATTAATTAGTTAAAAAATAGCAAATAATTTATAAAAAATCATTTTAATACCCTAAATAATTCTAAAACCATCTAAAACATATTATTCAACTATAATTTTCAAAAAATTACACAATTAACTTATTAATACAAAATATACATAATATAATTAATATTCTAAAAAATTATATAAATTCACCAAAATTTATTTTAATGATTCTAAAATTATTAACTCAAATTAATAACACTAATTTAACTAAATTTTCAATAAAAATAATTAATTAACATAATTATCAAAAATTCGATATTGAATATTAAAATAATGAAAAATTAACCAAAATTCAAATTAATTCAAAGAAAATATATTTGAGAAGCTTGAGCTACAATAAACAACATTTGTGAAGCAAGTTTTCATGAATCAACCTAAATCAAGTTCAAAAAATTCAAAAACCCTAAAACACATAAATTAAAAATTGAAGATATCTAAAAATCTAGAGGTTTTGAGCTCAAATGGAGCTAAAAAATGGACTCACTAGATGAAAGATTTTGAAAGAGTTCAGTCCGACGAGCTAGGGTGGCCGGAATCTCGCCGGCAAGAGGAAGATTCCACTTTCAGCTTCTCTGCATTTCTAACAATCCAGGCAGCGATAGGCAGTTCTGCTGACGACGAGAAGGTGGAGGAGGAAGGGAAGAGTTGATAGCAGCCGGTGGCAGAGGGTGGGGCTGTAATAACCC